>OY759214.1:23502965-24102965 GCA_963662175.1 Aradus depressus
GAATGTTGTGAAAGGGTGATCTTCTGCTCCTGTGCTCCTACCAAGTAGATGGGAGAAGTATGTTCTGGCACAGGAGCACAGGATCACCCTTTCACCACAGGAGCGCAGGATCACCCTCATCATACCTCTCCCATCTACTTGGTAGGAGCACAGGAGCAGAAGATCACCCTTTCACAACATTCTACCACAGGAGCACAGGATCACCCCATCATAACGTTGTACCACAGGAACACAGGATCACTCCCCCCTCGCCCCCCCCCCCCCCCCCCCCCCCCCCATTCTACCACAGGAACACAGGATCATCTACACCATCCTTCAGGATCCTTCAGCTACCTCGCAGGAGTCATGCATTTCAACGCCCTGAGCACACCATCCTTCGGTAGGAGCCACACTACATGCTTTTTAATTCATACAGCTCTAACCCATGTTTGGATAACTGTAGACCATGCATGTTTAAGTCTATACAAGTCTCTATCCCAATGAGGACGCTCCCTACATTAGAGATAGTGAATTGAAATACTTATATTAAACTTACCTTTTGCTTTCAATATTATTGGAGGAGAACATATTATTTTTAATTTTTTAAATCATTAATTTATTTAAAATTTTTTTTTTTGTGTTCTTCGGTCAGCATAAAATTAGCTATTTCTCCGGAAATTATCCCAATTTATTAGCCACCAGAGAAAAATAAATAAATAAATTGGTATTGTGTTCAACCTTTTCTATAAGAATAGTATTATTCAAAACTTATTTCATGTTCTCTGGTAGTTGAGTGGCTGGTAGAAGAACCTTCTATAATGGCCACATCACGTATATATATATTTTTTCTTCTTTATGTTCATAATGTTTTACATGTGTTCGATAAGAATAACATATGAAGAATCATTTCTTATATAATCAATGTGCTTATAATGTGTATGTAAATCCTTGATATAGTGAAAGTCTCTAGGTGACGAGGTTCAGAGAACATGTCAGTGCCTGTCGAGTCTTGCAGTCCCCCCTCTCCCCTTCGCTGAGCGTTGCTCCTATGTTTCAGTCTATACAAGTCTCTATCTCAATAAGGACGCTCTCTACATTAGAACTAGTGAATTGAAATACTTATATTAAACTCACCTTTTGCTTTCAATATTATTGGAGGAGAACATATTATTTTTAATTTTTAAAATCATTAATTTATTTAAAAAAAATTTTTTGTGTTCTTCGGTCAGCAGGCGTTAATGAGGTATTACACTTTCTGGTTGATCTGTTAATGCAATCAACCAATTTTCTATCAAGTTAGTATACTTTTGGCTATTTATATTTTAAGGTTTAATATTATTAATTTTATGATGATCTATTCTATGATTATTGCACATATTTTAGCTAAATGGTCTGTGTACCATGTTTTTGATATAGTTTTCTTGTATATTTACTTTTGTTTTTGCGCTAACCTATATTTTACATATTTCAGTTAAACTTTTGGTGGGTGATTTATATATTTGACATTGTAGCGTTTACATAAAGTTAGCTATTTCTCCGGAAATTATCCCAATTTATGTAAAATATTGAATTTAACCGAATATTACCTACTTTTTTATTATCTCTGTGTACTAAGTCTATGTAGTCAAAAAATAGGCTTATTGAGAGGGCATTCGGTTATCATCGGCTCCTGCTCTCTCGGCAGCTCTGGGTTAAGGAGGCAACTAGTTGGAATCTTTCGATACAATTGGTCTAACTAGTGGACTCTCACTCAGGGTTCGAGAAATTCCCGAACAGACCTACTAATATACTGAATATATCCAGCTAAAGCCAGGGTAATCATCGGAACACCATCCCTGTCTGTAACGAGGGTCCCGTGCAGTGACGTTACCAATGGAGACTCAGTATACCCTCCTCCGCTAAACAGTATTACATTTAAAAATCTTATTCAAAGTGTGTTGTATTCAGTAAACTTTCCGATTGGGATAATATTCGGAAGAAGCGTCTACTTACAATTCTGAGCATGCCGTCCTTCGGTGTTATACATGTGTTATAATTAAAAATCTTATTCAAAGTGTGTTGTATTCAGTAATTTTTCCGATTGGAGAATATGCGGGAAAAATCATCTACCTACACTTTTGAGAATGCCATCCTATGTATTAAATTAAAAAATAATTCAAAGCGTGTTGTATTCAGTAATTTTTTAAATATTGAATTTTTCTATAGTTTTATTAAATTTAATATATATGTTGTTAACAGGTGTCAGCAATCGTTTGACTCGTCTATCATCGGATGTGTTCGGCTATAAGCGGCTCCCTTCAGGTTTGATCGGTTCCTCCATCCTATAAGAATAAGCTGTGTTTCAGTCTTCATTGAGACTTTGAGGTGGCAACATCGCTGAGATCTGTGAAGGTGAATTGTACTTTAAACATTCGGTTATCTTGGGGTAAATACTGATTTATCATGCATAAGTGCAATTATTGTGGAGATGAAATACTCCTTAAAATGGATTTTGACATACATATGGCTTTAAATCATGGGGTTAGACCTAATAATTTTGTGTGTAAACATTGCAAGTCGAGTTTCAATAAATCCTGTCACCTAAAGCGACATGAACTTAGTTGTGGAAAGGTCTATAAGTGTAAACACTGCGGCCATGAGTTTCCCAATAGGTTTAATGGTAGTCGACATGAGTCTGTGTGTAATGATGTTCCGGTTATGAAAACAACTAAAAATGAGCCTCTTAAGAAAACTTTATTAAAGCTTGTACCTAATGAGTCTAATCTGGTTCTCTATGATACTTCTTTCGAGGGTAGAGTTAAGTCTTATTTTGTAAGATCCAATAAACACGGGGACCTGGCATGCTTTTTGGAAGATGTGCGTGATTGCTTAAAGAAAAAAATCTTGGAACAACTTCAGATCCATTCGGCTTTAAAAGTTAATTTCCTAGTAGAGTGCTTGTTTGAAAATGTCGTAGGCGATCTAACGGATAAAGCTTTCAAGACTAAAAATCGTCCTATCTTTAAGGATACCAATATAGACGAATACTTAGATGTATCTTTTAAGAGATTAACTGTTGAGATGGAAGAAGCGCAAATGAAGAAGAGCGGATGGTTTCTTACTGCCGTGGATGGCTTAAGGATGCGTATAAATCGATACCAACCTCTTCGTGGAAGTACCTACATTCCCTTACCTATAAACATTGAAGCCCGGAAAGCATGTGTAAATGTTAAAAACTTGGACCACCTCTGTTTTCAGTATTCCATCCTAGCAAAATTTGTAGGAAAGGATCCTCAGCGGGTAAATAACTATAAAAATTTGGAGCACGGGTATGACTTCTCTTGTGTATCTTTCCCGACTCCTTTGAATGAAATAAAAAAATTTGAAAAAATCAATAATATTTCTATAAATGTGTTCGGGTTGGACGAAAACAATAATGTGTACCCTATTAAAATTGTCGAAACCGAAAAAACCCAGCACCGCGATTTGTTGCTGTTGGATAATGGTGTTAAGCAGCATTATGTATACATTAAAAATTTCGAAAGGCTCGTACGGTCACAAATTACTAAGCATAAAAACAAAATTATAATTTGCAAGCGATGCTTTCAGCATTTTGACAATCAGTACGGTAAGTCGGGGGAGGAAAAACTGAGGAAGCATAAGATATACTGCGATAAAAACAGCCCTGTTAGAATAGAGCTCCCTAAGGACTCCATTTTGGAATTCAAAAATGTTGAGCGGCAGCTCCGACTCCCTTTCGTAATTTACGCTGACTTTGAAACCATGTTGACTCCCCTCTCTGAAGATACATCAAAGGCGACTGTTCCTTATCAGCGACATGTGCCCATGTCTTTTTGCGTGCACGTAGTATCCGATGGTTCTATGAATATACCTCCATACATTTATAGAGGTGAAGATGCGGGTGCTCACTTTATCAAGTACATCGATTCATTAGCTTTCAAAATTTCAGAAATTTATAAAAAAAATATTCCCATCATTATAACCAAAGCCGAGGAGATGAAGTGGGAAAAAGATCAAAATTGTTACCTTTGTGAAGGGAGTTTCTCTGAGATTAATCCTAAAGTAAAGGATCATGATCACTTGACCGGAAAATATAGAGGAGCAGCCTGTAATAGTTGCAACCTACGGTGTAAAACCCCCTCATATATACCTGTAATTTTTCATAATCTATCGAATTATGATGCAAACATTATAGTTATGGAGCTGGGTAAAGATTCAGAGCGGGTTGATGTGATTCCAAATACTGAGGAGAAATATATAAGCTTCACTAAGCATGTTCACGGTGTTAAGCTTCGATTTATCGACTCTTATCGCTTTTTAGGTCGTAGTCTTGACTATATGGCTAGCGTGCTTCCAAAAACAGCCTTTAGGGAAACCTCTAAGTACTTTACTGAGGATCAGCTTCCTCTTGTGATCAAAAAAGGGGTTTTCTGTTACGATTATGTTGATGCTTGGGAAAAACTGGATGAGAAATGTCTACCTCCCCGGGAAAAATTTTATAATACTTTGACTGATACCCCGTTGAGTGAAGAGGACTATGAGCGTGGGCTACGTGTTTGGGATATGTTCAAGTGCTCCACCCTTGGAGAATACAGCGACATCTATCTTAAAACGGATGTACTCATCCTCGCGGATATTTTCCAGAATTTCCGAGATGTTATGCTTAATAGTCATAAGGTGGACCCCGCACATTATTTCACTGCTCCTGGGATGACATGGGATGCGATGTTGAAGCATACTAAGGTGAAGTTGGAACAATTAATGGATTATGACATGATATTATTCTTTGAGCGGGGGATCAGGGGAGGTTTATGTCAAGTATCCCACCGGTATGCGAGTGCTAATAATAGTTATATGCCCGAGTATGATCCGGAAAAGGAATCCTCTTATATTGCATACTTAGACGCAAATAATCTTTATGGACATGCGATGAGTAGACCTCTACCTTATGGGGGTTTTGAATGGGTGAAAGACCCCGAAAGCATAAATATTGAAAACTTGGCTGATAATGGAGAATTAGGATGTATTCTGGAGGTTGACGTAGTCTATCCCTCCGAGTTACACACAGCTCATAACGATTTACCATTTTTACCTGAGACAGTGAGTCCTCCAGGCGGGAAAGTAAACAAATTAGTTGCTCATTTCAATCCTCGCGAGCGATATGTTGTGCATTACGTCAACTTAAAGCAAGCGATTAAACATGGCTTAAAAGTTAAAAAAATTCATAGAGCGATACAATTTCGACAGTCTCGTTGGTTACAGTCATACATTGATTGTAATACTGAGCTTCGTAAAAAGGCGAAAAATGACTTTGAAAAAGATTTTTACAAACTTTTGAATAACGCTGTCTTCGGGAAAACTATGGAGAACATAAGAAACCGTATGAACATGATGCTAGTTACAGACTCTAAAAAATTAATGAAACTGATCGCCAAAGCTAACTTTCTAGACAGGATAATTTATCATGAAAACTTAGTATCTGTAACTATGAGTAAAACAAAATTATTATTTAATAAGCCTATATATGTAGGCATGTCGATTTTAGATTTGTCCAAAACTGTGATGTACGATTTTCACTATAATGTAATGATGAAAAAATATAATCCTAATACTCTAAAATTAATGTACACAGATACGGACAGCTTAGTTTATTTAATTAATACACCCGACTGGTATCAGGACATGAAAGCGATGGAGAATTATTTTGATACGTCTGATTTCCCGCAGAATCATCCTTGCTATTCTGTTTTAAATAAAAAAATTCTAGGCAAGTTTAAAGATGAGACTAATGGGGTTATCATTAATAAATTCGTAGGACTAAAACCGAAGATATATGCTATGGATATAAGTAAAAAAATTAAAAAATGTATTAAAGGTGTTAAGAAAGCAGCCGTTGAAAAAAATATATCGTTGCAAGATTTTGAGAAATCACTTTTTGAAGGAAAAATAGTATATACAGACATGAAAATGATTCAGTCTAAGAAACATGAGCTGTTTAGCGTTAGAATAAATAAAAAAGCTTTATCCCCCGAGGATGACAAAAGAGTAGTTTTATCTGATGGGGTTCATACCTTAGCTCATGGACATTACTCAATTCAAACCTAGTGCTGGGAGGTATAACCTGGCTACCCGTTTTTCCGAGGGCACTTAAATATCGGAAAACATTCCTATTCCCATCCCATTCCTAAAATCCTCTTGAGGCTTAATCTAGACTGATCTGATATCTCTTGGTTTTTGAATGGTCACTGGCGTGGTGTGAAAACCTGTAAACCTAATTGGTCACTGGCGTGGTGTGAAAACCCGTAAACCTAATTGGTCACTGGCGTGGTGTAAAACCCGTAAACCTGTACAAAAGAAAAACCTAAAGATTGAAGAGAAGCCCTGACTCGAGCTTTTATTCCTTCCCTAATCCCACCCCACCTCTTCGACGTATTTCTACCTTGACGCTGGTGAAGAGGCTTACCGGTTTATTGATTAATCAATAAAGCGAACTAAAAGAAATACACACCCCTGTAAAGTCTGTTACAAACTTTTGAATAACGCTGTCTTCGGGAAAACTATGGAGAACATAAGAAACCGTATGAACATGATGCTAGTTACAGACTCTAAAAAATTAATGAAACTGATCGCCAAAGCTAACTTTCTAGACAGGATAATTTATCATGAAAACTTAGTATCTGTAACTATGAGTAAAACAAAATTATTATTTAATAAGCCTATATATGTAGGCATGTCGATTTTAGATTTGTCCAAAACTGTGATGTACGATTTTCACTATAATGTAATGATGAAAAAATATAATCCTAATACTCTAAAATTAATGTACACAGATACGGACAGCTTAGTTTATTTAATTAATACACCCGACTGGTATCAGGACATGAAAGCGATGGAGAATTATTTTGATACGTCTGATTTCCCGCAGAATCATCCTTGCTATTCTGTTTTAAATAAAAAAATTCTAGGCAAGTTTAAAGATGAGACTAATGGGGTTATCATTAATAAATTCGTAGGACTAAAACCGAAGATATATGCTATGGATATAAGTAAAAAAATTAAAAAATGTATTAAAGGTGTTAAGAAAGCAGCCGTTGAAAAAAATATATCGTTGCAAGATTTTGAGAAATCACTTTTTGAAGGAAAAATAGTATATACAGACATGAAAATGATTCAGTCTAAGAAACATGAGCTGTTTAGCGTTAGAATAAATAAAAAAGCTTTATCCCCCGAGGATGACAAAAGAGTAGTTTTATCTGATGGGGTTCATACCTTAGCTCATGGACATTACTCAATTCAAACCTAGTGCTGGGAGGTATAACCTGGCTACCCGTTTTTCCGAGGGCACTTAAATATCGGAAAACATTCCTATTCCCATCCCATTCCTAAAATCCTCTTGAGGCTTAATCTAGACTGATCTGATATCTCTTGGTTTTTGAATGGTCACTGGCGTGGTGTGAAAACCTGTAAACCTAATTGGTCACTGGCGTGGTGTGAAAACCCGTAAACCTAATTGGTCACTGGCGTGGTGTAAAACCCGTAAACCTGTACAAAAGAAAAACCTAAAGATTGAAGAGAAGCCCTGACTCGAGCTTTTATTCCTTCCCTAATCCCACCCCACCTCTTCGACGTATTTCTACCTTGACGCTGGTGAAGAGGCTTACCGGTTTATTGATTAATCAATAAAGCGAACTAAAAGAAATACACACCCCTGTAAAGTCTGTTACAGATACCTGATGTAGAGATGCTGGTGAGAATCATCCTAAGAAAGTGTTGGAGATGAGAAGCAGCCTACGAAGAAAATAAATGTAAGTTAAATATACCGCCTAAGAATGTTTCCATGAGACCTCTGGACCTAGACCTAGCCCTAGAGCGAGTGAGAGGTTAATGGGTGTAGGTGTATGTATGGGTAGACCGGGTTATGATGAAAATGTTAGCCGATCTAGAGGAGAGGTTGTAGGAGTTGGGCGAAGCAGGATGGTGCCGAAGCTAAAATTACTGGACTATGATGAAATCTAAAGAAAATTGCTCGGATGTAGACAAGTAGAGAAAAAAAATTAGACAATTTATGTGGGGAAGTATAAGTGAGAAAATTGAGATGGATTGACTATACCGCTGAACTGAGGGTTGAAGGAGGATTAGTATGAGGAAGTAAAAGTGAATGTATGCCGGTCTTGAAAAATATTTTGGATGGGGTGCCGGTGTAAGGGTTCCTATTGAGGTTGTTCTGAAAATATTCCAGGTTTAGAAGGAGAAGTACAATTGATCTGAGGAAGCAGGATTTACGAATTATGATTTTAGGATAATTGATGTGGGGAAGTAGGATTACAATAAAATATTAGAGGAGATTACAATCAATATGGGGAAGCACATTGGATGTGTTTACTGACATGAGGGGATGTAAGATTAAATCATGAAATAAAAATTGGGAGGGGGGTAATGTGATGAATTAGTATAAAGAAGGTATTAATATAGTAAGGATGATGAGGAGGGGCGGTGGGAGGAGGGAAGAGTTGCCCCTGCACTGAAAAAGGATACTAACCCAGTTGCCCTTTAGCCCTGCGCCAGAGTCCCCTTTTCTCCCCTACTAAGGGTTTCGTTGGAAATGTAATAAGGAACATCGACTACGAAAAATTTTAAATTTAAAAACATTTTATTTATTTATTTTTACCTACTTATTATATTTTATGAAAAAAATTCCTTTGTATGGTGAATTTTATACTATTACAATGATATTTACCATTATGTAGAGATTTGTTTCATAGTTATTGTGTATATTTGAATGAATGTTTTTGTATGTTGAGTGAGTGGAACCGTCTTTTTATTATGTTACTCTGTACTCTAATGCTTCAAGATGTATACTTTTCATTATTTGTGTATTATATTTATTCTATCATAGATGAACCACTGATGATGACGCTGTTGCGACTTTTATTTCTATGTTAGCAAAAATATGATCCTTTTTTTTCTTTTTCATCAACAAGATACTTTTTTTTTGTTCCTTCAATATATAAATATTCTTTATATATTATATTACGAGGGCGCCGGTAGCTCAGTGGTATGCGTGCTTGCCTTCTGAACTCAAGGTCGTGGGTTCGAAACCCGGCCGAGGCCCTTAGTTTATTTTATCTTGGAGGTAAAATAAACTTAAGCACGCCGTCCTTCGGATGGGTCGTTAAACGAAGGTCCCGAGCCTGTACGATGTCAGGTACTCGTTAAAGACCCCTACTCTAGGTGAATAAAAATTTAGGGTTGGCAAAATTTAGGACTCCCACAATAGAGTCGGGCTCATGTCCACCAGAGTGACGAAAGAGCGCTCTGGTAGTAGGCGATATGACCTCGTAGTTAAAGCCCGGGCATGAGTCATAAAACCTAACCTAACCTATATTATATTAACCCTCCCCCACACCCCCTTGTCTCGTTACTACAGATATATTCCTCTCCCCCTCCCTTTCAAACCGTTATTATAATTTATTAATTTGAAGTCATACATTTTCAATGCTTTACGATGAAAAGGTTAAAAAAATGTGAGAAACTGTAGTGTTGAAATGTGTCATTATTAACGAAACACCATAGTTAAGTCAAATGAATATCCACCCATGAAGTCTTTCTGAGGGCGCCGGCAGCTCAGTGGTATGCGTGCTTGCCTTCTGAACTCAAGGTCGTGGGTTCGAAACCCGGCCGAGGCCCTTAGTTTATTTTATCTTGGAGGTAAAATAAACTTAAGCACGCCGTCCGTCGGATGGGGCGTTAAGCGATGGTCCCGAACCTGTATGTTGTCAGGTCCACCAGAGTGTCGAAAAAGCGCTCTGGTAGTAGGCGATATGACCTCGTAGTTAAAGCCCGGGCATGAGTCATAATAACTAAATAATGATTATATAATAAAGTACATTATAAACTATAATATGTATTCTTAACACATTGATATGAGGATATAATAATGTCTGATAGAGCACTCTAAATGGAAGGAAGTGGTTTGTTGACAACAGTTGTCTCCATCATTTATCTCTGTTGAAGTCTCAACACTCCTCTAAACACACATCCATATACTAATAATAGGTAATAATATTTATATCAACCATAACATGGTATATTATATTTATTTGTATATTATATTTATTCTACAAATTATAGATGAACCACTGATGAGGACGCTGTTCAGAAGTAGCGTGCCAGCCTACTGAACTAAAGATTGCGGGTTCGAATCCCGACCGAGGCACTTATATTTTTATATGGAAAATAAAAAAACCTTGAGCACGCCGTCCATCGGATGGGTTTAACTGATTTGTTAAAAAATAAACTTTTTATAGGCTACTTTCTCGCTGTTTTTTTTTTCAAATTCTCTAAATACAAAATATCAAAATTATATGAAATTCAAAATTTCAATGGGATATGATCGTTTTGCCATGGAATGACCCCACCTCATCATATTACAGTTTAACTGTAACGACTGTTCTTATAAACTCCGTCAAATTGAGCCTCTAAGTCTTAAAACTGCTTCCTTGTCCTCGACTTATATATAATTGACCCAAGTCCCTAAGTTAAATTAGTTGTTACGTCAAGTTCTGGTCGGCAGCCCCAGCTTCAGTTCAAAGTCATGACTTGACTCCTCCAAGTTATCAAAGCGAGTTAAGCCCTTGATTTCAAGTCCTGCCGACTTTCAAACTTTAAGGAAGAACTTATTTTCTGGAATAATGCTTAACTATTCTATTTCACTGTCAGGGAAGATTTAGATTTAGACTTTTTTATTTATGCTTTGCATCAAAATATAAAATTAATATCACAGATTGAAAATAAATACTACGTATTCGAGCCTCTCATATATTTTATTATTCTTGTTAGCCGGCATTCGAGTTTGCCTTCATCATCAGGCTCTCTAATAAAACTTTTTTTAAACACAATTTAAAAAGGTTAAGAATACATAAAATAAAATTGTGTAATTAATGAATATACAGTAGAACCTCGATTAACCGTGGCTCGATTATCCGTGTTCGCGATTTAGGCGTGTAAGCAGTAAATAAAGGTTCTTAGAAACTTGCGAGGCTGATTCAGAGGACGATGAGTGACAATGGTGACAGTTTTGTCGCTAAAAAAGAAAGCATTCAGGCAAGTCAACCAATGGAAGCAGTTGATGTCCTCCTCAACATCCGCGAACAGGAAAATTTTGTCTTCCGTGACGTCATGAATTTGAGAAAAATTATAACTAAAGTAAGGAATATCATTTCAAACCGCAAAAAACAAAGAAGGATTACTTCATATTTCAAGCCCTGATAACGTTTTGACAGTGTACACACATATGTAATTCGTTAAATAAAAAGTGTCTCGATTAACCGTGGTTCATTTATCCGTGCGACCTCCCCCCCCCCCCCCCCCCCCCCTTTCTACCTTTAATAACCAATGTACTTTATTCGCACAAAAAAAAGGTGGCAATCCTGGTTGTGTTTTAGCTCAAATGGTTGATTGGTCGAATTGATTAATATGTAGTGGGGAAGTACATAGCCGGTGATTCACCTAAAGAAACAGGAAATTTTTAAATTATTATTTCAGCTTTTCAATTTCATCAGGGTTCTGTGACTCTTCACCCTTGAGGCATATTCCAATCTTCCAAAGCAGATATCAGAGATGAAGACAAGATCCCCCTCTCCTTGGAGTAAACAAGAGCGGGCAGCCAGAGCTATTAAGAGATGCATAAACCAATCAAATAACCAATAAGTTTTTTGGTTTAATACAAACAAATAATAAGTAAAATGGGGGAAATTAATGATGTTTTCTTAGAAAGGGGGTGATCATTGA
Source organism: Aradus depressus (assembly GCA_963662175.1). NCBI lineage: Eukaryota > Metazoa > Arthropoda > Insecta > Hemiptera > Aradidae > Aradus > Aradus depressus. Next base: position 23,514,735 of record OY759214.1, read on the forward strand.
GAAAGTTGAAGATGAAAAGTTGTATTTGAAAACTTCACAGCTTTCCTGGGATTCTGTGAGTTGCCAGGAATCGTTAAGTTTAGTCTTGGAACAGTTATTGTCAAGAAAACAAGAGGATCAAGAAAATTCTCTTTACAGAGATCACTAAAAATTCAATAGTAAATTAATATGAACAAGAAGTATTAGGTATAGAGAAGAGGTGAAATTTAAATGTTCGCTCCCCCTCCAAAACTAATGGATAGTTTGCGCTAATATTCAATAGTTGATTTACATATCTGTGGTCACAGGGAATAAACTGGTAAATCTAAATTCGTAACTTTTCAGGGCAGCAAATTTTTACTTTTGCATTAATCGTGTAAATCCAGTTTTCGAAATAAAATTAACTAGGTATGCAATGCATTCTGCTAATTGCAAATATTAAGCGGAGCCTTGACTCAAATTGCCTATACCTTGAACTTTAAATTCATTAGCCACCGAGCCGAACTTTATAATTCACGCGCAGCACCGCAACAGTGTCTTCCAACAATGGTCTCAGTTTCATTGTTTTTTTCAGTGATTATTCCTCGATGGTACTTCGATTTTAGTTATTATCGATTGAGAAGAATTTGAACGTTTCGCATTGAAGTCTATGGATGAACATATTTTCGGTGATTATTCCTCCGTGGTACGTCCGATTTTCGAAATTATTTTTTAACAACCTTCACGTGACTGACATCCATCAATATGCAAAAATTGATCAGGATCAGATAAACAGTTTTAATGCAGGAGGGGCACAAACGAAACACACGAGTCGTCTAAAGATTGAGCTACGCTCATTCTTCCGTTTCACTCCAGAATGAGCTCCGCTCAAATAATTAACCTTCTAAATATATAGGAGTGAATGAAAATGAATATTGTTAATCCTTTCTTGGATTTTCCTTTAGTTATCTAATCATTCCACACTTACCTAATTTTTATACACACTTATGTGTAAGATTCTTCCTCGATGTGGCTGCTGCATTACTTGGACCCAACACATAAACAAATTACTCACACGCGCATACACTCGACTGACACAATTATACCCACTCATAAACAGAAACACTCCACTCAAGCACAAATGTACTACACTTCTTTACACCTCATTACTACGACCACTGCTCACATACGCTTGCCCTGTCTGACTGGGGACCAGCAAAACAAACATTAACAAATTAAGGAAGTTTGAAAACAAGGTTCTCCGACTTGCAGTAAAGGCCCCTTGGTTCGTCCGAAACAGTCAAGTCCGGCGTGAGCTGGGAGTGCCGGAAGTTGCAGACCATATCACCCAGGTTACACAGCTGTTCCACGATGGTCTTGTCGATGCCGGCCGCTACCTTCTTCACCCTCGGTCGGACCACCCCCAACAGGCGACTCAAACCTAGGCTATACCAGTACATTATATAACCCTTGTATATAATATGCTTTATGTTTCTCTTTTGATGTGTAGAGCACTAAGTGTGCTGAGCCAATAAAAATGTTTTTCTTTGTGGTTGTTTTTTAAAATACAAACTTACCTAATTATTAACCATACTTTTTGAAATACTCGTGAATGATGCCTCTAAAGTTGAGCAATTTGATTTAACCGTAAACATCCTCTTCACTTGGAATAGTCTGCCGTAGTGAATAAATGGTTAAATGCAGTTATCTTGTGAATGATTTCTCAAAGAAGTAGATTAAATTAATTTAACCGAGAACATACACAATTTTACGAGATACCAAAAAACCCACATCTTTATAATTCCAAAAGTATTAGAGTCTTGAGCTCCCAACTTCTTCTCAGTGCGCAGATGGCTTGGGAGATGATCATAGTACACTTAACTCATTTTGGCTATTTTACGAGATACCAAAAAACCCACATCTTTATAATTCCAAAAGTATTAGAGTCTTGAGCTCCCAACTTCTTCACAGGGCGCAGATGGCTTGGGAGATGATCATAGTACACTTAACTCATTTTGGCTATTTTACGAGATACCAAAAAACCCACATCTTTATAATTCCAAAAGTATTAGAGTCTTGAGCTCCCAACTTCTTCACAGGGCGCAGATGGCTTGGGAGATGATCATAGTACACTTAACTCATTTTGGCTATTTTACGAGATACCAAGAAACCCACATCTTTATAATTCCAAAAGTATTAGAGTCTTGAGCTCCCAACTTCTTCACAGGGCGCAGATGGCTTGGGAGATGATCATAGTACACTTAACTCATTTTGGCTATTTTACGAGATACCAAGAAACCCACATCTTTATAATTCCAAAAGTATTAGAGTCTTGAGCTCCCAACTTCTTCACAGGGCGCAGATGGCTTGGGAGATGATCATAGTACACTTAACTCATTTTGGCTATTTTACGAGATACCAAGAAACCCACATCTTTATAATTCCAAAAGTATTAGAGTCTTGAGCTCCCAACTTCTTCACAGGGCGCAGATGGCTTGGGAGATGATCATAGTACACTTAACTCATTTTGGCTATTTTACGAGATACCAAAAAACCCACATCTTTATAATTCCAAAAGTATTAGAGTCCTGAGCTCCCAACTTCTTCACAGGGCGCAGATGGCTTGGGAGATGATCATAGTACACTTAACTCATTTTGGCTATTTTACGAGATACCAAAAAACCCACATCTTTATAATTCCAAAAGTATTAGAGTCCTGAGCTCCCAACTTCTTCACAGGGCGCAGATGGCTTGGGAGATGATCATAGTACACTTAACTCATTTTGGCTATTTTACGAGATACCAAAAAACCCACATCTTTATAATTCCAAAAGTATTAGAGTCCTGAGCTCCCAACTTCTTCACAGGGCGCAGATGGCTTGGAAGACCATCACAGTACACTTAACTTATTTTGGCCATTTAACCAACTTATTCCCTGTGACCATAGATATTTTCAATTGAATTGCACTTTTTTAGGTTCCTTGAACTCGTTTTAGTGATTTTTACGATGATGTCTGTCTTTACAAGATACCGCTTAAATTAATGATCTAATCAAAAATCTAAGATTATATTTTCAATGAAATTCCCCTTTTTAAGGTCCCTTGAACTCATTTTGGCCATTTTACGACTTAACCAGACCATAGTATGTGCTCCCAAATCCTCATACTAAATTTTAGTTTATAAATTCATTACGTGAGCAGTTATTAGAGTTTTTGAGTTGAGCCTCATCACGTGCCTTTTATATGTGTATCGTATCCAGAACGTAACTAAGGACGACATCTATTGATTTTCTGCCGAATCGGCCAAAGGGAAGAGGGGTGTGGAAGCTTAACACAAAAACTCTGATAACGGCTGTTGTAATGAATGTATCAGTATCAACACATATAGTACGAGGATTCAGAAGACTCTATGACAACGGTCCATTTTTAGTTCCAAAGGGTTGATTGGTTTTGGAGAGAGAGGGAAACATTATTGAATAATTCCTTCTGGGGAAGTTTGCAGGTAATTGATTCTCTCTGGAGTCACCTTGTTCACAGAGAGGTAGGAAAATGTTATTTTATTTTCCCATCTGGGTGTCGTAAAATATGAAATTCTGGTGAAAACTCGAGATCGAATTACTGGTCGACTTCATAACTCCCCCTATATTTCACATGGCTGGTGAAGTAATATGCATTAAAAGAATAATATAATCACAATAAAGAATTGTGTTTCATATCCAAAAACATAATAAAATAAAAGGTTTCGGCTTATGCCAACGTCAGCACAATGTTCAACAATAATTCAGATATTTGCCAGGCATACATATTTATATTAACCTAAGTGTACCTGAGGTGAAAGGGTCCCCTTCCTTTGGTAAAACCGGGGGGGTGGAAGTCTATATTCTTCTAACTGTAATAGCTAACTGTGCACTTATTTGAAAACCAAGAAAATAAAACTAAAAACTAACATTACAAGAAAACAATACAACAAATGTACAATATATAGCTATGTAGGAAATTATTTAACCTAGATAAATGTTGTAATGGATATTTGTTATCTGAAAGGGATTAACAAAGGAGAACATTTGAAGTGTGTCTGGTCGTTTAAACAATTCCCATTTTTTTGAGTCCTATTAATTTCTAGCTGTTTTAGAGAATCTAATGGTCTACCTTTTTCACATAAGTGGAGGTATTTTATGCCGGTTGTTTCGTTGAATGAGTGACCCATATCATTTATATGTTTCGCAAATGTAGATTTTTCCCCTTTCCTTACTATATCAGTTATGAGATCTTTTATTCGTTCTCTGAATTTGCGTCCCGATTGCCCTGTGTAGTGCCATTGTGCTGACGATGGCGTAAGCCGAAACCGGTACACATTTAAGTATATGTTTGTGGAATTAGACAATATAAGTGTTCAAAAAAGTGTTTTATCTATCATTTTATTTTATTCATTAGTATTTCCACTATATCAACACAGAACGCAAAAAATGTATTCGGACATATCCAAAAACATTATTTGATACAAAGCTTTCATTTTTATATTTTGGGCAGAGTTCCTCCACACCTTTAAGGTCAGTCCAATGTACGTTATTGTTTTATTTATTCATTTATACTTTTTTATTTATTTAGTATTTTTATAGTATTATTTATTCATTTATAATTGATTAATATATATTATTTTTCATATATTGTTATAGCAATTGTTACATTGTTTTCTTTCTTTTCTATATCTCACACAATGGCACCTGATGATGGGACGTAAGAACGTCCCGAAACATCGTTGGGATAAAGACACTTCCGAAGTTTTTGTTTTTTTTGAAAAATAGTTATCTAAACTTTTATTAAATTGAAAACTGTGTCTACTTATTATAAACGTATCTTGTATTAATTTTTTTTTATATACTCATATATTTTTAAGTATTTATTTGTTCAGTTTTTATTATTTTAACTCAACTTTTTTTAATAGTTTTGTTATTACTACTAATCATATGTGTGTTAGACTCAAATAGTTATAAATCTAATTTATAAGCTATCCTAATGTATAAATTCTTCTGACGTATCCTATTACCATGTATTGGTTTAACATAAATAAATTTATTATTATTATTATAACGACATGCAACGTGTTAGCATATCACTCCGGAACAGCAAACAGATTCTACATATAAAAAACTGCGGCGAAGTAGATTTATAATAAATAAATTAATTGACTGAAGGGACAAACAAATGACAAAAATATTTTATCATCCCTCCGCCCTCTTTGCAATATAGGGGCGCTTGCAGATCTATACGTTTATCTGTCACGCTATTTGATGACATTTGTGACCGCCCTCCATCTCAATGATTTATTATTACGAAACACAGAATTTATGAATATAATGAAATGGCTGATTTGGATGAAATTGAATAGGCGTCTTTCTGGATCAACAAAAAAAATGTTCCTTTTCACATCTATCATACTAACAGGAGGTATCATGGGGTCCAGCTCTAGTAGCGTACAGTGGTTATAGGTTATGTTTAAACAAAAAACAAAAAAAAAATTAACTTTTGTTTAAATAATTAAACTAACGATAACGTAATAAGTGATAGTTTGTGTTCAATTCTTAGTGTATGAAGATCCTGCTCCTGAGGAATACTGTATGTAAACTTTCCTGCTCTGTCAACACAGACAAGACTAATTTAACATTGTTCATTTATTACGAGATCTCTAAATTTTTTTTTTTTTTTATTTTCTTTATTAGGACAATATTTTTGTATGTATATAGCTCCTAGAATTTAGATATGGAATCCTCCAGTGGGGGGAGACCCCCCGATACATATAAAAATCCTAATGAGAATAATATTAATGAAAAAAATAAGGACAGTTGTAACAATATAGAAAACGGTTTACAAGTAGTAAGTAATATAGGAGATAACACTAAGATGACCAACAAACGGCAAAACTGTGACAGCCTTCAGAATGCAGCCAAAGTGTTTGTACGTGATACTACAAGCATCACCTCTGAAGAAGAGAAAAATAAAAAAAATCAGGAATTTCGAAATCGTATGATTAAAAATCGCTTTTCTGCTATTGATAAAGGTCCTTACTTCCTGTTTGTTGAGGGCATTGAGAAAAACATAGGAAAATTACATCGAATGACGTTTGGAAAATGGATGAGTAAATACACAGATATCAGTTTTAGTGATATCATAAACATATCTTGTACAGGTATGAACAGAATTAAGGTGGAAACTCGTAGCGCTTGTGCGGCCAACGCGCTAGTTGCCCACGAGGTGTTTAATAATTCTGAAAGATTCGCTTATATTCCCGAGTTCCTTACCACAAGAACTGGAGTTATTAGGAATGTAGACCCCTGCCTCTGTGAACAGGAACTACTATCTGTCATGAAGACAATAGTGAAGCCTCTCAACGTTAGGAGGCTCACCAGAACTGAGAAGATTGGTGATAAAAGTGTATACACCCCCCTCCAAACTTGTTTTGTCACATTTGAGGGTCAAGCCATCCCTGACTATGTAAACATTTACGGGGCGCGGTGTCCGGTCCGGGCCTACGTCCCCCCCGTCAGACAATGTCTCAAATGTCTACGTTTCTCCCACTCGGCCAACCAATGTCGGAGCGGCCACCGCTGTCTCCACTGTGGCCAGAATCATTTCATCAAAGATTGTCCTTCCCTTCAGAGCCAACCCGTCTGTGCAAATTGTCAAGGCCAGCACTTGAGTAATGACAAACATTGCCCGGTTCTTCTCAAAAGAAAATCAGACAATGAAAAAAAATTCTCCGACCCAACTTATGTTGACATTGTAACCAATAAATTTCAAATTTTAAGTAACCTCCCCCAAGATTATCTTCCACCCAGCAAATCAGATGGAGAATTTCCTATGCTTGGCAGTGGCGGAAGCAGACATGTAACGAGGTTCCGTCCACGGAACACCAGAGTGCAGCAGCCATCCCAGCCCCAGCCCCTCCCCGTCACCCATCCACATCCTATACAGCCCATCTCTGAGAATCCTCACCGGTCTACCCAAGTAGAAAAATATATTTCTATCTTCATGAAATTGATAGAAACATTGAAGGCAGATCCAACGATGCCCCATGAAAAAATGGTTGAATATCTCGGCTATGTTTTGTTCAATCTAGTAGATAAAAATCAATCTGCTGATAGTATATGTAAAAAATATGAAAATATTCAAAATAGCTGCTCGTCTATGGAACAGTAAATCTCTTATAATCTTTTTGCAAATAGTCTGCTCAAACATTTTCTATCTAGTTCAAAGTCAATTGTTTTTCTATTTGTTTTATTTCTCTATGTTATTTATTTATTTTTCTCTATTATTCAGTCCGGAACACTTTGATGTATTAATTTGTAATAATTTTTTGTCAATGTTCCTTGGCGACTTTTCTTCAGGTCGGCTTTATATTTCTCTTGCCCGACAATGTGGATATTTATTAAGTTTTTTCTATTATCTAATTTTCAGTGTAGAGGCTTTTTTTTACCTTTATTCTATCATAAATTATAATCCTGTATATTTCCATGAATAACTATAAGAATTATTCTTGTAGTTCTCATTCTACAGATCTTGCTTCGAATTCCTCTATGCGTACTCTACAGTGGAATATCCGCTCATTCTCCTCTAACAGGAACTCTCTTGAACTCATTCTTTGCAGAGAGCGAATCGATGTAGCAATATTATCGCCTAACCATGGGTTCAAGATATCTGACTACGAACTTATCTCCAACGACAGACAGGACGGCTATGGAGGCAGCGCCGTTCTTCTCCATAAGAGTATCTCTTTTGTCCTTATACCAATTTCCAATCCCTTTGAAGACATCCTTCAGATCTCCGCCATAAAAGCTCTGCTTCCTAGAGGATGGTTAACAATAGCCTCGATTTATGTCAAGCCAAACCAGTCTCTGAGTGTGTCCGATTGGTGCAGCCTCCTCAACCAGCTTCCTCAGCCGGCCTTCATAGCTGGAGACTTAAGTGGCCATCACCGCGCCTGGGGATGTTCATATAACGATGCAGCTGGGGCAACACTGCTCCACCTCATGGATCAGTACAACTTGTGTTTTCTTAACGACGGCTCCCCCACCCTTATAACTAGACCAGGTCGGCAGCCCTCAGCCCCTGACCTCTCCCTTCTCTCAGCTAGTCTGGCTCCATCTTGTTCTTGGTCCATCCTCCCCGACCATATTGGCTCTGATCACTTCGCCCTCCTCGTTCATCTGCAGATGGATTCGGCTCGGATCGACAACCCATCTCTTCCTCTACAACGCTGGCTCATCAACAAGGCGGATTGGAATGGTTACACACAAAATATCGAATTCCTTGTTCAATCTAGTTCTCCTGCATGTTATCAGGATCTAGTTGATATCATCAATCGAGCAGCTAGCAAAAGCATTCCACTTCAGAAATTGAGTTCTACAATACCCCAAAGATACACGAAACGCGTCCCCAAGCATTGGTGGGATGACAGCTGTCAACATGAGTGGGAAAAAAAACAAAACACTTTTTGGAAATATAAAGCACAACCGACCATGAACAATTACCTGGCAGTTCAGAAAGCCACAGCTGTCTGTAGGAAATTTTTCAAGGAAAAAAAGAGAGAAAGTTGGGTTCGGTTCTGCAATTCTTTGAGCAAAGAATCAGATATTGGATGGGTTTGGAAGAAAATCCGACAAATGAAAGGTTCTGCCATCTCACGCCCTTCATCTAACACTCAATGGCTTGAAGACTTTATAGATCTTCAGGCTCCACCGTCTGTTGCTGAGAACATTATATGCAATAACATAGCCATCGACGAAGAAGTGGAATTTAATGGCCCATTCACCATGGATGAGCTAGAAGCTGCCATCAAATCTAACTCCAACACTGCTCCTGGATACGATCGCATCCATTACCCTATGATTTGTCATCTACCAACTATTGCCAATCACTGCCTCCTTCGTATATTTAATTATATTTGGATGCATGGTAAGGAAACTCCGGAGTGGGCGATTCAAGTGATCATCCCCATCTTAAAACCAGGGAAACCTGCTGATGAGCCCTCTTCATATAGACCTATATCTTTATCCTCCTGCTTCCTTAAAACATACGAAAGATTGATTAAAGCCAGACTTGAGTGGTGGACTGAAAAGAATAATTTGCTTCCCGACTTCCAGCACGGTTACAGGAAATCTCATAACACTTTCGACAATATCTCTACTTTGGTCTCCGATACATACAGCTCTTTCTCAGAGAGTAAACTAACATTAGCAGTATTCCTGGATCTTACAAATGCATATAATTGTGTGAATATTAACATTCTGAAAGAGATCATGCTGCAAATGGGTATACCTGGAAGAATAATTCAATCTTCTATAAACCTTGTAAAAAAGAGGACTCTTTACATTCAGTTAAACAATGAACTTCACGGTCCACGCTGTGTTCATCTCGGCCTCCCTCAGGGTGCCGTCCTCAGCCCTCTTCTCTTTTCACTTTACTCATCCTCTCTGCAGAAACTTTCATCTCCAACTGTCAAAATATCACAATTTGCAGATGACATAACAATATACACTTCCCACAAAACTGTAGATGGAGCCATCAATGAACTCGAGCCAAAATTTGAGCTGCTTTCTCAGTGGAACAAGACAATGGGTTTTTCCTTATCTGAAGAAAAAAGTACTGCCATGCTATTAACTCGTCGTAGAAAAATAGACTTCCCAGATGTTTTAAAACTTGGGTGTTACAAAATAAGATCCTCTCTCTCTTGCAAATTCCTCGGAGTAATTATTGATCGTAAGCTCTTGTGGAGACAACATATTCTCTACTTGGAGGAGAAGTGCGAGAAGGCTTTAAACATACTACGATGTGTCTCGAAAATCAAATACGGCTCTCACCCCAGCATTTGTATTATGTTATACAGAGCCTTAGTCCTGTCCCGAATAGACTACGGCAGTATGTTTTACGGAGATGCAGCAAAGACACATTTAGCCCGCTTGGATAGACTTCAGTTTAAAGCTATAAGATGCTGCCTCGGTGCTATGCTGTCCACTCCAACTAATACTTTACTGGCAGAGGCTAAGGTGATGCCGTTACATCTGAGACGAAATCTGTTGGCAGGTAAATTTTTATCCAAACGCCTAAATAAACCAAATGCTCCAGTGATCCCTTCTCTAGACCAACTGACTTATCTGGTCAATACATCACCTACCTGGCAACACAAACGTCCTCCCATCCTAATCCAACAGTTGGTGCGACTTAAACATCTGACTCTGGGAAGTCATATCTCCAGCAAGGATACAAGTGTTTCATACTCATGGGAGAGCCGTCTTCATAAAGCTAATGTTATAACAGACCAAAGTGATTTGACTCCATACCCTGAGTTCGTTCAGAACTGTTTTGAAGCGGGATTTACCCCTGTTGTTACTACCATTTACGCCGATGGTTCTAAATCCCAGAGAGGAGTTGGAGCTGCTTTTCTGGACCCCCACAATAAATATTCAAGGCAAATCCAATTAAATCGCATTTCTACAATATTTTCAGCCGAGAGTCTTGCCATTAGAGAGGCGCTCAAGTATCTCCACAGCCGACCTTTGGAGCATGCCATTATACTATCCGACAGTCTCAGCGTTTTAACAGCTCTCAGAAACCCCTTGAAGATCGACAATCCTCTTTTGTTTGAAATCATTCAGCTACTGATCTCTCTGTCCAAGACCAACACTACCGTATATCTGATGTGGATCAAGGGTCACAGTGGCAACAAGTACAACGATCTAGTTGACAGGCTGGCCAAGGAGGCGGCCGAGTCAGGGAGTCTCATGGACCTCTTGACAACCTCAGACATCAATTCACACATCAAAGGAGCATCGATGCTGCTATGGCAGAAAGAATACGACGCAATGAAGAACATGAAGGGGAGCTTCTTCACCAGGATCCAGCCTTCTATCCCTTCCCAGCCATGGTTCCACCACCATAATCGAACCAGACACTTCTTCACTTCCATTTGCCGCCTTAGACTCAACCACAACCGATTACCATTCCACCTTCATAAAATCAAAATTTTAGATCATCCTTTTTGTAGCTGCGACGGACTCACTCCAGCTGACTCCAATCATGTCTTGTTAGCTTGTCCACTAACTGCCCTCCACAGAGACCAGCTATTTCATACCTTAATATCCCATGGTGTCCCTCTACCAACCGATATCAGATTAATAATTAGTAGAGTTAAAAATATTGAGATCCTAGACGCTCTTTTTAGTTTTATTTCCGCAAATAGTATAGTTTTATAGTTACTCCAAATTTAATGCTAACTACATCTTCACTTGTAAAATTATTTAGTCCCTTCTTTTCAGTCCCCCCTCTTGCAAAATGTCTAAATTAACTTATTTAATCCATCCTTGCCAAATTTGTACCTCATTAGTGCCTTGGCTGATATGCATTGATCATAAGGCCAAAACGGGAAAAATAAAAAAAAAAAAAAAAAAAAAAACAGGAGGTATCGATTTCACAGCCATAGACATGTTCATTACTTCCCCAGCCATGCGAGGTTCAGGGGCAGTTATGTAATCGGTCAAAAACTCCAAATTTAGTTTTCAACGGACCGACCCCGAGGCTTGATATAAAACAACTGTAATAATTGCCTTTGAAGTGAATGTACCGATATAAAATTTAATATATTAATTTTTTGGGAAATCGGCCAAATGGAAAGGGGTAGGTATTAGAGGAAGGGCTTAAGGTCAATTGTCCCATATTTTATTGTGAATTTAGTTCAACGACACCACTAATAGCAGCAAAAGTATTAATGGTATTTTGGCTAAACGGCTCAGCTTTTTTTAGATATTTTTTTTCCTTTGTATTTAGTATAAAGGTAGAATTAATATGACTCCGTTTTTGTTTTTTTTTCGCATTTTTTTGTTTCAGTTCCATATGATCATTCAATTTTGATTATGAAAAATAATTTGAACTCTTTGAACCGTCTACTTTCATCGCCCTACTTCTAATTTTTAAAAAAGGGAAAAAATAACATGTACAAAAAATAGATAAAAAAATGTTATTCGGAATTTAAATAAAAAAAAAAAAAAAAAAAAAACGGAGTGCCATATCAATTCTACATTACATTCTAGTACAAAAAAAAAAAAAAAATTAAAAAAGTCAAGCCGTTAGAGCACAATGTGGTGGCCGAGTTGAGAACTAAAACAGGGACATTTAACCTTAACGCTACTGTTCTACCGTGCTTTAATATTATCTAGGATAGATTATGGTAGCATGTTATATGCGGATTCAGCCAAAACTCACTCCCTCAAGTTAGACCGTATTCAGTACAAGGCTCTGAGAATATGCTTAGGAGCCATGAACTCTACTCCAACTAATGCCTTGCAAGTAGAAGCAAGGGAGCCCCCACTCCATCTCCGACGAAAGCTACTAATGCGAAGATTCTTAGCCAGCAGAATGACCAGGCCCTCACACCCAGTAACAAACAGACTTACACAGCTGGTCACCTCTAGCACAGGCCACACTTACTATATGAAGAAAAGATCATCTGCTTTAGTAGAGGAGCATTTGAAGATAAAACATATAATGTTGGGATCTACACCATCCTTGGGAAGTCACCAGATATACAGAAAATCTGATAGCTGGACACTCTCTCCCTACAGACACATAGTAACAGATTATAGAGACTTTCAAGCACTGAAAAATCCTCCTCCATTTCTCATCACGGCCTTTGACACTGGCAGGTCCAGGGATGTTTGGTCAGTGTACACTGACGGTTCCAAAACTGAATCAGGAGTTGGGGCCGCTTTCCTAGTCCCTTCTTGTAAGCTAAATAAAACTTTTAAACTATCCTCTTTATGTTCCATATTTACAGCAGAAGGATTAGCAATACGGGAGGCGCTAATGCATTTTAAACAAAAGGATATGGATACTGGAGTTTTATTTACTGACAGCAAGAGCGTACTGCTATCGTTAAAGTTTATCTATAAACAATTGAACCCAGTGATTCGTGTAATAAACGATATCCTAGCGGATCTCCGTAGAGCTGGTAAAGACATTTATCTGGTTTGGATACGAGGACATAGTGGCAACGTACACAACGACGAGGTGGATAGGTTGGCTAAGCAAGCAGTCCTCGGTGGAACCAGGGTTAACCTAATTCCTACCTCAGATTTAAAATCTCATTTTTTCAGAATTCAGATGAAGAATTGGCAAAAGGAATATGACAACAGCAAATTAGCCAAAGGAAAATTCTACAGTCTGATACAGCCTACAATCCCTAGCAAGCCTTGGTTCCATGCATTGAACAGACCCAGAAACATACTGACAACTCTGATCCGATTACGACTGAACCATAACTGTCTACCTGCACACCTGTACAAGATCAGGGTGGTGGACTCGGCTGAGTGCGACTGTGACCAGGCCACCCCCGCCGATGCTAACCATGTTCTCCTCGGATGTACTCTAACAGCCACCGGAAGGGACTCTTTCAACCAGTCAATAGTCCAACATGGTCTCCCTCTTCCCACTCATATCATTCCTCTCATCTCTTCTCCAAATAAAAAAATTACCTTAGTTGACCACCTATATAAATATTTGATGAATAATAACATAAAGATTTAAAATCACTTTCGATTATTATTACAACTAATTAGCCTCTTATCCTATTGTATAATGGCGTGACCTGGTGGGGGGCACTTTGGGTGCCCGGGTGTGTGTGCCGGCCGGGCTGGGGGCTTGGGGCGGCTCAGATGGGCTCTTTGGACTGTAGCAGTCCCGGGCTTGGAGGGTGTGGACGGCCGTACACACATGCACACCCTCAGCGACAAGCCTCCCTGAAGTAATATAAAGTTAATATAAAGCAGCACCAGTGTGCCCAGTACTCAGGGAGTAGCCCGGATGAGCGGTCCTCTGTCACCTGGTTTGGCGGGGCCGCATGCTGGGGGCCTGGGGGCCCTCTGCTTGGTCATAAAGTTATATAATTCCAAATACTGAAGCCCATTCATACATAATGACAGTGTAGTGATGGCTGATGTGCGCTGATCATAAAGCCAGAAAAGGGGAGAAAAAAAAAAAAAAAAAAAAAAAAAAAAAAAAAAAAAAAAAAAAAAAAAAAAAACCCTTAACACAAAAACGTTAGTAACTGCCAAAGTAATGAATGAATCATCATGAAATTTTATATATCCAAAACCCCATAAGGATGATACCCATCAATGAAACCACGCGCCATGAACCAAACAATAGAAATATGTAAAAAAAAATTAGAAATGTATCTGCTTGTTGCTTGCTGAAAGTTGCTACGTTATCATAATTGCAATAGGAACTTCGTAATTATAATTCCATAATTTCACTAAGTAGTCACAGAAAAAAAAGTAGTCGGAGAATTACTGTCCATGTACATCCCCAGAACGAATTGATCAATTAAATTTTCGCCCCCCCCCCCTCCAAAAGCGGTTAACGATCGTTTGCGCTAATAAACAATAGTTACCGATTATATAACTTCCTCTATATCTGAGGAAGTAAAATAATAATGTTTTCCTGCAAACTTAAATTACAAAATTTCAAATTCTAAAAAATTACCTACATATTTAGGGGTCCCAAATACCGCTTGTAAATTGAAGAACGGATAATCGAATGATACACCCCTCAATCTATTTCGGGTTGTCTTAAACCTCAGCTATGGGGGCGCCAAATTACCAATGGCTGCCTCTCATCTAAGCAAATAGGATTTAAGTTCTCACTTCACCATTGAGTTCCTTTAACTTCAGTATGTGAAAGTAACCTTGTTTTACATACTTGGAGCTTTTCAAAGCATATGGTGCATAGTAAATCTTGAGTAAGTTCAGAACTTGAAAGTTTATCTCACGTCTTTATCCTAAAGACTGTTTAATGCTAAAAGGTAAAGTCCCATAACAACTTTCATTGTTCTCTCATAATTACAACTTTAGTACGAATTAACGCCAAACATGATTTTTTTTCTTTTTAACTTCAGTGAAGGTAAAAAAAGAGATCACCAGATATCTGCTTCCCCATCTCTCCTTACACAACCAATCGACCCGGCTGAAAGTCAATAGTAAGTAATCTTCTGTATTAAGCTCTACCTTATGCCTGATATGATCTGACTTGAACTGAAAATCAACTGCTGTCATCGGTGAGACATTCTGGATACACATATAAAATTCCGTGTTGATACATTCATTACTTCGGTAGTTATTGAAGTTTTTGTGTTAATATCTCCTTTACTTCTCCCCTTTCCTTTGCTTGATTTGTCTGTTAATCAATAAGAGTCGTCCTTAGGGTGTTCTGGATACACATATAAAATTTCGTGTCGATACTTCAACTTTATCGGGAGTTATTGTCTTCACAGACTTTCCTTCCATTCCATTTCTGACCAATTATCTAACTTCCCCAATACTTCGTACAGCAGAAAAATAAAAAGAAATGCATTGATGCAATTATGAAGAATTAAAATAGTTCTGACTTTAACATGCATTCATTACTAATTAAGGAGTATTAATTTTAATGTCGCATGCCTAAAACAGAACTAATTTTCTCCCTGAATGCCTTAATTAGTTACTGCAATTAAGACATCCGCGGTAAATGCATCAATCAGTGGAATTTTTACCTGCGATAATGTCAAGTATTTTTAGTAGTATGTATGAAGTGTATATAAAAAATACTTTTAATTAGGGAAATTAAAACAGATTCGTACTTGGCGCCACCAAATATGTACAACTTCCTAAAATGCTATGCCTAATTTTAGTAAAAAAAAAATAATTACGATTTCTTTTGGCGGTTCTGTAGTGAATAAAGAAAAAAATTTAGGAATTTAAGCATTCAATGGGTGTCGTTAAATCTTTGACATCAATTAAAGATTTTGCAGAACTCAAAAAAAAAATTATATATATACGCTAAGAAAGGTAACATGGAGAGCACATTGCATAGTTCTATACAACGGATGTGAAACTTGGGACCTGACGCAGAACCAAAGAACCTGGGGACGCGAAGAAACAGGTCAGTTAAGGATGTTGAAAGGAAGGAAACTATGGGTGGGCCAAATAAGACCTGCGACGTCGGATATGAAGACCAGGGGCTCCAATGGAGAAGTGAGATCTGCACGCAGGAGACTTCGCCAATGGAGGGATACTACTCACAGATCCACATCGTCAACTGGAAGGCAACAGAATGCAGTTTAGGAAATTACCTGAGTTTTTTTAAAATCTTCAGATGCACTTATGGTGATATTATTACAGATAGCAATTTTTTTTATTTATTTTGGATGCTAAGAAAGTTGCGGTAAGGATTTCGGTGATGAGGGGAATGCTGAGTAAGTATGAAGGTTCTTGTAGGGATTGGATGCGCAGCAGATCGGAAGCCTTGGCAGAACCCGAGTCCACGTCGCTTTCTGCACTGTTTTGTATAAAAGTCGTTTCTTTCTCAAAAATTAATTTATATCTTTTGAAGAGTAGTTTTATTAACAGTTTGTAGCGTCTGTTCATTTCTTGTCTGTTCAGTCTCGTGGGATTTTTGAATTTAAACTTTTGTGTACGATGTTAACCATCTGACCATGTAAATAATTATTTCACAACAATATTATTGACTTTCTAAATATCCGAAATCGATCCATTGCACTTTTTAAAATTAATTAATTTTAAAAATCTGGGTAGTCAGGAAATGGATTCTATGAAAGTGGTTTCTGACTGTCGTAGTATTTTGCCCTAAATATTGGGTCACAAGGATTTGTGCTTCCACTTTTAAGAATCGAGCCTCAACAATTGAGTGGTTGACGCGAAAAAGGTTCTAAGCGCCACTTTAGTCGAAAATGAGATTTCTGTGGAATCAGGTTCTATAGGTCTCTAGGGACGGTGTAGGGAAGTTTTTTTTTGCCGTTACAGCAGCAGTTGGTAGTATTGAGCCCACGTCAGCGTTGAGCCTCATAGAAGAAGGTTCTAACAGCCACCAGTAGTTCTCAACATGGCAGAGGAAGGAAGTGTTATTTTGGCGTTTAGAACCTTTTTCGCGTCAACCACTCAATTATTACTTCACTATTAATGAATTTGATAAAAATTTAACTATTAAAAATTTGTTTGTAAGAATCTTTATTCCAGCGTCATATACTTATGTGATCTTTATGGCAGCATTATATAATTATGGAATAATTATGAAATCTTTGTTGCAGCATCAAGAAGCAATGAGCAGACTCTTCAAGATAAAACATATTTTAGAAAATATAGAAAACAGGATACAAAAAGGAACGTTGAAAAAGAATGAAAGGTCAGAGACAAAAAGAAAAGCCTAACAGAGTGGAAAAGATGGTGGTGAAGGGCTCCAAGGGGAGGATGCATTCTCTTGAAGGATCTGATTCCAGACATCCTCGAAATTGAACTAGCTGAATCCAATGATACCAACGGTGTCTGTCTCCAATGGGTTTTCACGTTCCTTTCGGCCAGGATTTAGGCAGTTCATAATAAGATGACTGGTCACTCCTCTGAGGGTATCAAGTCATCTATGTATCTTTACCAGTGAGTTCATACATAAAACAACGATTAGAATAGCAATAAGAAATAGAGAATATTTCACAAAATATATGGATGTACTTTCGGTATTGTTACCATCTTCAGCCACCACTTAACAAATACTAAATGGAAGTTCAAGTTTACATTCCGAACTGTCCCTTCTTCAGCCCTCATGGTGTTTTTCTCTGTCTCTTTCTCCCAGACTTTCGTATAGGTTTCAGAAGAAATAATTAACATTTCAAGAATACTAAAGATCGAACAAAAAAAGAAAAAAGTTGGGTTTACCAGCTAGAATATAATACTTGCAATTTAGTTTATGTAGGTCAAACTGAAAAAAAATTTAAAAACAGAGTAAAAGAACACATATCAGAAATAGGATTAAACACTGACACAACATACAACTCATAATCAACTTTCGTACAACACATCAACGAAAACAAACACCATTTCGATATAAATACAGGTATACAATACCTACATTTTTGTGACAAAGGTACATTACTCAACTCACTGGAACAACTGGAAATGAACAGAGCGCTTCAAAAAGGAAATTGTATGAACGATCAGACCAATCTCAAATATTCATCCCTTTTATCGACAATAAAATACTATTTCCTTTATTATTAAATTTTCAATTTGAGAAAAAATTTCATTTTTAATGTTTTTCAAGGCTTTAAACATTACAGGGAAAAGGGACAGAGAAAAGCCTCCTCGGGGGCTGAAAAAGGGACGGTTCGGAAACTTCCATTCAGTATTTGTTAAGTTGTGGCTGAAGATGGTAGCAATTCCGAAAGTACTCTCATATATTTTGTGAAATGCACAATATTAAAAAAAAGAAAAACTATGTTTTTCTTTATTTTTCATTAGTTTCAAAATATCTCTGCAAAAAATGTTATGTATCAATAGCGATAAGTACAAAAACATGTGGCTTTAATAGGACTTACTTAAGTAAGACGTTGAAGGACGAGATTTCTCATAAAAATAAAAGACGTTGTTTTTCCACTGTTTTATTTTTAACCAGAACCGGTTTTCAATGCAACAGCGTCATCATCAGTGGCACATACATTATTGAAGGAATATATTACCTATATAAATAATTGTAGGAATATTGAGGGTCAGTCAAAGGTGGAAAAAAAAAAAACACTATTCAGATGCCAACGTTTCGATGTATTTTATATCATCATCAGGGCCTACAAACATGGGGGGGGGGAAATCAAGATTAGAATCAAAAACAAATTTAAAAAATTGTTGATAAACATTACTGAACGTTAAAAATACACTATAACAAGTTAAAAATTGAAACTGACTTACTATGAATAATTACTAAACATTAAAATTAAATATGATTACATTACTAAACATAAACATTAATAATGGAAATAGACAAATAGGTGGAAGATAATAAAGAGTAAACATTAAAATGACTTACTATGAATAAGCAGGGTTGGGGAGAAGACAAAAAGTTTGTCTATTTCCATTATTAATGTTTATGTTTAGTAATGTAATCATTTAATTTTAATGTTTAGTAATTATTCATAGTAAGTCAGTTTCAATTTTTAACTTGTTATAATGTATTTTTAACGTTCAGTAATGTTAATCAACAAATTTTTTTTTTTTTTTTTTGTTTATTTTTGATTCTAATCTTGATTCCCCCCCTTGTTTGTAGGCCCTGATGATGATATAAAATATATCGAAACGTTGGCGTTTGAATAGTGTTTTCTTCCATCTTTGACTGACCCTCAATATTCCTACAATTAGAATCTACAGTCGCTAATCAACATCTATACCTATATAAATAATGAAAAGTATAAAATCTTAAAGCATCAACAGTAGAAAAATAATTTTTCTTTTATTTTTGTTACTCTGTACCCTGATGCATTAAAATGTTATACTTTTCATTATTTATATTTTATATTTATTCAATAATGTATGTGCCACTGATGATGACGCCGTCGCGTTGAAAACCGGTTCTGGTCGAAAATAAAACAGTGGAAAGATAACGTATTTGATTTCTACGAGATATTTACTCTTCAAACAAAATTTCTGAATATATGATTGTAATCATGTTGGCAACAGTGGTTCTCAGCATAATTCTCAGAGTGACTTTCTTCTACCCAATAATGGCAGTTTGAAATGAATTTGAAAATGGGGAGAGAGGAGTGTGAAATGTAAAAACATGGTTGGTTATTCGCACCTTTTCCCCTCTCATGGTCGCCGATAAAAGTCATAAATAATAAGTATACTAGGAGGGAAAAAAGGGTGAAAATTTGAGTCTAAAAAAATGCCTTAGGAAACAATTAATGAACCTACCTTCATTTCCTTATCGAGGTTGTTTTCAATTAATTTATCTTCTCTTCTGGACCATTATTTTAAATTATCTGTAAAACCTATTACCATGTATTTTTTTGTAATTATTTTTCTTATAAAGCAAATAATTTTTAAAGATAGCCTCGTTTACGTTCAGCTAACACTGCTTCCTAAAACCTACCTAACTGACTTTGATACAGTCAAAGGTGTCGTCTCTTCATTTATTCAAACTGCATTTTTATTTTTTACACTTATTAATTCTTTCAGGAGTGACGGAAAACCCCCCTCGTGTTGCCACCACCATTTTTCTGGGTTCGGACGGAGCCATACAGGTATTTTAACTGTCGAAGTCACCGATTTATCTCTCGTCGGAGTCACTTGCGGGGATATAGGCTCTAAAGTGCCCCCGAGACGATCAATAAAATTGACAATTGCAATTGTCAATGATATCTTTGACGGGACTAATTGATCGTCTAGGAGACAACTGACGCGATTGTCAATTAAATTACGGTGATTGATAGAAATTTTGATTGAAGGTCATTGATAAGAGCAATTGATGGCAGCGATTGATAGTGTAACTAGCAAATTAACAATCGTTCCGTCAGTTGTTCGCCAGACAGCAAAGATGAGTGTCGTTTCTGATGAGGTGGTTTCGTTCGAGGAAAGAGACTTTGTTTTACTGTTAATATCTGAGAAAATTTTTGTAATCCTCGGGTTCAGTATCTCGAAGGATACGTAATACATTTTCGTGGATAAAACGACTTCTCAGTTTATACCATTCTTTGGAGAGTTAATGCAAGAAATCCCACGTCTGTGTTCCAGACCATTTTAAAATAAAAATTATGTAATTTTAATAATCAACAAATTAAAATATCAGCGAGAACACTACGTCAAAACAGAACAATTGAAGGTGAACACAGAAACTAGAATTGATGTGATGATTGAAGCTCGATCAATCGCGCCTTCAATTGAAACTGTCAATTGCAATTTTATTTCAATTGATCGTCTCTGGGGCCCTTAAGGTAGGCCCGAACAATCCCAAAAACGAGATTGGCAAAGAATTTGGTCTCCATCTAGTATTGGATTTCCGGTAAGTCTTTTAGTCTCTTCTCTCATTTTAATATACAGTCCACTAACCCAGCAATTACAGAAGTACGAAGGAAGCATTCCCTTCATCAGTATTTATAATTTGTTTGTTCTTAATGTTATAATTTTTTTTATGTCAATCAAAAACTTCTTTTTACAGAGACGACCTCTATATTTAAACTCCAAGTCAAGACTCTAAACAAGGGGTGGCCAGGCCAAATATCTTGCGGGCCACTTTGGAAATGCATTATAATCTCGCGGGCCGCATATACATTATATATCCCCCCCCCATATTAGATTTGGACCAAGTACAAACATTTTTTGGAGTGAAAATTTAAAACAGAATGAATTATTATTATTGTTTTTATAATTTTCTGACATAGATAATATAATACTAAAATGATCGAATAATATTTAATTTATTTAATTAGTGAGATATTTGTTTCTCAACTTTTTCACTTAGCTTCTGCAAGTCGATCTCAATGCGTGTATTTGCATATCGTAATCGATGTTGCAGGTTTTCGTCCGTTAACTTCGAACGTGATTTATGTTTGGTAAATTTTATTTTCGAAAAAAACGATTCGCAGATGTAAGTTGATTCAAGTATGTATAAAAAAAAGAAGCAACGTGATAAAACGAAAACAGTTTTGGGATTTATTTGTTACAAAACACTACACTAAAAACAAAAATATTGCACAAAAAAAACATACTTTGTAAAATTGTGATGAATCTCGCGGGCCGTAAAATTATTCAAGCCGGGCTGCATGCGGTCCTTGTGGTGTTATAGACCAACATATAAAATTTCTTGTTGACACATTCATTATATCAGTAGTTAGAAGAGTTTTTGAGAACGCTCCCCTCACTAATTCTGCTGAAAATTATTGGCTGTCGCCCTTATAATATTTTTTTTTCGATATGTCCTTTCTATCGATAGTTATCGTGTCCATACGGACAGCGTGATATTTTCTTTCATTTTTGGATTTAGAGGGTTGGAAAATATGAAATTCCGATGGGGATGATGTTAGCTCAGAGATAGTGTGATGCGGCCAAAGGTCTTTGTATTTTTTGGGAGGTGAAAAAAACATGAGCACGCCGTCCTCTGGATGAAACGATAAAGATAGTTCCGAGGATGTACGATGTTAAATAGGTAAATTGTTATTCACCTAGGGTAGGGGTCTTTAACGAGTACCTGACATCATACAGGCTCAGAGAACGGCGAGGCTCAAGGTTCTTTCACCTCCCAGATAAAAACCGTAAGGGCCTCAGCAGGGTTTCGAACCCGGGGTCTTGAGCTCAGTAGACTACGGAATTTCATATTTTCCAACCCTCAAAATCCAAAAATGGAAGAAAATATCACGTCTTGTCCGTATGTGTTTATGAACACGATAACTATCGATAGAAAGGGCATACCCATTATAAGGGAGAGACATCCAATAATTTTCAGCAGAATTAGAGAGAGGGGAGCGTCCCAAAAACTCTTCTAACTGCTGAATTAATGAATGTGTCAACATAAAATTTTACATGTTGATCTAACACTACAAGATCGAGGCATAAGAGTCCTTTGAAGTTTAAATATACAGGTCGTCTCAATAAATATGTTCATTTTGTAAAAATGAGATTTTGATTGATATGACCAGCCATGTGTAGTTAAATCCCGGACATGAGTTACAATAACTAAATGAAAATCCGGTGATAACATCGAAATTCCGATCGATTACAACGTTATAGCTGGGAAAGTGAAAGAGCTAAAAAGAATTATTGTTATTGAATACAACAATGGTAGAAACAAATCACTCTGACATGGAAACTTTCCAATACAACGTATAGATAATTATTTTTTAGAACTTAGAGAAAAAATCCTATAAAAAAGCAAATACTTTGAGAAGAGGAGCTGTAATATGAAGGCTTAATGACATGTGAGGGGAAAAAAATGACTGTTTGATATGTAGCTCAGGTGCAGGACATCAACCTTGGACAGATATGTGGATCGTTCTCTCGTCACCGTCACACGGGGAAGGTCACATCTAAACCACACTCTCACTCAATCTCTCTCTTTCTCTCTGTCGCTGTATGTCTTTACAAGATGAGGAAAAATGATGTGGTCATAGCAGGATCTGCTTATACCAACTATATTTTTACACATCTCCCTCCCTCTCAAATTCATTACGAACTGGCATTTGTTATAAGAAAAAGTGTTGAAATCATGAGAGATTCCTTGTTGTGTTTCTTGTTACGGCTACATCACAAACTTTACTTTCTTAGCAATACGGTGTATGGTGGAAGGTATGTAATCGTTCACGAATTCGATGTTAAATTTCCAATGGAATTCCACTCTTTCCGACTTCCCGATTCCAGAAATGAAAAAAAAAATTAATCAATTATCTTTTCGCTTCCCCTTTAAAACAAGTCGACCGCTCATTCTAATATTCGTCAGTTGACTTAAATAGGGGCTCATAAATCCTCATCTCATATTAAATTTTGTGTCGATAAATTCATTACATCGGCAGTTATTAGGGTTTTTTGAATTGAGCCCCCTCCCCTGAACCCCCCTACCCTGTGGCCGATATCGCTGAAATTTGATAGGTTATGCCCACATTGAGTTGAGCGTCCTCTCAAAATTATATAAACCCTTATAATATTTTGAAAATATATTTGTTTTATTTATTAATTATATATTTATGTATTTATTTATAATTGACTTGTTGAAAAATTGACTCGTTTTATTCTTAACATTTTATATTTGTGATATTTATCATGAGAGCAGTTAGCACAGAAGTAACGTGCTATATTCAGCGGAACTGCAGAAGGAGACGGGGGGATCAAAGGGCTTAACTCAAAAATCACAATAACTGCCATGGAAAACAAGTACTACTCTGCCATAGTTAACCACTGCTCCACCAGAGCGCTCCTAAGGCCTTTTCAGACAAACTTTTTCACTAAATTTTTAAGTATAAAAGTTTTATTTTATGATAAAACAGCACTCACTTCACAACAAACTCTTAGAAACTCGAAAGAAGTTAGACCGGTATGGGGGAGAAAAAAACATCTGAGTGGAACCTCTTTGAAGTGGCACACAGGGCACAGGTCATATCTATCATAGTCTAGGTATCTCACTGATTACAGATACATTATCAGCGCTAAGAATAAATATATGTGATGTGGCCATTATGGGACTTTCTTATACCAACCACGCTTACAGATCTCTCTCCCCCTCTCCTCTTCCTCCTTCTCAACATCATTTCATACTGGCATTACTGGGTATATGAAAGTAATGAGTTGGCGTCAGCTCTGTTTTTTTGTTTCATTGTACAGCGTACTTTTGAGAATGACTTCCATATGAGAATTACTTTCATATATCTAACAATTCCATTATGAAATTATTTTGAGAAGGGGGAGATGTAAAGAGAGGTCACATGACATATATATATTTTTTTTCTTACTTTTATAATTTTTCATAAAACCACCAATAATAAATTATTATTATTTTATATATTTCGTTGCTAGGCGATACATATTAAACAAGAAGAAGAGTTTAAGAGGGCGCCGGAAGCTCAGTGGTATGCGTGCTTGTCTTCTGAGCTCAAGAACGTGGGTTCGAAACCCGACCAAGGCCGTCCTTCGGATAGAACGTTAAGCGATGCACCCGAGCCTGTACGAAGTCAAACCCTTAACTTTGGTGAATACAAATTTAGGTAAAATTTAGGACTCCCACAGTAGAGACGGGCACATGTCCACCAGAGAGACGAAAGAGCGCTCTGGTAGTAGGCGATATGACCACGCATGTACTTCCCCAGAACGAAATAATCTATTATCTTTTTGCTCCCCCGTGACAGTTTGCGCTAATATTCAACAGTTGATTACATAAGAGCTCCTAAATACTCATACTAAATTTTGTGTATATAAATGCATTACATTGGCAGTTATTAGGGTTTTTGAATTGAGCCCCCTCCCCTGAACCCCCCTTCAGCCGATATCGCTGAAATTTGACAGATCTAAAGGTCGGAAAACAAAAAAAGGCGCATCAAATGTTTAACCGATTTCATAATTTTCCGCAGGGGAATTAAAAATACCGCTCAGTCACATAAAAACAGGATTTCAAAAATTCCTGATTCGGCTTATTTCCAGTTGAGGACACCTCCCGTAAACAATCTTGTACAGGCCGTTCTATAATGGGTTTACAAATTTAGACGTATACATTATCTGGGCAATCATAGAGGACATTCACCTAAGTGGACCGTTCCAAACAGCTCCAGATACATTTACATAATGTAACAATTAGTAAGAGAGAAGGTTTTTTAAAGGAATGAAATTGAATACGAATGAATGTATGTGAGGCAACTTCGTATTGGCGTTAAGAGGATTCTCACATGTCCAAGAATCCTTGAGCAAAAAAGAAAGTTCAAAGGAACGTAGTGGGGAGAGGCAAATTTTGGCGCTTTGCATAGAATGGACATGGCGTTTGTAGCGATGGAAAGCGCCTGTTGCCTACTCAGCCTAGTCGAGGCCCCTTAATAAATAATATATTTTTTTAAATAAAAATAACAGTAAAAAATGATGTGGCCATTACAGGACTGTATTATACCAACCATGCTTACAGAACACTCTCTTCCCCCCTCCTCAAAATTATTTGAATCTGGAATTACTTGGTTTAAGAATGTCTACTCTGAAGATAACGCAGTACAATGAGACAAAATGAAATTATTTCGAGAAGGGGAAGGGAAAAGAGGATCTGTAAGCGTTGTTAGTATAAAAAAATTCTGTAATATAATCACATATATTTGAGGGCGCCGGTAGGTCAGTGGTATGCGTGCTTGCCTTCTGAGCTCAAGGTTGTGGGTTCAAAACCCGGCCGAGGCCCTTAGTTTATTTTATCTGGGAGGTAAAATAAACTTAAGCACGCCATCCTTCGGATGGGACGTTAAGCGATGGTCCCGCGCCTGTACGATGTCAAGTACTCGTTAAAGACCCCTGCACCAGGTGAATAAAAATTTAGGGTAGGCAAAATTTAGGACTCCCATAGTAGAGACGGGCTCATGTCCACCAGAGTGACGAAAGAGCGCTCTGGTAGCAGGCGATATGACTTCGTAGTTAAAGCCCGTGCATGAGTCATAAAACCTAACCTAACATATATTAAAAAAAAAAAAAACTACCGATACATAAATCATATTTTAAAGTTTGTTTCTATGAGTTACGATTTAAAAATTACTTTTTTTTTTTTTGTATGCCTTATGTACGGTGCATATTAGCCATGTCAATGTGTTATCTAGTTATATTTACGACATCCATGGCCCCGGGAGGGAGTTCTATCTACGAAATAAAACTTACTCCCGGACGGGATTCGAACCCGAAAACCATGGTGAAACCAAAGCCCTACCGCTCTAGCCCGCACGGCCACCAAAATCAGTCAAATCTCGATCTCGGATTTTCGCACGATTACAATACTTCCTTATACTATAATAAGTTATATAATACATTCCTACGATAAACCTGGGTAGACAAAAATTTATGACTCTCACAGTAGAGTCGGATCTCCATCAAAGCGACAAAAAAGCGCTCTCGTAGTAGGCGATATGACCTAACTAAAAGCAAAAAAATTTGCAAAATTTAAAATTGTTTATGTCAGATCCGTCATCATTAAATACACAAGATAGTATCATGTGACATGAGGATTGTGCAATCAGGTTTTGGATAAGATGGAAACGCGATACGGTGGTTCGAATCTAGTTCTGTCTCAATGTCTGGATCCAGGAATGTCAACAAGATTACATTCTCATGATATATAATATATACCTCTTGATACGTATCTTCAAAGTCATCAAAGGGTCATCTTCTGTTCCGATTTTCAATCTATTTTCCAATGTCTCTCTTGGAACTGTAGTGCTCCGTTTCATTCATGAATAATAATACTAACACTCCATTCATAGTAATAAGAATCTTATTCCGAAATTATGTTTACCTCTCCAGCTTTACGAAGTAAAGGGGAAGTTACGTAATCGGTTAAAAATTTGTTGCGAAGTTTTCAGCGGAATTTCAAGTATTCCAACTACATATTATTCCAAAAATGAAAAAAAAAAATTTCTCTGTGTGTGTGACTGATTGCTCCCGATTACTCCTGATAGAATGAATGTATCTTGAAGATTTATATGAGTATCCAGAACCCTCTAAGGACGACACCAATTGGTTTTCAGCTAAACCGGTCAAAGGAGAGGGGGGGATTAGGGGGAGACTTAACACAAAATCTCTAATAACTGCCGATGTAATGATTGTATTGAAACGAAATTGTACATGTAGATTCAAAGCTTTATAAGGACGATCATTTTCAGCGGAATCAGCCAAAGGGGAGGTGGCATCAGAAAGAGACAACTCAAAAATCCCAATGACTGCCCATTAATGAAGGCACCTCACACAATTTCAGCGATATCGACTCAAAGAATGTAATTAATTTTGTAGACACAAAATTTAGTATGAGGGTTTAGTTGCCCTTATGTAAATCAACTATTGAATAATAGCGCAAACGTCGACTGGTATTGGAGAGGGAGCGACAAGTTAATTGATGAATTCGTTCTGAAGAAGTACATAGCCGGTGATTCACCAATGAATTTTTTCTTTTAATTAGGTACAATTTTGTCCTTAGAAATCTGATTGATCATTTCTTCTTCTTCCCCCAAAAGCTTAAAAAAACGGAATGCGTGAGGAATCACTTCCAACTGGTCTTGTCGAGAATATATCGAGACCTCCAGACATGCATCTCATCCTATATTTCAGCTTTAATGAGTTGCTCGATTGAGATATCACGTTGCTTATATATACGAACCTATCCCAGCTGACCTCTCGACCCTCCTGCCGCCCACGGTTCAACCGCTTAGCTTCTATACTTAGATCTGAACGTCACACAACTGACATTATTCAAATGGCCCTTCAACAAAATCATTATCTCATCAATGTCAACAACGCCTGTTGTTCTTCTATTTTTTTTTTATTTATTTTTTTTTATTTGTATAATCTATCTGATAAGCTCATAGTGGATAAAGTCATTATGGATTCACTTCAAAATTTTTGACATACGTCTGACATCAGTTCTCTAACAGATCAATAAGTGATTTAGATTATTGATCTAGCTATCATTTTTATTTTCTTGGCAAAGTTCCTCCACGCCGTTCTTTGAATGGGACGTTGTGCCATGGACGCGAGCCTGTACGATGTCAGGTACTCGTTAAAGAGCTCTACCATAGATGAATAAACATTAGTTATTATTCATTATTTATTTTGTACATATTTCATATGTATTTTTGTATATATTTTATTATTTTCTACATATTCATGTTCATTTCTCTCTTGTTTCTCTTTATTTGTTTCAACTATTTTGTATTACCTGTATACATGTATTCTTATAGTCAGCACTTCCACTTATTGTTTTTGTACAGATTGTATTATTTTGTAGATTATTTTATTTTATCTTATTTTGTGTATATTGCCATTTATTATTTTTTTTAATTTAATTTTTTTTTATACTCACTGTCATCAAATTTACTTGTAGTTTATTTACCATTTTAACTGATTGTCAATAAACAAAAGTTCTACAGCTAAAAAAAAAAAAAACATTAGTAGAGTCGGGCTCATGTCCACCAGAGCGACGAAAGAGCTCGGCAGTATGTGATATGACCTCGTAGTTAAAGTCCGGGCGTGAGTCATAATAACTATAACAACCTTTAATGTGACGTTAATATTGCTTCTGAAATTTCATTCTTTCTTTCTTTTCTAGTGAAAACACACAACTATGAAAGTACTAAGTGGTCTATTTTTTTTTTTTTTTAGCTGAGGATACGAATACTCATCGTTAAATCTATTTAAACAGGTTTAAATAGGAACTCAACTAGACAAAGGCTGAGTTATTGTGTTGCATCCTTAAATATATTTTCTTTCCTCCTATTTGTATATTTATATATTATATATGTATATTTGAGGGCGCCGGTAGCTCAGTGGTATGCGTGCTTGTCTTCTGAGCTCAAGAACGTGGGTTCGAAACCCGACCGAGGCCCTTAGTTTATTTTATCTGGGAGGTGAAATAAACTTAAGCACGCCGTCCTTCGGATGGGACGTTAAGCGATGGTCCCGAGCCTGTACGATGTCAGGTACTCGTTGAAGACCCCTGAACTAGGTGAATGAAAATTTAGGGTAGGCAAAATTTAGGACTCCCATAGTAGAGTCGGGCTCAGGTCCACCAGAGTGACGAAAGAGCGCTCTGGTAGTAGGTGGTGACTCATGCCCGGGATTTCAACCTCGTAGTTGAAGCCCAGGCATGAGTCATAAAACCTAACCTAACCTATATTATATTTAATTCTGTTTTTTTCAACTTTTATTATTTACTTATAAAATAAAACAGAAAATAAATAAATAAAGTTTTACACTTTTTTCCTGGATACGTACGATTGTCTACATCAATAAAAAATCGTCATTTCATGAAAAGCCTAGGCATTTAATGTAATTTCACAATATGAAATGAAGTTCATGAAATGGCTTGTTTTTACATGAAATTACTGATTTTACTAAGTGACTACGACATAAGCATTTAAGTAACCAAGATAGGGAAGTCATAATGGCCTATAATTACAGAGGGAGTGTCTATAGATATTCTTTTTACCTGCTGCAAACTTTTAAATAACGTTCATTGAGAAGATAAATCTGTTAACTGTTTTGAGTCCAAGACCAGTTGGTTGTGCCTCGGGCGAGGAAAGTTGCTACGAACAACTGCACATTCTTACAGGGGCCTGGCTTCAGATCTTAATACTAGAAGGATCAAGAAATTAGTCTACCTGAAGGGGAACTTATGTAATCTATGTTGTGAAATTTTGTGTTGAGAATTTACAAGAATTTCATGTTTTCCGAATAAACAATTTTAAAAAAATTTTTGACGTGAAAACGTCTATTCGCTCGTTAAGCACAGTGATAGCCGGTCAAACTTTCTTGTGTTACAAAATACCATCAGATTTCAATCGATAATAACTACGAGACTAATAATGCGATAACAACGGTTGAGGTCACAATGGATAGAACATGTCTGTACGTGTTTGTTGTGCAGTGTTTGTTTTGCCTGT
Source organism: Aradus depressus (assembly GCA_963662175.1). Taxonomy (NCBI): domain Eukaryota; kingdom Metazoa; phylum Arthropoda; class Insecta; order Hemiptera; family Aradidae; genus Aradus; species Aradus depressus. The sequence continues at coordinate 23,544,648 of OY759214.1, forward strand.
GACGTTGTCGGGCTAGTGTGGGAGCCGGCGGATGATTGGTGCGAATTTACGTTGTGTAAAATTAGAAATTAGTGTAGCATGATAACGCGTTTAGATAGGACGTTGATTTGGGTGTAATTGTAAAGAGATTGAGAAGCACTACTAGGAAACCTTGACTTAATCATTACAAAATAAGGCAAATGATAAATAGGCTGCCTCCTCCCAGAAGACGGAGTCTGAGTGTGGGAGGGGTCTAATTATAATTAGACATGTTCATTATATCTTTGACATAATATCTACTTTTGACGTAATACTATCTTTGACGTAATATTTACTTTTTTTTCTTATTGATATATTATATCAATAAGAAGAAAAAATCAATTATATCTATATTAATAAAGTTTGTTTGTGGGTTTGTTCCAACATCACGCTCAAACCGCTGAACGGATTTTCATGAAACTTCAGATGTACCATCCTTCTAAGCCAGATTGAAAAATAGGCTATGTGACGTCACAAAATTGTGGGAGGGGGGTTGTGGGGGTAAGCCTAAATATGAAGATAGTGATAGGTCATTAACGGATGATCGGGTTGTCAATAGGATTCGAACGCAAGATATTAGGAGAAAAGACAAATTTCCTCGAACAACGCTACATATATACATATATACTGCTAGTATATATATATATATATATATATATATATATATATATATATATATATATATATATATATATATATATATATATACTTTGATATAATCAGCAATAGTACCTAATGAGAATAATAAAACGAGTGGACAGGACAGTAACTTGATAAATTAATAAAGTACATATTAAGATAGAAGAATCCCTAAGAATAAAGAAAATGAAGAGAAGAAATACAAAAAAAAAGAGAAAAAAAAATAAATAAAAATAGAATCTTTAAAGTAATGTGTGAGTGACGCGGTACTCACGAGAATTGATGTGTAAACATCTGCTTTAGTTTCAAAAACTTGCTGTCGTGCTCTGATTTTAGTTAAACTTTGTTTTATAATGATACAATAAGAAAAGTAGAATGAGGAATTAAACTTTCAAATTTATTGTTCTTCAATTCCTTTTATACATGAAATTACAGGTTTGTGATAGCTAAAATAAGATACAAGTATATACAACTGTGATTGTAGTGTCTAAATACCGTGAGAATACAGCGTCGATGGTAGTTTTCGAGTTTGTTGTTGAAATGCTTCGATTCGTATTCATTTGTTGGAAATAAGTTTGTCATTTAAAAAAGAAATAAACTGTTCGGTATCTCCTGAAATGTGTAAAAATATTATATTATTTGTTGTGACAATATGACAACAAATGTATTATTTATTAATCGATATTTTGAGCAGTTATTATGATTATTATATATTAATAACAATATTACATAATATCATATAATAATATATTGAAATATTATATTTTTTTACCACAAATTTTATTTATTGTTATACATTTAAGCTATAGAAATGGCTCCTCTACACTATGGCTCATTGTGGGCCATCATGATGGTCACCATTATCATGGCCCATTATGATGGCCTGAATGGACGCATCCACACAGTGGTCCATCTAGATGGACCATTTTAGATGTGCATGAATGGGCCATAGTGAATTTATAATTTCTCATAAGAAGTTGCCTAGTAACTAGTATGGAGGTCGAGGAATGTAGCTTGTTTTTCGGGTTCCAAATGCAAGACTCCTTTTGATACAACTCAATAAACTTAAATGTCTCTTCTGGAACCCAATTTATTTCTTTTTTCGATTTTGCCATGATTAATAATAAACAGCTATTTCTTGTTATAGAAAACTAATTATTTCAAAAAACTAATATTTCAATAAACTAATATCTCAATAAACTAAATATTTCTTTATAATTAAATAATAATAATTACTAAAATCAGTGTTATCATGACAACAAGCAGCAGGCACTGATAAGCGTGCGATAAAGGAAATAATGATGGCCCATGGTGTGGACATGCCACTTTAGCCACTGCGCAGCTTACTTGCGCATGCTGGCCTCCTTTGATGTGTGTAGTCGGACCGCTCCCAACGCCATCCATGGCCATCACCATCTCCATCATCCACTACTTAGGCCACTACCCCTCTACACAATGGTGATGGCTCACAGTGGCTCAAGATGGGCCATAGTGTAGAGGAGCCATAATAGTTTCTTACCGACAGATCATTTTATAGTTCGTATTATTGATATTTTAGTTAAATTCACTACAACGGTAAATATGATCAAAAATCAAATTTTTAGGGCGGAATTGTTGGAATCAAGCCAAAAACTATGTTAGATTCTTACTACTTTTAATGCACATCTATTTCAATTTTCTAGCCAATTTTAATTACTAGCAATATATTTTAATTGTTATGATATTCAAAAAAAAAAAAAAAAAAAAAAAAAAAACTACGAAAAATATATTAATGAAATATATAAAGGTATAATATGTATTAAAGTTTTTAATACAAATACATTTTTAACCCTTCGAGAATAATATTGCGTAATACCTTTCCTCATTCAATTATAAAACTTGTCAAAGATAAATGTTTACTTTAATTAAAAGTAAAGAAATTTTCTGTAATAATAAAAAACAAGTCTAACAAAAACCCAGGTGGCTGCTCGAGGGTTAATATATCGAAGCATCTTGTGTGGGTGCGTTGCGCGCGCAACCGTCTGACACACACACCTACGCAGCATTCACATCAACGAGACTTACGCTATGACGGTCTGAGGTAGCCCCTACCCAGAGCTAACATGTTTACACATCAAAAATCCCAGCAATGTACTTTACCAATGTGAATTATTGTAAGTAAGTTTTAGCTCTCTCTCTGAACTTAATTTACCATTTGATTGAAAATCAATAGCTGCATTACTCAGGGACGTTTGGACATATCATTATAATAAAATTTATTACATTTAATGTCGGTGGGACCAATAACTCAGAAGTAGCGGTGCCTACTGAGATCAAGTTGCAAAACAAGCGAATCCCTTTGGTTTTTTATCTAGAAGGTCAATAAACCTGTTAGGCAAAATTTAGTCCACAAGAGCGAAGAAAGAGCGCTCTAGTAGTAGGCTGTATGACCTCGCAGTTAAAGCCCGGGTATGTGTCTTACATTCACTAACTACAGTAGACTCTCCCTTATCCGGCGTTCTATTAACCGGCGCGCACCCTTATCCGGCGCTCGCGAAATAATATCAAATTTGTTAAGAGGGCGCCGGTAGCTCAGTGGTATGCGTGCTTGACTTCTGAGCTCAAGGTCGTGGGTTCGTAACCCGACCGAGGCCCTTAGTTTATTTTATCTGGGAGGTAAAATAAACTTAAGCACGCCGTCCTTCGGATGGGACGTTAAGCGATGGTTCCGAGCCTGTACGATGTCAGGTACTCGTTAAAGACCCCTACCCTAGATGAATAAAAATTTAGGGTAGGCAAAATTTAGGACTCCCACAGTAGAGTCGGGCTCATGTCCACCAGAGTGACGAAAGAGCGCTCTGGTAGTAGGCAATATGACCTCGTAGTTAAAGCCCGGGCATGAGTCATAAAACCTAACCTAACCTAACCTCAAATTTGTTAAACTAAAATTAACATTCAATTATTAGATTATCAATTATATGAGCCACGTGTATTTACGAGCACATAATAATTCCGTGACTCACGAATCATTGTTGAAAATCAAACAATTGAAAATTACCGACTTTTTTAAAAAATAATATTTTTAGAATTTTAGATTTTGTTTTAAATATGTATGTGATTAAACGCTTCCAAAATATCTTTTTAATGCTTGGATAAATATACATATAAGTATACGTACATATAATAAATCAATGTTCAGTATGTACATATTTGTCAATTTAATAAATGTTATCAACAAAATACATAGGTACGTGTTTTATTCCTTAGCTCACCTAAAAACACTTTTTTTTATGCTTTAATTGATATATTTTTTCTCATTAATTGATGATTTTCGTTATCCGGCGTTTTCTAAAGCTAAGCCTAAAGCTAAGCCGGATAGGGGAGAGTCTGCTGTATTAAATTTCGTGACGATATATTCGTTATAGCGCCCCTCAAATCTCCCTTTTTTGATTGAAAATTGATATATATATGGAACCAATGGGGTTTTGAATTTAGATATAAATGATTGTTGATCCTTTCATTACTTCGGAAGATATTGGGGTTTTTGTGTCCTGAGTTTCGGAAACAACAACAATTAACAAAATGTATCGATATATTAATTCTATCGAGAGATATCGTATATTCACAGACAGGATTTTTCTATACGAAGTATAGGGGAAGTTATATAAGCTTGGCCAATATGCTCGGACATAAGGCCAAAAGAAGGAAAAAAAAAAAAAAGTTATATAAGCTGTCAAAAATTCAATGTTTTCTACCTATCGTCATTAAGGTGGACAGGAGTTCCATTCTACTATGGGAATCCTAAATTTGGGTTATCCTAAATTTTTATTCACCCAGGGTAGAGGTCTTTAAACGAGTACTTGGCATCATACAGGCTAGGGCCCATCGCTTAGCGTCCCATCCGATGGACAGCGTGCTTAAGTTTATTTTACCTCCCAGATAAAATAAACTAAGGGCTTTGACCGGGTTACGAACCCACGATCTTGAGCTCAGAAGACAAGCACGCACACCACTGAGCTACCGGCGCCCTCACCGACCTCTAGATTCCAATTATGAAAATTTCATATTTAAAGTCTAAATCCAATTAGGACCATAATCTGTTAAATTTCAGCGTATAGGCTGAAGGGAAAGAGGGATTCAGGAGTGGGGGCTCAATTCAAAAAGTCTAATAACTTCCAATGTAATGAATTTATCGACCCAAAATTTAGTATAAGGATTTAGGAGCATAATAGGAGCATGAATATTAGCGCAAACGGTCGACTTCTTGAATAGAATTTAGATAAGTTGTTTAGTCAAATTGACTTGAGGATGTAGAAACCTGACTCTGAGGATAGAATAAGCTAATAATATCTTGTTTGAAGATGACATTCTTGGGACGACATAAACTAGGGAGATGATGGGCCCTTATTTGATACTGGGGGCCCTTAGGCTCGGAATAGAACAACTAAAATAGAAGAACGCCTCCTTATATCAAAATAGCAATCACTTTACAAAATTCATTTTTAGGACGTTGTTGTTAGTGCCCGGGCTCCCCCTGTTTGCTTACATAAGCCAACAACTAGGCCAAATGAAGTAACAATTACAGTTGCTGTTGCTCTTCGATCCTGTAATGTACTCTCTTCATTCTCCTATCTTGGTCACTTCTGATCACGTACGCCTGCCATTTTCGGCTTCTACGATCTTACTCTTCTCCCGATGATCTCTGTTGATCCCGAATAGCCCCATCTGAATACTTTGTTACCAAAAGTCTGTTCTCTTTTAGTTCTCAGTTTATACTACCAACCAATCGATAGGTTTTTTTGGTGTGCCGACCTCCGCTGAAGGACACAACATCCGTTCGCCGAGTCGTCGGGGAAATGGGTCTAATACTGTTTATAAATATATTTTATTTTTTTATAAAATAAAAACGAATCTGTTGCTGTAGTCGGCTGGGAGCGACCGCCAGCGAACTCCTGGGACGATCGGAGGCAGCAATCCTTGGAGCGCCTAGAGAGCATGGGATCAAGAGGACTGTGCTAGCTGGCGGCCGGTTGTCGTCCCCGGCGCAGGGTTAGTTTGCCGCCAGAATAATAGGCCATGTACCTGAGCTTCATGAATTATTTTTATTTTGACGTGAAAACGTCTATTCGCTCGTTAAGCACAGTGATAGCCGGTCAAACTTTCTTGTGTTACAAAATACCGTCAGATTTCAATCGCCAATAACTATGAGACTAATAATGTGATAACAACGGTTGAGGTCACAATGGATAGAGCATGTCTGTACTTGTTTGTTGTGCAGTGTTTGTTTTGCTTGTGACGTTATCGGGCTAGTGTGGGCGCCGGCGGATGATTGTTGAGAATTAGCGTTGTGTAAAATTAGAAATTAGTGTAGCGTGATAACGCGTTTAGATAGGACGTTGATTCGGGTGTCATTGTAAATAGCTTGAGGAGCACTACTAGGACTCAAAGTGAAACAATAAAAATATTCGCCGAAATATATGTAAAAATCGGTATTAAATTGAAAATTGCAAACAAATTAAAGATGTCGTCTCATATGAATCGTAAATATGCGCGGAATTATAGAAAACGCAAATCAGAGGAAAGCTCGCATCAAAAGGAATTTAAAAAACCTAAAAAGTCTAGTGCCGAGCAAATGCAAGAGCTACTGCAGCATCGAAAAGAAAATGAAAAATGATTTTATCCCGACGTTTTCACGGAAAATCTACGGCGTGGACCTTGACTATGCCTTAATGTTTTTTTTTTTTTTTTTTGGGGGGGGGGATGGCGCCGAATGGCCACTTAACCCATGTTCGTACATTAAATTTTCCCCAAAGTAGTTTAAACAAAAAACAAATTAAAAAAATTAGCATAATCCAGAAGTACACTCTGGCTGGAGGTAATCTGATGAAACGGATTACCAGATACTTTATATTTGTTGGAAACTTTTCGTTTTTATTATTATTCCTTTGGATTTTCTGGATTTGATCCCGATATCTGAGTACACTTTAAAGTTGGCACATTAGACAACTGATCAAAACTATCATTGAACTAGTGATAACAAAAGTAGTGAACTTTGTTCAGAATTTGTGAACTTTCCTGTTTTCACATTGATTTTATGTTACCGGGTTAAAGACTCAATTCACTGAACGAGTTTCATCCCACTTGAGGGAGTTTTGGTTTCCTCTTTTGGACAATTGAACAAGTAATAAATTGAAGTTAAATCTACTTGTTTTCTTACTCTAAATTTCTACTCACGTTTACGTATTAAAATTCCTATTTATGAATACCCAATTTACTTCACCGGGGATCTCAAGGGATTCAATATGTGTATTCTCTACAGAATAAATAATATATTTCTTGGTGGTAGGCAGATGTAGTGGACTAACTTGTTAAATAAGTAATTAGATAAATTTATCAGTCCAACATTTTTTAAACCGCGACTAGTTTCGTCAGTAAACTGACATCTTCAGGTGGAATCTTGCTAAAGAGGTCAAGGGACACATACGAGTATCAGGGACTAGCTGAACACTGTGTTGTTCTTGATACTCGTATGTGTCAGTTGACCTTCTCTCTAGGAAGATTCCACCTGAAGATGTCAGTTTACTGACGAAACTAGTCGCGGTTTAATAAATGTTGGACTGATACATCTTATTACTTATTATCTAAAGAATAACTCGAGTGCTCCTTCGTCACTCTGGTGGACATGAGCCCGACTCTACTATGGGAGTCCTAAATTTTGCCTACCCTAAATTTTTATTCATCTACGGTAGGGGTCTTTAACGAGTACCTGACATCGCACAGACTCGGGACCATCGCTTAACATCCGATCCGAAGGACGGCGTTTTCAAGTTTTTTTTCCTCCTAGATAAGATAAACTAAGGGCCTCTGCCGGGATTTGAACCCGTGATCTTGAGCTTAGCATATCGTAGATTCATTTTCATTCTTAAGTATTAAAACATCAAACAGAAGTAAAAACTTAATTTTCCTCCTCGGCCAATATCAGTTCAGATCTAAGTTAGCTTAATATCAAATTTCAAGTTCATTGCAGCAACGTTTCTGTATTAGATTCGCAGACTAACAGACATCATCGCGAAAGTGGTCAAAACGTTTTGAGGGGGCTTTGAAACGTGATTTTCGCACGATTTTAATACTTCCTTATACTGAAGGCATAAGAAGGTAATAACAGAAAACTAAAAAAATAATTGTTATTACGATTAATTGACATAATTAATCACTGTTATTCTTATTTCATTAATGATTTCTTCAATTTTATGTACATAAGATAAACATTAAGGCCCGGACATGAGTCATAATAACAACTATCTAACTAAACGTCGTCAGCATAGTTTCGATGTGATAAAAGGATATTATCATAATTATTTCCATTCCAGTTGGTCTTTTATCGATTTAATTGACAAAAATTAACGCATAGCAGAGATGCTAACATGACCTCACATTAAATATAACTATTTATTATACCATAATACATGTTTTAATTGGGTTGGAATTTCTTTAAGGGGCATAACTTCCCAAGCTGTGAGAAGTATAGAGAAAGTTATGTAATCGGTCAAAAATTCGATATTGAGTTTTCACCTGAAACTCATGTTTCCCGATCCCCTCATTTCAAAAAAAAAATTCTGTCCACTAGGATAATAAATAAATTAAAAAAGGACACTTAATCTGGAAGGAAAAGAAATAATAAAGCTGATTATACAAATTAAATTAAATGAATACACTATGAAATGTATTATTTTCTGAGATGTATTGTACCACTCTCCTAAAAATTTAATGATGTTTAAATTGACTCTTTACTCAGTTCCAATTACCCTTATAAAATTATCCCATTTTGAAATTTTGCCAGGTTTGAGAGAAGAAAAACTATAAATTTTTAAAGTTACTACGAGATAATTTTACCTCCCAGATAAAATAAACTAAGGGCCTTGGGCGTGTTTCGAACCCACGATCTTGAGCTCAGAAGCATACCACTGAGCTACCGGCGACCTCAGATAGTGTCCAAGTATCGATGTGTAATGACATTTTAACAAAAAGAAATATTTGTAAAATATTGTAAATATGGTCAACATAATTTCATTCCGAGAATAAAATATTTAAAAATGGGGTTTACAACAAAAACCTCTATAACAGCCAAAATAATGTAAATATAAAGTATCAATACGAAATACATGTAAATTCAAAACCCCAGTGGAACGACAGATATCAATTGTTAACGAAATCGGACGAAGGAGAAGGTAGATCAGAGGAAGGGATCAACGAAAAATCCCAAATAACTCCTACTAATGAATGTACCGACATGAAATTTTATGTGGGAATTCGAAAGTCCCTGTGTTAGTCAGCTATTTATTTTTATATTTTTAGTCAAGATGATCGATTGGTTTTAGAGAGAGAACAAAATTTAGTTTATTAAGTTTTTTTGAAGTTGACAGTGACTCAAATGTTTTGTCCCTTTCATAACATGAGGACTGTCCGACAGACTACATGCTTTAAATTTGGACAAAAACAAAAAAAAAAAAAGGTGCTTTTTTCTCCCTTTTGAGGAAGTCCGGTCGTAAACTAACTGCAGTAGATCTGGCTCCGGAGCCGGGCACATCGTTTCACTTCCACTCCTGCTTTATCAGATCAGACAACCTCTGTCTGAAACTCTCCCCCTCTTTTCTTTCACATCCTTGACATATTTTATTGACCTTATGATTTTCCACAAGGAGGTTGGAAGAAAAGGTTTGGGAGGTTGGCAAAGTTGCTTTCAACTTAGTTAATTATTAAGACTCATGCCCGGGCTTTAACTATGAGTTCTCTCTACTGTGGGAGTTCTAAATTTAGCCTATCCACGTTTATTCAATTAGAGTAGGTGTTCTTATAATTCGGGCCGCTATAACGTTGTTGTATTGATCCTATCTCAAACATGAGGACTTATAAGCAATTGGAAATTTTATAAGGCACATTTTTGGTAAGAATTAATTTTTCGATAGAACTAACCGTTGGTAAATCAAGGAAACGAGTAAAAATATAATAGAAATAAAAGACGTTGTCTTCCCACTGTTTTATTTATACCAGAACCGGTTTTCGACGCAACAGCGTCATCATCAGTGGTTCATCCACCCACACAGCACAGCGGTTGGAAGATAACTGGCCTAAGTTATCTTCCAACCGCTGTGCTGTGTGGGTGGATGAACCACTGATGATGACGCTGTTGCGTCGAAAACCGGTTCTGGTATAAATAAAACAGTGGGAAGACAACGTCTTTTATTTCTATTAGAAATCTCGTCCCACAACATCTTACTATCACATATGAGTAAAAATATATGTTTCAAAACAACATTTCGTGAGATTTCATAAAAAATATATATTTCAATGTTCCAAGGAGCTATACGCTTTGTCGCAAGAGCCGGACGTAGTAAGGTTTGTAAGACTTCACAGACTGATGGGCAGGACACTTGGCAAGAATGGGAGACCGTGATGTGCCAAAGATGACATCACTGGAGGAAATCCACGGGACCAGCCGTGTTGGGAGGCCGAAGCTGCGTTGGAGGGACGGTGTAGCGCATGTTGCGAGGATCCTACTTGGAGTCAGGAACTGGAGAGCAGCTGCACAAGACCGAGACGACTGGCGAAGTCTGATCCAGGAGGCCTTGACTCAGAGATGAGTTTTAGCGCTGGAGATGATGATGGTATTTCAATGTTCCCTACAACTAATACTTGTAAAGATTTTCGATTAGGTCATAAACATGATCGGTATCTTGTAAAATGTATTTAGGCCCCAAAGTAAAGAGTCTCAATTTTAGACCGAAATTAAATCAGACCTACGTTAGCACATGCTAAAATATCGTATTTCATTCCAGATTTCAAGTTCATAGTTACAATCGTTTTTGTGTTAAAGAGCTCACAACATTCCAATTACATACACACATACGCACAGACATCATCGCGAAAATGGTCAAAATGTATTCAAGGAGACTTTGAAACGTAAAAATCCGTTGAAAACTCGATCTTGGATTTTCGCACGATTACAAAACGAGTCTAATGAATATATAGTTACTAATAATTTATTATATATTCTAGTTAGCCGACTTCAGAAATTATATTATATCTATTTTGACATTTCGACACTTATACCAAAATTAATTTACAATCATGGTAATAGAATAAATTTTATTGATAATTTTTCGCTGGAACTCGACTCGAAATGGCATAAATTTTTACTTTCTCCGGGAACGTCTAGGGCTACAATATTTACATTCATTTACATTTTAACGTATTTTAGGTTCTGCGATCGTGAAATTTTATTAAACCGTTTTCACGTTCCTCTGTTCTTTATGCCTTTCATGTACTTAAATTTCCATATGGATGAATATAACTGCATATACGGTTATATCGATTTGCGACGAGTTTATAAGAGAGGCAAGGGTACTAGTATTAGCTTGATTATGGACTAGAGAAAAGAAGACCTTGGTAAATCACCGGCTATGTACTTCCACAGAAAAAATTAATCAATTAACTTTTCGCTCTCTTTCCAAAACTAGTAGTTCGTTTGCGCTAATAATTATTAGTTGACATAGAGGTCTTAAATCCTCATACTAAAATTCATGTCGATATATTCATAACTTTTTTTTTTTCAATGAAGCCACTCCCCTAATACCCCTCTTCCCTTTGGTCGATTTGGCTGAAAATAGAAAGGTGTTGTCCCTGCGGGGTTCTGGACATGATACATTCGTTAACTCCTTCCCCTTCTTTCCCATCAACTCCTTCCCCTTCTTCCCTATCAACTCCTTCCCCTCCTTCCCCATCAACTCCTTCCTCTCCTTCCCCATCAACTCCTTCCCCTCCTTCCCCATCAACTCCTTCCTCTCCTTCCCCATCAACTCCATCCCCTCCTTCCCCATCAACTCTTTCCCCTTGACCGATTTAATTAATTTCCAGCTGAAAATTTCCGGTTTTCACTGGAATTACATGTTTTCCGACTCCCTGAGTCCAATTTTTTTTTTTTTTTCAATGTCCTGTCTGTGAACACGATACCTCCTGAAAGAATGAAAGTATCGTCATGAAATTACGATTACATAACTTCCCCTATACTTCGTATTGCTGGGGAAATAAAAAATAAAACCTAACGAAGCATCGGGTTCAGCTCTTGACTTGCCGGTTATCAACATTACAGGTCAAGCGGAAATACTAATAAAGTTATCAGATATGTTGGGGTTCTCGACATCTTCCCGAGTCCCCCATCTGAACCTGGTGTTTTCGGAGATAGAACAAAAAAAAAAGGTTTTTTAACCTAAAACTCTATGCTTTTCCTCGCGCAAGGTATGGTACGCGGGGTAGCGATTTCATCCTGGCATCCCCGAAATAAATAAAGTAAAATATAATTTTATTTCATTTTATTACTTCCCTAGCTGTACGAAGTATAGGGAAAGTTATGTAATCTGTCAAAATTTCGAGGTTGAGTTTTCACCGGAATTTCATGTTTTCCGACCCCCTGATTAAAAAAAAAAAACTGTGTGGATGCCCGGGAAGAAAATTAACTCCCGAAAGAATCAACGAGACCCATTGGTTTTCAGCCAAATCGGCCAAGGGAAAAGAGGGGTAAGTTTAACTTATTCATGACTTAATCGAAATTCTGTTTAAATAAAAGTTGAGCTGAGAACGCAAGCACGCTATTTCTGAGCTGCTGGCGCCCTCTCAGCAACAAGTGTCAGATGTTCGTTCAAGCTGATTGTAAAAGCCGTACAATCTGGCTGCACGCCCGGCACACAAAGAACCTATAAGTCTTTTCAAAGAAGCCATCTATCTTGCTAGCTGGTAGTTTCTACACATAGGTTTGAATTGAATAGGTAGCAACGAGAGGGATGCATACCAAGTGGAATTGTCAAGGGAAGGGACTTTCACAGCACTCTAGGCAATCGTCAACAAACAACAGCACGCTAGGCAATCGTCAACAAACAAAGTCCACAGTCCAACTTTTAAGCGAAAATTGTCCACTTTTAAAATTCATTGTTCTCGCTATTGTCAAGGCAGTTAATCAGTTTGAAGTGTTTCACCAGCCGACATTTTTTTGTATTTATAACGACAATAAAGTAATAATTGATTTATTTATACAATAATAAAATATGAAGAAACTAAAGAATTGTTTTTATGGTAAACTAAAAGAAAAAAAACTTGTTTTGTTCACTTTTTATCTATTTATAACAATAAAGTAATAATTGATTTATTTATACAATAATAGAATATGAAGGAAGAAACTGAAGAATTGTTTTGATGGTACCATACTAAAAGAAAAAAAAAAACTTATATTGTTCACTTTTTTTCTGTGTCAGAGATTTCTTCGTCTTGCTTCGACAATATTTCAGGACACAACCCCCAGGCATTATCGTCAAATCGATCGAAGCGTATCTGCCGGCACCTGCTTGAATGTCGATAAGAAGAAAATCTTATTTAAAAAAAGGCTGAGTATCCCAATTCTTTTCCTATTTATATATTCTTAATATTAATATATATTCTTAATATTAATAATATATAGGTTAGGTTAGGTTAGGTTTTATGACTCATGCCCGGGCTTTAACTACGAGGTCATATCGCCTACTACCAGAGCGCTCTTTCGTCACTCTGGTGGACATGAGCCCGACTCTACTGTGGGAGTCCTAAATTTTGCCTACCCTAAATTTTTATTCATCTAGGGTAGGGGTCTTTAACGAGTACCTGACATCGTACAGGCTCGGGACCATCGCTTAATGTCCCATCCGAAGGACGGCATGCTTAATTTTATTTTACCTCCCAGATAAAATAAACTAAAGGCCTCGGCCGGGTTTCGAACCCACGATCATGAGCTCAGAAGGCAAGCACGCATACCACTGAGCTACCGGCGCCCTCTTAAAAAAAAAAAAAAAAAAAAAAAAAAAAAACTCCCATCATCAGTATCCAGAAATGTTACAATCTCAATAAAAATAACAACACATATAACATTTCAATTATTATAATATTGTTTATAGCTTTCATATACAAGAATATTTTATTTTTGTCAATTTTTTCCTTGAAAAAGAAAATAAATTTTTTAATTTTGGGACCGAGGTCCCCTAAGAATGAATACATAAGTCAAAAAGAAAAGGAAACAATGAAATAAAGTATCAGTATGACGTACAAAGAATAAATAAAAAAGTAAATAAATTAGTGGAGAAAAACTAGTCAATTGTGAGTACATATAGAAAAATAAATAATTAACTTGAAAAAACTTAAAACTAACAGCTTAATTGTTCAGAAAAAGAAAAAATATCTATATAAATAGAAGAAAGTATATAAGAAGAATCTCTATAAATGTGAATAAAATAAAATAAAATAAATTAATAAAAATAGACATAGCAGAATACAATGATAGTTAACTATAAAAGAGAAGGAAGGATGCCCGAGGAGGTTTGAAATAAAATTAATTTTAGACAGTACGGGCTAGATAGAAAACGTGTGAAGAGAAAAAAGAATAAAAATAGAAATGGTAATAATAAAATAAAATAAAAAATGAATGAATGAATTTAGTAATTATAAAAATATAGTTCACGTTGAGCCGTCTGGCTAAAATGACGGTTCTTCGTAAGTGAAGCCTCATTACTTAAAAAATATTTATCTTAATTTTTATTAAATTAAAAAATGTATCTACTGGATTTATTAGTATTATTATTTTTATATTAATATATTTTCAAGTATTTATTTAGGGAGCCATGGTGGCCGTGCGGGCTAGAGCGTAGGGTTTTGGTCGCATGGTCTCTCTCATCTTGGTTTGCGGGTTCAAATCCCGTCCGGGAGTGAGTTTTATTTCGTAGATAAAACTTCCTCCCGGGGCCATAGATGTCGTAAATAATTAGGTAAAACAGTGACAGACTAATTTATAAGCTATCTTAATTAAAATATACAATCTTATGACGTATCCTATTACCATGTTTTGGTTTAACGGAAATAAATGTTATTATTATTAGCCGGATAGTAGATCCGCCACTGCACACAGGCCATCCAATACCTTGCGAGGCCAATGCCCGGGCATATAGGATTAAACTCACTTTTACAATATCGATATAATTCATGTTCTCAATTGTTTTTCTCATAGCTTGAAGCCATGTTTTGCGAAGGTAAAACTTTTGAGAGAGCTCCTACTTTACAGAAAATAACTTTATGATTTATGCTAGCTATATTACATGTCTGAATACAGGAGGGCAGGTAGGGGTTGTTCTTTGTCAAGTCCAACCAGGCCACCCTCCAGAAATATATGTTGGGGCTCTTTTAAAGAGGATCCACCTCTCATATCTTATACGTTCTGAGAGGATTGTGGCATTATTCCCAATTTACCACTCAAATATCTATGCTGGAGGAAGGAATCTCTTAGTTACATATTGTCATTGACGTCCACAAGGTCATATAGCCTACTACCAGAGCCTAATCGATCAAAGGAAACGGAGAGATTAGGGGGAGGCGTAAAAAAAAACCCTAATAACTACCGATAGAATGAATGTATCAACACTAAATTTTATAATTGAACATAAAGATCTAAAAGGACGACATCTATTAATTTTCAGCGGAATCAACCGAAGGAAGGGGGGTCCACTCAAAAATCCCAATAACTGTCGATGTAATGAATGTATCGTCATGAAATTTCATATTTGAATTCGGAACACCATAAGGATGGTATCTATTAATTTTCCGTGAAATCGGTCAAAGGAATGAGGGAGACTAAAGAAGGGGGCTCAACTCAAATACCATAATAACTGCAGATTATAGACTAATTCATGATGGGAAAGTACATAGCCGGTGATTCACCGACGACTTTTTTTTTTTTTCAAAAGTGTGAACCCGGATTTTTCGGGAATTCGGATCAGCACATCGACAAAACAGGATCTGAGGATGAGATAGTATAAGGGAGGGAAAATTTAAAAATAATATGGAAATATATGAAAAAGGTAAGATTTAACAAGAAAACTTTTTTTTTTCAAGTTTATGAAAATCTGTGTTGGGTGTTGTTGTAGAGGGGAGTAGGGGTTGTAAAATGTGGGGTTAAAAGTTGCACCAGTTCGGGGAGGATATCCTGGAGACTGAAGTGACCCCAGCTCAGACAGCTCCCCAGAGAACAGGAACTTTTAACACTTTACGCTATCCGCTATCACTTGTGTCTTTTTAAAGGTCTCTACTTCTGGTTTCTATTATCAGAATTTTTTTCTCGTCTCTGTAAAATTTGAACAAGCTTCATTTAATTATTAATGATAAAAATAAAAATAGAGGGCGCCGGTAGCTCAGTGGTATCCGTGCTTGTCTTCTGAGCTCAAGATCGTGGGTTCGAAACCCGACCGAGGCCCTTAGTTTATTTTATCTGGGAGGTAAAATAAACTTAAGCACGCCGTCCTTCGGATGGGACGTTAAATGATGGTCCCGAGCCTGTACGATGTCAGATACTCGTTAAAGCCCCCTAACCTAAGTGAATAAAAATTTAGGGTAAGCAAAATTTAGGACCCCCATAGTAGAGTTCGGGCTCATGTCCACCAGAGTGACGAAAGAGCGCTCTGGTAGTAGGCGATATGACCTCGTAGTTAATGAGTCATAAAACCTAACCTAAAAATAACAATATTAATATTTATTTCCATTAAATCATATCATGAAGAATAATCTATTTTTTGGGACACGTCACATAAAAATAATAACACAAGTACCAACAAAATAATACATAATAAAGAGAAAAAAATAAATAAAACAACTTTTTTTAAAACAAGCTTTTATTGGAATCAATTAAAAAGAAATAAATAGGTAATTAATTTTGTTACATGTGATACGTACTTATAAAGTTGATTCTCCATATCAATACACGTTCACAAGTGGAATATCTCAGAATTATTGATTTTGAGAAAACGCATTTGAAAGTTTCGTTCGCTTCTTATAAAGTAGCTTCTGAACTTTTTATTTTCAAATCATATTATTGGAATGCAACTAAATATATGAAAGAACATCAAATTCATAGATCTAGACATTTCAAATTATCATGTTTCTGAAACTAAACATTTGGGAACAAATGAAAATTCTATAACAGGTTATGTACATTTTAAGCTCTCAATTTTGTATTTTCAGTTATCTAAGTTCAGAAAATGAAAGAAATCTAAATTTACTACTAAATGAATTAAACTTATGATTTTAAAATTTTTTTTTATGGCCTTATCGAACGTGCACATTGGCCATAATTTATGAGTTATCTGTAGTAAAAACTGTCATTAATCGCACAATATTGTACATACAATAATACTATTAGGAACTAAAAGTAATTTAAAGGAAAACAAAAAAAAAATAAATAAAAAATAGGTAATCGTAAAGGTTATAAAAAAAGTAGGTACCTTGCATAAGAAAATGATAACTCAAAAATGATTTTTTTTTTGAGTTGTCCCACTTCTGAACTATTGTATCGATATATTTATACGTAAGAACATTAATTTCCAAAGTAAAAGCTTGTCGCATACAAAGCCTATTTATGTATTATTTATTAGACTATACTGTACCTAATTCGCAGAAATTTATAAATACTGATGATCAGTCTTCAGACCGAAACTTCTATATAATATGAATAATTGTTCCAAATAAACTACATCTTTATTAGAAGTCTTTAAACATCTTTAACTCCAATCATTATTGGATTTCATGTACCGATATGTAGGCGAAACAAAATAATTAGTACCAAAATAAATCGAAAAAGTGGAATACTTGGGAATGAACCTGGGTAGGCAATATTTAGAACATTCACAGTAGAGTCAAGCTCATATCTACCAGAGCGACGAAAGAGCGCTCTATTAGTAGCTGATATGATCTCGTAGTTAAAGCCCATGAGTCATAATAACTAACTAATATTTTTTATCAGCGCCGGAGCTCAGAGGTAGCATAAATGAGCTCAAGATCGAGGGAACCTTTGTATGAGACGTGAAGTGATGGTCCCTAGCCTGTAGGATGTCAGATTGCGCACCGATACAGCATATAACGTGCGCCACTGGGAATGTATTGATAAGCCGAATGAACGGAAGTGAAGATGGGAAGCTGCCCGTCCCTCTAACCTCTTATCAACATCCTCCCTACCTGGTCTTATAGTTCCTGTTGACCTTGCAGCAGTCAGTTCGGTCTAATCGCTCATGTGTGTACTAGAAACGTTCTGTGGCGCATTCCGTACGCCAACCTGACTACCATGAGACGGCGGGAAATTATCCCCCCAGAGCAGTATGCTAAAGCCTGAGGATGTGTTATAATAACTATGACAATTGCTAAAATACACAGTGAGTGAAGTAGTGAGTGACCTTTTCAAAAACATTCCCTAACAGGGTTGAGAGAAATCATAAAAAGGAAATATAAAGCCCTTACTGTTATTTTCTACTCTAATGATGGACGTGTTAACGACGATGCGTTAGCTAGGTCGTAGTGGTCTATTGTGAGAAAGGTGCTATTTGTGGTCGTTTTATTAGTGTGTGTCGACTCTTTTTGGGTATTCCGAAGAGTCATTAAACGGTGAGAGGGCGACTGGTCATCTCGGCGAAATCATCACTAACACAACCATCAACGTCCACCAGAGCAGTGATACTCAACCATTGTGCCGCGGTACATCAGTGTGCCTCGAAAGGCTTGTTTGTGTGCCGCAAAATTCAGAAGATGTCAAAAATTGAAATAAATCGGTCAAGTGCAAACTATACTTGCACAATTAATGTTCCGTGCCATCAGCCCCTATACTTTTTCGATTTATTTTGGTACCTACTGAACGCGTTCAGGGGATTTTGAAACGTGAAACTTTACCGGAGTTCAACTTTTGCATACTTAAGTATCTACTATAATGTGCGAAAAATGAATAATTCTTTTTATGTCATGAAATAGGTATATATGAAGATTGTTGTTGACTATGCCCGGGCTTTAAACATGAGGTAATATCAACATGGTGGGACAAGAGCCCGACTGTACTGTGGGAGTCCTAAATTTTGTTTACCCAGGTTTAGTTACCTTGAATAAGGTTTTTTAAACGATTAGCTTACATCGCAAAAGCTTATGATCATCGCTTAAAGACCCAATCCGAAGGAAAAAATGCTCAAGTTTTATTTCACGTCCCCAAAAAAAAAAAAAACCAAAGGCCTCGGCCGAGTTTCGAACCCGCGATCTTGAGCACAGTAGGCAAGCACGCTATCTTTATTCCTTATTCTAAAGACGAAAAAAGCTAATTAGTAAATGAACCTCACTCCTAAAAAGGAAGGTAGGCAATTTCGCCCAACTCCTATCTTAACGTTTACTGGCAATTAAAATTTTATTTTAACTCTTTCTCTGTCTTCCAACATAAATGCCAAGGTTTTAACATCTTTGTTTGTTTTATTGACGTATTAAAAATTTGCCAGAAAAAAAAATACGAACATAGTGAAAGATAGACTTTACATATAGTGAAGTCAATCTTTCTGTTCACGAACAACAGTTCCTGCTAAACCGAAATCAATACCTATCTCTTGAAAAGAACCTGAAAAAAATATATATATATTTTTTATATATCGATACAGTAGTTCAGAAGTGGGACTCATTTTTGAGTTATCATTTTCTTAGACAAGTTTTCACCCTCTTTCATATTCTGAATTCGGATAACTGAAAATACAAAATTTAGGGCTTAAAATGTATGTAACCTGTTATACAATTTACATTTTTTCCCAAATATTTAGTTTCAGAAACATGATAATTTGAAAATATATATATAATTTTTTTTTTTTAAATATTTTTCTGTATAGAAGTTTGTTTTAGTTATTCAGAAAATGAAGGCAATGAATAATAATTCAAAACATGATAATTAGGGTGTTTGTTTAAACTAATTTTCTTGAAGAAATTGGACGTCAAATTTAATGGGAGTGTTTGGTCACAAACGAGAAAGGAGATCAAATGAGACCTCATCAGGAGCTAGTTAGCGGCTCGACGTCATCCCTGTGAAGAATATTATAACCTCTTGTCATAATTATTATCTTTGTTATTATATATTTTTACAACCCCAGTTATATGGAGTATAGGGGAAGTTATGTTGAGTTTTCACCTGAATTGTATCTTTTTCCCTCCAAAAAATGAATGAAAATCAATATGTGTTTAGGTGTTTTTAGGGACTTCATCATACTAAATTTCTAAGTTATAAAAGTTGAGCCCCCTCCTCTGATCCCCCACTTCCCCTTGGAGAGGGTGCTCAATTCACAAACATTTTATGCCGATAAATTCATTACATCGGCAGTTATTAGGGTATGTATGGGTAAGTATGAGGATTTTGGAGCGACTATATAGGTCAAGAAGAATATTATATAGCGCAAACGGTCGACTGGTTTTGAAGGGGGAGCGACAAATTAATTGATTAATTCATTCTGGAGAAATTTATAGCCGGTGAATCACCGACGACTTTTTTATATTTGTTTTACACTAGCGTTTCCTATCCACCTAAAAATTGTCTATTTCACAAAAATGTGGAAACCGATTTCGGCAATACACCATCTCGACATGTCGCAAATACAACATTTCTTTGAATCTAACCTCCTCCAGTGTTGAAAGGCAACTGCTCAAGATGTGTCACTTCAGTTGTTGATACTCGCGGACATTTCACATTGTTGAAAGAGACATTTACTGCCACCTAGAGGAATCTGAAGCGGGGATGCAATGTGTTGATCCTATCTCAAATCCGAACCGGCTATTGATTGTTGAAAATTTAATAAGGAATATTTTTAGTGAGGGTCATTTTTTTTGACAGGAGTAACCGTTTTCACGTAAATTGAGCACATGTATAGAAAAAAAAAATTCAAGACATAATTTTTAGACGATTTTCAGCATGTACATATGTGGCAAACCGAGCAATTTTCAAAAAATGTTACTTTATATAAAATGTGCTTTTCAGTTTTCCCTTCATATTTTATTTGAAGAGATATTTGATTAGGTTATATATAACTAATTTTTTTAAATTTGAATAGAAGTTTCTGAGAAAATCTGTGAAGAAGGCGCTGGTAGCTCTGAGTTAAAGTGCTATATAACCTAATATATATAGCACTTTAACTCAGAGCTACCAGCGCCTTCTTCACAGATTTTCTCAGAAACTATTCAAATTTAAAAAAAAATTTGTAAAAGACCAAAAATAAATAAATAGATATTTCTGACTTAGTGAATTGACTTAGGTACAATTAATTAATATGAGGGCGCTGGTAGCTCCAAGGTAGCGTGCTTGCCTTCTGAGCTCTGGAAGGTGAAAAAACCTTGAGCACGCTGTCCTTCGGATAGGACTTGAAGGGATGAGCCGGAGCCTGTGTGATGGGGAGGCAACATTTAGAGCGCTCTAATAGTGCAGTAACGAACTAAACTACAACTAACTTAATTAAAAATATATTTAAAAATGGCTTTTTGCAATTCAGCTCAACAAGCTGAGCCATGTCTCCTGACTTGTTCCCCCACACTCAAGATATACACAATACATATATAATAATTCACTTAAAAATAATATATTTCTAACAAGTAAATAAAATCTACAAGTCGCATACTAAAATTCGTTTTTTTCTTTCGCCTATTTCTAATTCGATTGACAGAAAAAAATAAACAAATATCTGAAGGTGCAGTTATCATTGAAATGGCCAAATTTATTTTATTACACTTATATTTCATGTTTTTTCATTAGTTGTATATTTTTTATCGTTTTCTCTTCGCCATGTTGTGATTTCAAGATTGATATTTTTCATCAAAATGACCATCAACTTGAGTCTTCTTGACATGTAATGCACTTTATGTCAGTTTGAAACAAAATTTACAGTTTCCTTTATTTACGGTGGTGCGGATGGTGAACGATTTAATAAACCATATTATTTGCATTTAAACATGATGCTGCCAGTTGTCTCCGGTATAACTAGGATTACAAAATGGAAGAGTATACAAATGGTGGCATTAAGTAAAAATGAATAAAGTTAAATAAATAATAAAACATAAATGAAATTGAGTAAACTTTTTTTTGGGCTTCAATAAATATAATGACTCATTCTCGGGCTTAACTACGAGGTCATATCGCATACTACCAGACTGTTCTTTCGTCACTATAGTGGACATGAGCCTGACTCTACTTTGGGAGTACTGAATTTTGCCTGCACTAAATTTTTATTACCTTACGTTAGTGGTGTTTAACAAGTCAATACATTCATCCCCCTTTTCCCATCTGCGTAATAAAGTAATAAGTGTTGTCATTATAGGGTGTTGGTCACACATAAAATTTCGTGTCAATACATTCATTCTATAGGGAGTTTGTTTTTTTGTTAAGCCTTCCCCCTAATCCCCCTTCCCTTTGGTCGATTTGGCTGAAATTCAATAGTTGTCGTCGTTTGAGGGTTCTGGATTCACATATAAAATTTCTTGTCGATACATTCATTCTATCAATAGTTATTGTGTTCACAGACACACATACGATTTTTTTTTTTCATATTTGAAATCAATCGTTGAGGAAGTAAAAATCATGTAGGTTTTCACGTTTTCGAATCCTTATCTGGATCATCCAAATTTCGGCTAATTTCGTAAAAACGAACACGATGGGGCAAAAACCAACTCAATAAACCAGTGTTTGCTGGGCAACCAGACACGTTTCATCTTGGGTTTCTTTACAACTATAATTATACCTTCAAACGTCAAAAAAAAAAAAAAATTATCAGAACATGATTTCAAATAAATTTTCCTAATACATAGTACGGTTTATCCTTGAGAAACAGTCTCATAGACATAATATGCACAAAAAATAAAGAGTTATGAGATCCAATGTGGAGAAAATATGTAGTTAGTCAAATAATTCAAGTGGTAATTTCATGTTGCAACGAATTTCATGTTGAACTATGTTGCAAGTCCTAATGATAGAGGAGAGGGGATCATTTCAATTTTTTTTTTTTTTAATGAACCTGCAGTCACATTGACTGTATCTACATCACGACTATGATGCCTCCATGGGAGCAATCTTAATGGGGAAATGTTGAAATGAAGAAAGGAGAGAAAGACTTGAAGATATAAGTTGTGATGGATACTGGCTAAAGCCTCAAGTCCCTAAAGTTCATGGGGTCCCACTTTCGATCACGGTCAATGTCAATCGACTGTTTGGACTAAAACTTAATATTTGACTTACATAGTGGCTTCTGAATCCTCTTACTAAATTATGTGTCGGCAAGTACATTCATTACACTGAGTTTTTTTTTTTTTTTTTTATTTTGCCGTAAGACTAATTGTAGTCCTATAAAGCCGGAGCGAGTATGTAGTAGTCTATTGATCTTATTACAATTCTATTGTTGATTTGGTAATAAATTTATTGAGTTTGTTAATGTTTTCTATGTTATTAATGTTAGCTATTGTTTGAATAAATGTGTCTTCGTTGGATAGTAGTGTCTCATGTTGTCTTTGGTTGTCGTATTTTTTGCAGTTAGTGAAAATGTGGATTACGTCCTCAGTCTCATTGCAGTGTTCACAGTTGGGGGATAGTTTTATTTTGATTAGATGTAAGTATTTGTTTGTTCTGGCATGTCCGGTCCTCAGTCGTGTCAAGTATATGATTTGTTTAGTCGTCAGTGTCTTACTGTGTGGGTGGAACCATGGCTTTGTCGTTACTGTCTTCTGTACTCTGTAGTGGTATTTTCCTTTGGTTTGGGATATGTCAGT
Source organism: Aradus depressus (assembly GCA_963662175.1). Classification (NCBI taxonomy): domain Eukaryota; kingdom Metazoa; phylum Arthropoda; class Insecta; order Hemiptera; family Aradidae; genus Aradus; species Aradus depressus. The sequence continues at coordinate 23,567,934 of OY759214.1, forward strand.
ATAGTTGGTTTGCCATTCCGTGAGTGTCTGGTGTTGTAGGATGGAAAGGGTGTCTTCTAAGGTCAAGTCGATTCTGAGTGTCACTGTGTCCTTTGCCGTTCCTCGCTTGGCTAGGTGGTCAGCTCTGTCGTTGTCAGTCAAGTTGATGTGTCCAGGAATCCATTGAATGTAATAGTTCTTATCTGACTGGTAAATAGATGTAGCTATTGTGGAGAGTATGTAGTTGCTGCGAGTTTTGAGGTGAAAGTTACGTAGTAGTTGGTAGGCGGATTTAGAGTCAGTCAATATAACTATCTCTTCTGAAAATGTAATACTTTTAGAGTAGTCTATGGCCTTTTGGATAGCAATCAGTTCAGAGGTACAGACGTTATGATGTGGTGAGATTTTTTCTGTTAGGTTAGTGTCTGTTTAGGGATCGAAGATACCTATCCCCGTCCCCTCTGGTGTTTTTGAAGCATCTGTGAAGAGTTTGTGACATTTATCGTAAAGAGTGTTAATCATTTCTAATGTGTTGGCTTTTAGGATTGTGGGGTCTAAGTTGTTTTTGGATGTTTTGATTGTCCTAATGTCTGGATTGGATTTTATGATAAGGTTTGATAGTGGGATGGGCGCAATAAATGAGAACGGTTTGTCGGTCCGATGTAGTGTCTGTAAACTCTGCCTGAGTTCTGAGAGTTATCAGGGTATTAGAGTTGAGCCCCCTTCCGGTTTTGAATTTATTTATACAATTTCATGCTATACATTCATTATATCGGCAGTTATTGGGATTTTTGACCCTCTGACCCCCCACCCCTTCTATCGTGGCGCTACAACCCGGTGACGGGTCCTGGCCTCCTCCACCAACAGCCGCCAATTGTCTCGATCCTGTGCGGCTGCCATCCAGTTCCTGATGCGGAATATGTTTCGGGCATCTTCTGCCACACCATCTGTTCATCTCAGGTAAGGTCTTCCTCGCCGTCTTACTCCATGAATGGGCTCCATTAGCAGCTTCTTCGGCATTTCCTCAGCTTCCATCTTGGCGACATGTCCTGCCCATCTTAACCGCCCAATTTTCATGACTTTCAGGACATCTGGTTCTCTATAAAGTGCGTAGAGCTCCTGGTTGTTGCGTCTGCGCCATGCATGGCCTACTTGCACTCCACCAAATATTCTGCGCAGAACCTTCCTTTGGAACACTAATAGGCTCTGTTCGCTCATTTTCGAAGTTGTCCAGGTTTCTGAGCCATACAGAAGAACTGGGCGGATAAGGGTCTTATATAGAACGAATTTAGTCTACCTGGATATGTGGTTGCTTCTGAAGTGCTTGCTGAGACCATAGTAGCACTTGTTTGCCGCGAATATCCCTTCCTTATTTCTGTTTCGTTAGCATAGTCTTGTGTAACTATGGAGCCCAAGTACGTAAACTCTGCGACCTTCTCAAATTTATGGGGACCTATTTCAAGGGTAGGCCTTGGATATGCACTTCTCCAGTGATCATGTATTTGGTTTTAGCTGCGTTCACCTCGACCCATTCTTCCTGCAGGGCCCATTAAGCCCTAAATGCGTCACTGACTTCCCTTTCAGAGCGGCCCACTATGTAAATGTGACCCCCCACCCCTTCGGCCTATTCCTGAAACTAATAGACGTCGTCCTTATAGGGCTTTGAATTTACATATAACATTTCGTGTCGATACATTCATTACAAGGGCAGTTATTAGAGGTTTTATGCTAAGCCTCCTCCCTAAACACCTCTTCCCTTTGCCCATTTGGCTGAAAATAAGTAGGTGGCTTCCTTAGAGGAATTTGGACACATATATAAAGTTTCGTGTCCGTACATTCATTCTATCGTGAGTTATCGTGTTCACAGACAGACAGAAAATGTTTTGTATTATTTTTGGAATCAGAAGTTCTGAAAACATGAAATTGCGCATCGAATTTTTGACCGATTACATAACTTTCCCTAAAACAAAAAAAGTCAGTAGTTTATAGTCATTTTTGAGTTCTGTTGAAACGTTCGGTGCTTCTGTTCTGCTTCTAGTACACAAATACTAAGGTGTGCTACCAGTCTAGAGCAGTCAGCTTCTCCCTTGTGGGGGCCTATGTGATTATTATTAATACATAATTATTAAATACAATAATTAGTACATATATTAATAAATAAGGTTTAAAAATTTTTTAAAAAAATATATAAAAACTATTAAAAAAAAAAAAATTAACAATTTAAAATGTCGTGGATGGGGACAAATATGTTATACTTGTTCCCCATCACAATCAAAATTCAATCTCCATCCATGAAATTTTTTTTTTTTTTTTTCACCTTTATTACTTAATTTCCAACTATGAATTACTTCAAAACTAGGAAATATGAACACAACAAAGAAAAACAGAAACACCACTTGAGTCTCTTGATGAGACGGCTGGTCAACACCACCGCCTCCTCAGGGGTCCTCCTCAGGCAGGAGGTCACGCGGCCAACGACGATTCAGTCGCCGAGGAGGTCTGCCCGGCAAGGACCGGACCGACATTGCTTCCACCAGTGTGTTTGGATGTGTCGTGAACTTGTTGTGCAAATTTGTGTATAATTGTTGTATAACTTCGTGTAAGAATGGTATGTTCAGGTCATGATGTAATGTTATGTTTGATACGTAGTAAGGGCATTGTGTGATTGTTCGGAGGATTTTATTTTGGATGGCTTGAATTCTTTTGGTGTGTGAGGGCTTAGCTGAACCCCAGAGCTGAACGCCATACGTCCAGATGGGTCTGATAACGGTCTTGTAAACACCCAGTTTGTGGTTGAGGCGAAGTTGAGATCGCTTGTCTAGTAGTCTTTTGAGGAGTCCAAATCGCCGTTTCATTTTCTGTCGAGTCTGTGAAACATGTTTACTCCATGTCAGTCGTCTGTCAAGATAGAGTCCTAAGTATCGTACGTCTTTGTGATGTTTCAGAGGGACATTATTCAGCCATACAGTTGGGCAGTCACCGCGCCTCAAGGCGAATGTAACATGAAGGGATTTGATCTCATCATGAAATTTTAAATTATTACATTGTTTTGATATATTTTATATACGTTTATTTTAATTTTTCAACTTTATTCATTAAATCATTTTAAATTATGCTGTTTTCAAAATTATTTTATCAGACTGCCTGAGGATAAGGGCAACCTCGAAAGCCGGCTAGAAAAAATGAATAAAATTAGTGAAAGTTCAGACTATATTTCATTTTACTGAATTGAAAAACGTATACCCCCTGTTAATATCCTGTCCGATATACTCCCCAATTAGATGTCACCTCCTGCCTCGAGAGTGTCAGTATAGACCGATCCAACTTTCATACATTACTCCTGACCCATAATAAAAATGATATTTCAAATATTTTTTATTATTTGATCAGCGCTTTGAAACTTAGATCATTCATTGTTAATGAATAATGTACTTCAACTTCCATATTATATCGATATTCAATACCTACATCTCCACTCCATATTTACTGTCTTTGTTACATTATTATTATTATTATTAATTTGTAATTACTTATTATATTTATTTATGTTTTTTATTTTGTTATTAAAGGTTCCTTTATATTTGTCATTATTGTTTTATATGTGTCATTATTATTTTATATGTGTATTCCTTTATATGTGTCATTATTATGTTAATATTGTCACTGACTGACTCAATCGTATAGGGGTGATCCCTTTAAACAATAAAAATTATTATTATTATTATTATTATTATTATTATTACTATCATTTATTTTACAAGCTGTGAAATAATTACTTCTCACTACATCAGCCATCTTCATATTAGCGTCATCATCAGTTGCATATCTATGAATACACATAAATATAAATATGGAAAAATAACTAGCAAAACCCTGAAGCACTCTCTCAAAAGATGATTTGGAAAAGGAACTCAGAGCAACAGGTAATATATTTTGCAAACTGGAGAAGGTTGCATAAGGTTAATGATCCTTTTAACGATGGGTGTTCAGAATACACAATCTTTGCAGATTGGATCACGCACGAAATTTCACTATATGGTGAGCAAACAGCGAATCTTGAGCATCGTGGTACGAATAGCTAACGTGAAGAACCGCCACTTTCACTAAATCCCAAGTCACGCTTTAGAACTGTGTGGATTTGGGTATCACGAACTGACTGACAGCGTTGAAAATACACCTAAATATTTCAGTTGATTAATTTCCATGTTTTTACTTAACCTAAACAAGTATAGGGGAAGTTATATAAATGGTGCGATATACTAGGTTGAGGTTTCATCAGAATTTCAATTTTTTCGACCTCCTGATTCCAAAAATGAAAAAAAAAAAAAACATTAGGGCGTAGTCAAGGTCCACGCCGTAAATTTTCCGTGAAAACGTCGGGATCATTTTTCATTTTCTTTTTGATGCTGCCGTAGCTCTTGCATTTGATCGGCACTAGACTTTTTAGGTTTTTTAAAAATTCCTTTTGATGCGAGCTTTCCTCTGATTTGCGTTTTCTATAATTCCGCTACTATTTACGATTCGTATGAGACGACATTTTTAAGTTTTTTTGCAATTTTCAATTCAATACCAATTTTTACATATATTTCGGCGAATATTTTTATTGTTTCACTTTGAGTCCTAGTAGTGCTCCTCAAGCTCTTTACAATGAGACCCGAATCAACGTCCTATCTAAACGCGTTATCACGTTACACTAATTTCTAATTTTACACAACGCTAATTCGCAACAATCATTCGCCGGCGCCCATAATAGCCCGATAACGTCACAGGCAGAACAAACACTGCATAACAAACACGTACAGACATGCTCTATCCATTGTGACCTCAACAGTTGTTATCGCATTATTAGTCTCGTAGTTATTATCGATTGAAATCTGAATGTATTTTGTAACACAACAAAGTTTGACCGGCTATCACCGTGCTTAACGAGCGAATAGACGTTTTCACGTCAAAAGTCACGGGCAATATTTCCCCAGCACGAAAAAATTAACTGTTTTGGCTCCTTCTCCAAAACCAGTCGACTGGTAGCAATACCGAAAGTGTATAGTATAATATATACAGTGAAACCTCTCTTAGACGGACACCCATGGGGCCGTGGAAGTTGTCCGCCCAGTAGAGGTGTCCTCCTAACAGAGGGAAAAGGAAAATAGAAGGCAAATTGATAAGCATGAAAGGTATCTTTTCTAAACACGTGTATCGTACGTAAAAAATATTGTTTATTGAACAACTGAATACAGTTTTAAAAAATAGGAAATTTATAATAAAATCAGAAATTTGTACTAGAATCCGAACATAAACAATGGTACAACGTCTAAGTTCTAAAAAAATCGGACATTTACTTTTGTTTCAATTTTTTTTCCCAAATCGAGTTTTCAATATTGTCCTCTACCTGAGAAATTTAAAAAAAATGACGAAGCATCGTTTGCTTGGAGGCAATAACGCTTGATTAAGTTCACGTAGTGCAGAGCATCTGATGAACTGATAGGTACGTCGCATTTCCCTGATAAAAATGTGAAATTCAGGGGCTCAAATTCTTGTTGAGAAAACTTCTTGGAATTACGATTCCCTATGTGAACACAGGTGCACTACGTGGAAAGTTTGGTAGGTTGGTAGTACAATGTACAAAGAGCATTCTAAGAACATATTAAAAATCAACCCGTTCAAATGAGAATTCACAGAATAAACATCAACCTTCCAGAAGGACAGAGGTAGTCTGCTCTTCTCGGTACTCGATTTCACTGTCCGCGTCCTTCCAAGAGAGGGGCAAATGTATTAAAATCCCTATACATTCTGCCGGGACCGTGAAAATTGTCCGCCCACCAGGGCTGTCCGGCTATCAGAGGTGACCGCCTAGAGAGGTTTCACTGAATATTGATGCGTTCCAGGCAAAAGGCCCTAACCCACATAAGGTTAACTTTACAGGAGAAAGAAAAAACTGTTTCATTATTAAACAAACTAAGTTGGCTTTCCACATTAGTTTATTTGTAATTTTTAAGAATCTTTTCTGTTACATAGAACAATTATTTTTCATCAATACTTGCATCTCTTTATAAGAAATAACAGTAAAGTGAACCTCTTTGTTGGTTAGGGCCTTTGTCACCTTGTAGCAACGGGCCCTGTCTCATAATGTAAACTGCCAAAAGCCCTAACCTGTTGGTTGGGGCTTTTGACAGTTTTTGAAAGTCCGGAATGTTCAGAACGAAAGCCCTAACCCACTTCTATCATTGGTAAAATAAAAAATTACCTTTTATTAAATTTTTTAATTTATTTATATTTAACAAAAAACCAATTAGGGCGCTAGATTTAAATGAAACGGATCAATCAACAGCATCGAACTAGTGAGATAGGTCTTTTGGTCTCTCAAATGATTTAAAGTTTTGTGAGAGTATGTGGATTAGGGCCTTTTCCCTGGACCAAATTTTGCAATGCCAAAGGTTCTCCAATTTCTAATTGTCTATTTTTATAAATTTTGTTAAAAATTATTACAAAATGGAGTTAACAGAAATGTGCGGGATAGTCAATAGTGTGGGATAGGGCCAAAACATGAAAATCTCAAAAATTGAGGGAATGAAAAAATTTGCCTGGAACGCATCGATGTATATATATTCTGAGAAATAGACAATATTAAAAAAAAAAATAATACTTTTTCTTTATTTTTTATTAAGTGTTTCACAATATCCCTGCAGACAATGTATCATTAAGAATCAATAGTTGGATACACAGACCTTTGAATGTATACTAAATTTTGTGACATACGTTGATTACATCGGCAGGCATTTTGTTTACCCAGAACCCCGAAAGGCGACCTTGATTTTCGGTCAAATCAGCAAAAGGGAAAATGGAATTAGGGGAGACACAAGACAAATACCCCAATAACTGCCGAAATAATGATTGTGCCGAAAAGCAATTGTTTATATGTAAATACAAAACCCCATGAGGACGACACGTATTATTTTTCAACGAAACCTGCCGAGAAATGAAAAACTGTCGATAATATGAAGATGGCTGATGTAGTGAGAAGTGATTATAATAATTATAATAATATTAGATTATAATAATATTTCACAGGTTGTCAAATAAGATGTAGTCTGACCTCTCACAGATTTTTTAATTCTATTAGCAGGCTGTCTGATAAATAAAAAAATGTTTACCTAATTAAAATATTTTAGTAAATAAAATTTAAAATGTTTTATAATAAAAATAAACCATAAATAAATAAAACCATCTAAAAAACTTTAACAATTTAAAATTTCATGAATGGGGACAGATAAAAAAAAATGTTTACCTAATTAAAATATTTTAGTAAATAAAATTTAAAATGTTTTATAATAAAAATAAACCATAAATAAATAAACCATCTAAAAAACGTTAACAATTTAAAATTTCATGGATGGGGACAGATAAGTTATTCCTGTCAACTGAGAGTTGGGAGACAGGAATAACTTATCTGTCCCCAACCATCAAATTTTAAATTGTTAAAGTTTTTAGATGGTTTTATTTGTTTATGGTTTATTGTTATTATAAAAATATTTTAATTTTATTTACTAATATATTTTAATTAGGTAAAAAAACAAAACACGAAATTTAGAATGATAATTCAGAAGTACCTCAATAAGACACTTATTGATTTCTAACCAAATTGGTAAATTGGGTTCAGAAAGAGAGCAACATTTTTCTCTCTTCCAAATAAATCGCATTTGATTTTCCAAGCTAACACGTTGCAGAAACGTAAAAAAACTCATAATCCAAATTCGAATTTTTTCATGACATCATAACTTTCTCTATGGGGAGGTAAAATGTGTTTTTTAATAGCAACTCAATTTGGTTTGGACTTGTCAGAATTTTTTTATTGCTTAAATTAAATGTTAAATTAAGAGATCATCAGATGTAAACCTTGGAATGAAACCGTTTGTTCATCGTAAAACTGAAGACAAATACTGTTGAGTTTATGACCAGTAAAAGAGAAAGATCTTATCCCGTGGCACCATCAATTGAACATTTAGGCAGATGACATTTAAAGAATTTCAAATAATGTAATCAAGTTGGAGGTAATTTCAAATTGACTAAATTCGTCGGTGAATCACCGGCTGTGTACTTCCCCAGCACGAATTAATCAATTAATTTTTCGGTCTTCCTCCAAAGCCAATCGAACGTTAGGTGAGTCAATATTTGACTTATATACTTACTAAATTTTGTATTCGTAAATGTAAGGTAAGACCGTTGCGTTTTTATATTTTAATGTATATATACAATATATATATATATATATATATATATGGTATATGTTTAAATAAACCATATACAAAAAGTACAAAAAGTGGAGAGTGAACGTGAACGACAGGAAATCAGTTCACATCGTCTTCACCCTTCGTCGAAAGTCCGCTATCTAGGCCTCATCCTCTACAAACGACTAACTTGGAATCCTCACAGGAGACTGAAAAGACAAGAAATGAACAAACGTTTACTAAGACTACTAGACAAAAGATCCAAATTAACTTTGAAAACAAAACGACTTATATACAACGCAGTACTCAAACCTTTGTGGACTTATGGACTTGAACACTGGGGTTCTGCCAAGGCTTCCAATCCTTTCAATCCAAAATCCTTCGTAAAATAGCCAATGCTCCTTATTATGTCTCCAACATAACTCTTCAGACTGACCTTAACGTACCTTTTGTTAACGAAGTCGCTAAATCCAAGGATGAAAAAAAAACGATTTTCCCTGACCTTAACGTACCTTTTGTTAAGGAAGTCGCTAAATCCAAGGATGAAAAAAAAACGATTTTCCCTTCTTAGTTTCCACAATAATCCTCGAGCCCTCCATTCTGCCACACTTCTCCATAAACGGCTTAAGCGTCAATGGCCAAAAGACCTTCTTAACAGCAGCAGTGACAGTGACAATGATTAGTTACAAATGAGAGTTAAGTGACTAGGGAGTGTCACCACTGGGTAATTTCTCCCCTCTCGACATTTTGACATTGCCATTATCTCTCTTTTAGCATATTTGCTTGTTTTTTATACAGTTTAAAATATCTATTTGTAAACAGAAAAAAAAAAAAAAAAATTTTATTGATACATTCATTTTATCGGCAGTTATTGGGATTCTTTGGTTGAGCCCCCCTCTGATCCATATGGGGCTTTGAATTTACATATGAAATTCCGTGTAACTAACCCCCTATTCCCCCCCCCCTCTCTTTCATTAGGCCAATTTGGCTGAAAATCAATAGGTGTCGTCCTTAGAGGGAAATGGTGGATACAAAATTTCGGGTCGATGCATTCATTCTATCGGTAGTTATCGTGTTCCCAGACAAACACACACAGACAGAATTTTTTTTTCCCATTTGTATTATCAGGAGATCGTGAAACATCGATTTTCTGACCAACTACATAACTACTCACTACATACTTTGCTTATCTGGGAAAGTAAAAAACAGACGAACTGTTTAAAAATTTAATTACGTTGCAAAAATGAATATATTTGAAAAACGACATAGGAAGAAATTACAGGGAAAATGTCAAATAACTCGCTTGTACAGTGATCAAGTCGTGACATTTTGTTCTAGGATATAAGAGCAGTGTCATAATACATTATGTAATAAGTCAATGATGTGTTCGAGTCGTATCAGGCTTATGTTCATTACGAACACAACGCGCTCACTGACAAAAACGACACAGTTAAAGCAAGATTATCCTTAGTCAGGTCAACTTTTCAGAAATATTGAAAATATTATGCATTTTTGTGGAGTTAAGGGCAAATATTCATATATTTTCGATAATGAAGCGCCTATATATGAATAGAGAGTTCATAGCTTAACCGTTTTAGCACAGTTGAATTTATCGACGTTATTTAGTATGAGGACTTAAAAAGTCACGGAGTAAGCACCTATAGAGTTATTAGCTATAGTAAGTTATTATGACTCATAATCGGGCTTTATCTACGAGATAATAGTGGGAATGGGAGTAAAACAAATATAATGTGAAAATTATATGTTCATCAATTTTTATGTTTATCTGGCATGTTTAACATAAAATGATCACTTTTTCATTAATAAAGGAACAAAATATTAGATTTAAACATTCTCATGAAAATATCCGTGGTCACAGGGAATAAATTGGTAAGTCTAAATTCGTAACTTTTCAGGGCAGCACTTTTTTACTTTTGCATTAATCGTGTAAATCCAGTTTTTGGAATAAATAAATTATATTTGCATCATTATTAATCATATCATCTAAATCTATAGGAGTGAATGAAAATGAATATTGTTAATCCTTCCTTGGATTTTCCCTTAGTTACTAATCATTCTTCATCACTTACCTAATTATTGACCACACTTACCTAATTGTTATACACACTTACCTAATTATTAACCATATTTTTTGAAATAATTGTGAATGATGCCTCTCTAAAGTTGATTTAACCGAAAACGCCCTCTTCACTTGGAATAGTCTGCCGTAGTGAATAAATGGTTAAATGCAGTTATCTCATGAATGATTCCTCAAAGAAGTAGATTAAGTTGATCTAACCGAGAACAAAATTTTACGAGATACCAAGAAACCCACATCTTTATAATTCCGAAAGTATTAGAGTCCTGAGCTCCCAACTTCTTCATAGTGTGCAGATGGCTTGGGAGATGAATGCAGTACACTTAACTCATTTTGCACATTTTACGACTTAACAACTTATTCCCTGTGACCATAGATATAATCCCATTGGAACTCGCTTCTAGTTAGTTATTGTGACTCATGTCCGAGATTTACCTATGAGGTCATATCGCCTACTATCCTTGCGCTTTTTCGGGGGACATGAGCCCGACTCTACTGTGAAGTTTCTAAATTTTTATTCATCGGGGGTAGGGGTCTTTAACGAGTACCTGACATCGCACAGGCTCGGGACCATCGCGCAAGCTCATTTCACCTCTAAGAAAGAAAAACCTAATGGCCTCGGCCGGGTTTCGAAGCCGCGATCTTGAGCTCAGCACCTCTGTGTTTGTACGTAGACGACGGTGTACAAGAGTGTCTATGGTATGATATACATTAGGTTGTGAACGATTCCACCATTAAATTAGGTACATCAAATAAGAAATTTGGGAACCCTTGGTTGAAACACATGATTAAACTGTAGTAAACTGTGATCTGTCTGTAGAGACCCGAGGTTCTTGTGACCCCTGATGAAGGGGCATATGTACTTCTTATGGGATATGTTGTACCTGGCACCCCATATGTTACGGTAAATTGTCAAATAATATATGAGAGCCTCACTTCTTACGGTGGGAATGTTTAATGCTAATCTTATGGAAATTAACTTTTGCCATCACACAAAATTGTTTCGCAGGTTTCTCCTATAGGTGAATCACCGGCAGTATACTTCCCCAGAAAAATTATTTACGTTTTCGCTTTACCTCCAAAATCAATTGACAATGGGTTCAAATTATATAGTTACTGCATCCTCGTACTGTTTTGTGTCCACATACATTCATTACAACGGCAGTTATTAAAATTTTTGTATTAAGCCCTCTCCGGGCCAATTTGCCTTAAAATTAATACGCGTCGACTTTATAGGGTTCTGGGTATGTGATATGGCGATTACAAGACTTTCTCCAAGACTCCTTCCCCTCTCAAATTCATTTGATACTGGCATTACTGGGCTTTGTCTTAATAATTAATAATTTGTCTTAACATGATGTGGCAATAGGAATGTAGCTTTACCCAGGACCTGGTTCAAAAAACATTGTGAGAGAGTTGAATGTACCCTGAGGACATGCTTTAACTTGGATAACAAGTATTTGCTGTGTTGAGGAGGACCAAAGTTCACAAAGGACAGTAGAGAGAGCACTATATATACTAGCTCTAGTCCCATCCTTCTGCTCCATAAAATAAAAATAATATAATAATTGTAATGGTTGTCTTGTGTAAGTTAATTTTAGTTGGTTAGTTAGTTATTGTGACTCATGCCCGGGCTTTAACCACGAGGTCATTTCGCCTACTACCAGAGTGCTCTTTCGCTCTGTTGAACATGCGCTTGACTCTACCGTGGGAGTCCTAAATATTGCCTATCCTAGATTTAAGTCTAAGTGATGAAACAGCATCAGATAGTTCATTAGCGTGATGATGAGTGATTTGTTACATAATTGTGAGTGTATGTTATATAATTGTATGTTTTTTTTGTTTTTTTATCTTATGTTCAGTTAATTTTGTTATAGTAATAATTGTAAATAAGGTATAAATATATAATACATTGTAAATAATGATTAAATTAGTAATAATTCTAAAAAATTGTTTCTTTTGAATAAAGTGTACTGTAAGAAATAAGAAAAATAATTTCCTTTCCAGGAAACCCCTTTTTCCCTTCTCACCTTTATAACATTGTGACGCATAAACGTACAACTTTGAATTATAGGTTATTAAAAAGAGGATGAAATGCTGAATATTTTACTGGATTACCGTATGTATCTACGATCTTTAGTTTTTGAGACATTTTAATCCAAAGTACGTGGCGAGACCGTGCGCAAAGCAATTTCATGTGTTGGACCAGTGGGTGGTAAAGCACGAATTGACAACGCCACATTTCCACCCACTCGCTTTAGCGAATACCTGACATCGTGGCGAACCTTAATACTGTATGACAGTCAAGCAGCGCTGCAAGCGCTGCGAGTTATCATAGATTCCAAAATCGTCCTGGAATGCCTTCAAGTACTGGAGTCCCTGGCGGACCAAAATAGAGTAGAGTTGAGATGGGTGCCAGGACATCAGGGGTTTGAGGGCAACGAAAGGGCTGATCAACTGGCCCGGTCGGGAGCTGACAGAGAACCTCTAGGACCGGAACCTTTCTGTGGGATCTCTAAGAGCATCGCAAGGGCAGCAATAAAAGGTTGACTGACCAGGAAACACATCCAGTTCTGGAGAGGTGCCCCAAAGCAAAGACAGTCAAAACTCTTTATTGCGGAACCCTCAGAGAAAAGGAGCCGAGAGCTCCTGAATATGAGCAGAATGGATCTAAGAGCTATGACAGGGCTGATTACAGAACACTGTCATATGAACAAACACCTACACAATATGGGCCCACTGTGCAGGAAAATGAGACTCTGGTTCATATTCTAAGCCAGTGCGGGGCACTAGAAAGCAGATTTTACTGCTTCGGGTTTGCCATAACGGAACCGAAGCAGGTAATGGAAGGAACCTGTAGAAGAATCCTGAACTTTATTAAAGATAGAGGGCTGCTGTAGGGACCAACACAGGGCTCACAATAGGCCTATTCTGGCCGCGGTGTTTATTCCCAATTTTATTTTTTTTAACAGTTTTTCTCAAAAATATAACTTTTCGGTCGCTCGCACATGCATAAAACAAGCGAATTTTATAAATCGTGCCAGAGTCTATATCCACTTTTTTTTTTTCTTAGATAAATACCAAAAATATATTGTATTGTGTATTATAAAAATATATTGTATTGTGTATTATAAAAATATATTGTATTCACAGGCGGCCTGAACAGAGAGCAATGGTGGTCTCATATATATTGTTCAACTCCGCTCAGATTAAACATGTCAACGTCATAGTTTGTTGACTGTAATTAGAATTAATTGTCACATAAAGTAACACTTATTACTCTCGGCAGTGTCTCTGCAACTTTCTCTGACATTAAGTAATTACATTTTCTAATTATCAGTGTCTGGAATTTGTGTAGCTTATTTATTAATTCGTAGATTTCGTGTCCGTATTTATGTAGTTATTTTCATTACTTCGAATAATTCTAATCTTCTTTTCACTTCCTTATACGGAGTAAATAGGGAATTATGAAAGAGGGCAGACATTCGATGTAGAGTTTTAGTCGAAATCTAATGTTTCCCGTCCCCCTGATTGCAAAAATGAAAAATGTCTGTCTGTGTGTGTGTGTGAACATGACAACTCCCCCGCTCTGGTAGTAGGCGATATGAACTTATAATAATAATAATTATTATTATTAAATAATGGCAGTAATCCATATGCATTAACATGTTTACAATAGAGGGTAGGGCCATTGTAGTTGGTGGCATGTTCGCCGACATACTTGTGGATGGGTATGTCGCCTGGGGCCTTGGGTGCGGTATTGGGAGGAAAGTGAAGGGCCTAAAGGTAATATGGCGCCCGATTCAAGGCCGAAATTCTGAGAAAAACTTCCTTAATCTCGGAAGTCTTTAAAACGATAAATCTTATCGAAAAATGGAAGTTATGTATTGTGTTATGTTATCTATGAAAGCAATAATTCCCGATAGAATGAATGTATCGACACAAAATTTTATATGTGTGACCTGAACCTCATAAGAACAAGACTCATTGATTTTCAGACAAATTGACCAAAAAGAAGGGCGGATTAGGGGAGAGGTTTAACTCAAAATTCCCAATAACTGCCGATGTAATGAATGTATCAGATATAAAATTTCATATTTAATGTTAAACCCCAATATGGTCATAACCTGTAAAATTTCAGCGATATTGGCTGAAGGGAAGGAGGGATTCAAGGGTAGGGCTCAATTAAACAATCCTAATCCGATGTAATGAATTTATCGACACAAAATGCGCTTACAGGTCACAGAATTACGCTGACATTGACGCTAGCACACAGTGCATACACAGTAACGCCAGTATGGAATGCATTAAAGTTACAACTATAGTCCTTTTTGCAAAATTCTCTCATCTTAATGGTTCATAGAATATATTAATTGTGGGAGTAACTTGGAACACCCTGCATAATAAAACAAGAAGTTAGACAGCCCAATAGTGGGTGTTCTGTATGCGGTATCTGTCATCTGACAGCTTACAGATACCGCCTACGAGGCTGAAAGAATCTTGCAAGTCCCTTAAAAGAAACACACTAATCCCTGAGGATTTCTGAAGATCTGAAGTCTGATATGCAGAATTCAGGAGCGAATTCCTTATGGAGACCATTGTTAAACCACTGTCGTCTTTGAGTGTTATCGTACACCATCGAACAGCTCTTGGCTTGTGATCAACTGTGTCAGCTAACGTAAATCCTTCCCCAAATCGATTATCAAGCCTACGGATCTTTATAGACATAACGATGAATCAGACCCAGCCAAAGCCGCCAGGAAATGATTCATATCTCCAAAACATCTTATTTTCAAAATAATTATTATATATAAAATAATATGTGATGTGGCCATAACAGGAGTTTCATATACCCACCACTTTTGTACAGATCACTCTCCCCCCCCCCCCCCCCCCCCTCCTCCCTCTCAAATTCATCTCTGTCTGCATGAAAGTAATGTGTTGGCATCAGCGGTTTTCTTTGTTTCATTTCACTGTGTAATTCTCTGAGTATTGGTTGGTATAAGAAAGTCCTGTAATAATACTTTGAAGGGAGACCAGAATAGCTCGGTGGTATGCGTGCTTGCCTTCTGAGCTCAAGAGGCCCTTAGTTTATTTTATCTGGGAGGTAAAATAAACTTAAGCATGCCGTCCTTCGGATGGGACGTTAAGTGATGGTCCCGAGCCTGTACGATGTCAGGTACTCGTTAAAGACCCCTTGCCCTAGGTGATTAAAAATTTAGGGTAGGCAAAATTTAGGACTCCCACAGTCGCAGTAGAGTCGGGCTCATGTCCACCAGAGTGACGAAAGAGCGCTCTGGTAGTAGGCGATATGACCTTGTAGTTAGAACCCAGCCATGAGTCATAATAATTAACTAATATTTTTTAAAGCGCCGGTTTTTAACATTTAATATTTATTCCTAGAGACCTCTTTTCTTTCATTTTTATTCTTCTCAACTGGTTGATACTTGTATACTTTTGTACATTTCTTATGTTAATATTTTTAGGGGACGTATGTCCCAGAATAAAGATTATATTTCATTTCATAAATACAGTAAAATCCTTTTATAACGAGTCCTGATATAACGATTTTCCGGATAAAACGATGTAAAACCCGTACCTTGGAAATCCGGAGGCAAAATCAAAGAAACGTTTGAATAAGATGTGACAGCCAACATCAAGATTTAGAAGACGCACTTTTTAAATGGTTTAGGTCCAAAGAAGCCGAAATATCCCAATCAACGGCCCGAGTCTGCAGGAAAAGGCTTATGAATTAGCTCTTTTGCTGGGAAAAGAAGACTTGTCACAAGTCTACAGCGCTCTTGCAGTCATTCGGACGTACGTCGCCCTAAATGATGATGTAAATAAACCCGAAAACACAGCTTCCTTAAAAGAACTTCATAACAATGTAAGCAAAAATTTATACTTAAAAAAAAAAACGAGCAAACTAAAATAACTGATTTTTTGGTGGAAAATTAATACATATGTACTCATGAGTATACATAATTTATGTATACAGTTACAAATGTGTGTAAGTAAATTTTATGTAAAATGTAAAAAGTAAATAAAAATATGTAAACTTTCTCGTTATGAACATTGTAAAACACCTTTTTTTTTCACTAACAAACCCATACATTTGTATGTGGGTCTAATAGTTTGGTTCCGGATGTAACGATGTATTTTTCTTGGTCCCTTGAATAGCGTTATAACCGGATTTTACTGTGCTGTATTCCTTGAAATTTAAAAATCCCCTGAAAATTCGATCTCAGATTTTTACACAATTACAGTACCTGCTTCCTTTTACTATTGGTGTAAGAAAGTAAAAAATAATATTGTATAACTAGCGGACAGGTTTGTTTAGTGACAACATTAGTCAGAACTGAATAATATCTTGATATCTTCTCTTCATTGGGACTATTAATAATAATGTTAGTGGTGGAGCCAGTGAGAAATGTTTCACTGCGAGGTTTGTGTCAGATGTTGGTACGTGTCCAAATCGGACGGAACCTTCTCAGTGTCTCAGAGCCATAGTTCAAAGGGGCAGCTTCTCACTTCATATTTACCTGCCCAGCATATGATTTATATAGGAACATCCTATTTCAAACTAATATTTATATGCCTTATTAAAAAGACTTTTTTTACTTCTCCAGCTATATGCAACTCGAGTAGAGTAGTAATGTAACTCGAGTAGTGTAGTAATGCAACTCGAGTAGAGCTGTAACTCGAGTAGTGAAGTAATGTAACTCGAGTAGTGTAGTAATGTAACTATTATTTATTTGCCTTAACAAAACACTTGAATTACATTACTACACTACTCGAGTTGAATATAGCTGGAGAAGTAAAAATTTTTTTTTTTTTTAAGGCATATAAATAATAGTTATATTACTACACATTACTAGTAGTGTAGTAATGCAACTAGAGTAGAGTAGGAATGTAACTCGAGTAGAGTTGTAATGCTACTCCAGTAGAGTTGTAATAGTATAATATATAGTAACTAGAGTAGTGTAGTAATGTAACTATTATTTATATGCCTTAAAAAAACACATTTTTTACTTCTCCAGCTAAATGCAACTCGAGTAGTGTAGTAATGTAACTTCATTATAACGCAAAAACGGTTAGTCTCATTGTAAAATTGGTTCCTATCAAAAATTTTCCAATCCTAATCAAAAAGTCTATCTTTCGCGTATGAACTATTACTATAAACAGCTGGTAAATTAGCGAATAATAGATCTGAATTACTTACCAGTTTCCCCAATTAAGACAAGTAGAAACTTACCTGTAAAAATAAAACAAAACGTAAGTACAAATAAGAAAAGCAAAGTAGTATCTAAAATAAATATTAAATTATTACACTTTTTTATGTATTACATTTGGATGCAAATGTGGCCATCAAGCAACTAGCTACCGACGTGGTGGGTAAATGTCTTGAATAGTGGGGATATATATATAGTGTTTATAAGTGTTTAAAAATATAGAGAAGAAAAGGAAATAAATTAAAAATAGAGGAAGGATGCTTAAACAAGGTTTGAAATAAAATTAATTTTTGTAAAACTGATATAAATAAGGGGCTAAACAAAAATAAGTGAAATGAAAGAAATAATTAATAATAATAAAAATATATGAAATAGACAAATAAATATTTAAAACGAAAAAAAAAAATAATAAAATATACATATAACCTATATATAATTTATTTTCGTCATAATATATATATATATATTGTTACGCTCGCTTATTTGCGCTACTTGATATTCTAATTTAAATTTATATGAATAATAGTTATATACAATAACGATTATTAGAGGACCGGGTTATGTATGATTTATAAATAAAAATAATTACTTTAAAATAATTTGTTACATTTTTCTTTTATTTTAAATTTCATCATGACACATTTTTTTATGGGTTAGTATCACATAAATTTTACAGACATCGAGATTTTTCTTTGTAAACACAACATTCAACTAAACCTGCGGGACAGCTTTCTTTTCTTCTATTGTGCTGGTGGGTAACATGATGTCTCCAGCGTGGTACGTTGAATATGGGGTGTCGCAACTGCGGCCACGTCCTCTCCTCTCTTCTGGATTCCAAGTATTTCAGCTACTCTTCCTTCTTATCACAGCCTTTAAGAGATCACTTACATTTTCTACCATTCACCACACTCACTTTCACTGACCCATCTCTCTCCGCACAGTTCTCTCATACATCTACTACCTACTCTGAACAGAGCTGATAAAAACCCGACTCATTCCACGAGGGGACAGCCCACTTCTCTCTCGTTTTGGATTCAGCTCCGTCATTGGCCACAATTTTTACAGCCTTTAGCACTAAACATCTGGGTTTTTTTATATCACTTTCATATTCCCGTATACAATCCTAATTGCTTACATTTATTGTTAACTAATTATTAGCCTAACATTTAATTTTATGACATAATTGAAATAAATGATTTGATATATTTTGAAACTATATCGACCCTGGTACAAATCGATTAGATAACCCCCAGTAACCTTCCTTAGGTCTACTAAACTGATTGTATTTACGTATTTTATTTTCCATTTCTTAAATATTACATGTAATGGACAATATAGAACATTACATTGCCCTCTGCTAAAAATATCAAAATATATCATTCATTTGCTTACATAAGTGTTTAGTACCAAACTATTTCATAATCTTATGGTCATATGTACCACTTGGCGACTCAAAATAACATGGTGACCCAGTTTCTATAATTAATTAATTACACACAAATTTTTTGTCTATTATGGAATACATTCTTCAAGGTAACTCTCTTTAATAATATTACACAACAATTAGGTAACAAATCCAATTCAATTATTTTATTTACGTCTTACCATAATGTTATATTAGATTTATTTTCTTATATTACTTTATTTTCTCATTTCTTCTATCTACCACTACTCTATTCTCCATACGCAAATTCTACATTCAAAATTCCAACACTAATCATTAATTTGCCATACAATTTACCCACACTCCTTAATATAATCTAAAATTATTAAATAATCTCCCTGGTATCTCTTAACCATCCTGATCTCCTTGGATCTTCGCCTACTACCATAAAATACTCATAATCCAATTCCTTCCCACCTATAGGCTAAGCCTAAAAATTTTTAATATTCATTCTTTAATCCTTCCTTCTATTTAAAAGTACAATTCCCTCTCTCCTTTCAATTATCTATATTTTTTTTTTTTATTTACTTCCTTCATTACCATATCTATTTATTATTTTATATTCCATTTACCAATATCAATGCTACTTTTCTCAATTCGTCTATTTATTTCCATCATTTCTACAACACTAGACATAACCCGGATAATTATTTATATTTTCAATTCCTTTTATTATGGTTATATTATTCCTTTATTTTCTTTACTATTTTTATTTACACCATTTCGACTTACTTTCCCTTTTGATTTACTGCACTAATTTTTATATAATGCTTTTAAGATGATATTCTTAAAAAAAATATTCTTATAACATTTTCCCGTTTCACTTACAATTTTTTTTTTTTATTATATTATTATACGGAATTACTTACAAGGTAATGATTAAAATTTTATGACGTTTGTAATCTATGCATCCATGTGGATGTTCTAATTTCATCACTTATTATTCTGAAACTACTAGCGATTATCGCTCTCAAAAACCATTTGTGGGTTAATATAACTCGTTTCCGTAAGGACGCTAAACTCCTTAAATCAACATGGCCCACGTTGTTGACAATTACGGTTAAATAACAATAACAAACCCTTTAAACTAATATTTTTTTTTTTTTATTATTATTTTTATTTTTATCACCAATACCATAAAAAAAAAACGCATGCATAAATATCAATAAATAGTTCAACATCGATACTAACCCTTATTATAAAATTTCCCATAAAAATAACCACCATAAATATAATATTTCAATAACTAAATATGTTTTTATTTAAAAACATTTAAAAATCACAAATTTTCTGTACAGAGTGCAGAGTAAACTAAACATTATTTACATCTAATTTAATTATATAATTTTTTTTTTATTCTATGACAGAACATCACCCACTCTCATATTCTTAATCAGTCTCAGACCCAAAATTGGTCATTATTACCACTTTTATAATACAACCATTCTAATACAAAAAAAGTAGCATACATCATATAAAAAAAATAACAAGACATATCATAAAATAAAACACACACCCAATATTGACATTTGTTGGGCTGTTTACAAATATCAGTTGTTTATCATAACAGACTCTAAATAGCTGTCTTATCCTTTATCTATTTATCAGTTCAACTTGCAAAGACTTAGTTGCCATATCATTTCTCTTACGCTCCATATTTTTATTTCTAACTTTAGTTTAATTTATTCTTTATTTTCAATTATTTATTAATTAGACCCTATTTACATCTCGAGTGACAACTTCTTTGTTTACATTAATTTTATTCATTTTTATTGATTTTTATTAACTCAAATTTTACATGCAAACAATTCTTGACAGATAAAATTGTGATATCAAATCTCAGGTACATTTTTCATTAATTAATTATATCATTTTATTTTGCAATTATTCATTTCGAAAAAATTCAACATATTAACTGATACTTTCTATGTTTATTTTATTTTTTTTTTTTATTAATCTCAATGTTACATTTTATAGTTCCAGATCATAATCCTAGACAAGCAATTTTCAATATCCAAAATTTCATCGGTTAAACATTTATTATTTTCTTTCTTTTATATTTATAATTTAGTTTTCGATTATCTATTTTTCTAAATTTGTTACTAATGTTTAAACTTATCTTTTTCTTTATTCGTTTATTTCTTTGACGTAGATATTTTGTTTTCGAATTTTTCAAATTATTTTTATTATGATTATTTTTGAACTCAAGTTTTTTACACTTGTTATAGTTACGTTTATTTACACATCTATGAAAATTTGTTTTTCCATATCCGATCTTTCTAGGACTTTTAATTTTATTTATCTCATGTTTTCTTAAGTTTGTGATTTTTTTTATTGTATAATTTCCTTGTTTCTTTATTTTTATTATGATTCGGTCTTTTCACCACACTACCATTTGTTATTTGAATTGTAATATATTTAAATTTCTCTAGCACCTTATTGATGTTTATATTTTCCTTTATTTCTCCATTTTCCTGTCCCTCTACACTCATATTTCGATTTAATTTACTCTCGACAGCTTCTACCGCACTTTCTATCTTATTATTTAATTGTTCACATGTATGATTTATTTCTAAACTTTGATCACTAAATTTCAGATCAACAATTTTATTAAATTGATCGAAACGTTTGTTTATATTCTTTTTTACATTTTCAAATTTTATGCTTACGTCTTCTTTTAATTCATCAATTTTTGAATTCATTTCATTAAAATGTTTTGATTGTTGTTCAAATTTTGAATTCATTTCCGAATGATTTGCGTTCATATTTTTTATTAACATTTCCATCATGGTGTTTAAATTTACATTTGTCTCACTCTCCGGCTGAAGGCAATTATCATAAGTTATTCTATTTTGTCCGCCATTATTGTTCGGATTCGTTCTCTGAGAACCTCTATTATAGTCGGCCATTTTGGACGCTAACTTTTTATACAGTTTTAAAATTAATTTTTTTACAAATATTTTTTTACAAAATTATACATAAGGTCCTTTTATAATTTTCTTTTCGGGCGCCGTATAAAAATTTAATATTTCAAGTCCTTAATGTTTCAAGTCCTTAATTTTTCAAGTCCCTAATGTTTCAAGTCCCTGTTCGAAGCGACATTTGTAACGCTCGTTTATTTGCGCTACTTGATATTCTAATTTAAATTTATATGAATAATAGTTATATACAATAACGATTATTAGAGGACCGGGTTATGTATGATTTATAAATAAAAATAATTACTTTAAAATAATTTGTTACATTTTTCTTTTATTTTAAATTTCATCATGACACATTTTTTTATGGGTTAGTATCACATAAATTTTACAGACATCGAGATTTTTCTTTGTAAACACAACATTCAACTAAACCTGCGGGACAGCTTTCTTTTCTTCTATTGTGCTGGTGGGTAACATGATGTCTCCAGCGTGGTACGTTGAATATGGGGTGTCGCAACTGCGGCCACGTCCTCTCCTCTCTTCTGGATTCCAAGTATTTCAGCTACTCTTCCTTCTTATCACAGCCTTTAAGAGATCACTTACATTTTCTACCATTCACCACACTCACTTTCACTGACCCATCTCTCTCCGCACAGTTCTCTCATACATCTACTACCTACTCTGAACAGAGCTGATAAAAACCCGACTCATTCCACGAGGGGACAGCCCACTTCTCTCTCGTTTTGGATTCAGCTCCGTCATTGGCCACAATTTTTACAGCCTTTAGCACTAAACATCTGGTTTTTTTTTATACCACTTTCATATTCCCGTATACAATCCTAATTGCTTACATTTATTGTTAACTAATTATTAGCCTAACATTTAATTTTATGACATAATTGAAATAAATGATTTGATATATTTTGAAACTATATCGACCCTGGTACAAATCGATTAGATAACCCCCAGTAACCTTCCTTAGGTCTACTAAACTGATTGTATTTACGTATTTTATTTTCCATTTCTTAAATATTACATGTAATGGACAATATAGAACATTACAATATATATATATTATTTATTGTCAAATTTTTCTCTACTCTAGCACTAATTTATTATTATAATTTTATTATTATTATTTTTTTTTCATTTAGGTCATACTGATATTTTATTTTATTGTTTCTTTTCGTTTTGTCTCTGTATATATTTATTCTTAGGGGATCTCCGTCCCAGAATACAATTTATTTTTATTCATTCCATATCAGATATATAACTCACACAAATAATTACTGGCAGTAGATATTTGATGAGGAGAGGGCGCCGGTAGTTCAGAGCTAGCGTGCTTGTTTACTGAGCTCAAGATCGAAGGTTCGAAACGCTGCCTAGACCATTAGGTTTTTTATCTGAGAGGTGAATAAACCTTGAGCACGCCATCCTTCTGATGAGTCGGATTTATATCCAATAGAGCGACGAAAAGCGTGCTCTGGTAGTAGGCAATATGATCTGGTAGTTAAAGCCCGGGCATGAGTCTCTTCAGTTAGAAAGGAATAACAACCAGCGATATCATCCATGATTGGAGGTATCGTTAACCTTCAAGAGACGTAATAGTGCTCCATGGATGCTGCTAGTATCCTGACTCATCTTCTGAACTTCTCCCCATCCGATGCCATGACTTGCATACCTCTCACAGAGGGTTCCAATACTCCTGCAGCGAAATATGTTCATAAGCGAATTCCAAGGGGCTGACTATACTTCATCCCATAAGTGCAGTAGGCTTTCACACATTCAAGAAATTGTTTTCAACAATACTGCATTATAGAATTCCACGTCCCGTTTTCATCGACAAGCTCTACAGAATCCGTTTTATTGGCATCCCCATCCCTCAATACTTCAATTCCACAACGCATCCAAATTAATAAAAGTCTTCTCTATGAAAGCTGGTCCAATCCAAATAATGCTTTTAGACGTTAAGCGATGGTGCCGAGCCTGAACAATGTTAGGTACTCGTTAAACAAAAACACACTAGGTGAATAAAAATTTAGATTCACATAGTACAGTCGGAATCATGTTCAGCAGAGCGACAAAAGAGCGCTCTGGTAAACCATATGACCTCGTACTTAATATATATGGCGGGCTGGTGTTTTACACTTAGGGACCTAAGCATCCAGTGCTCTTATCCCTTCCCTGGAAGTGCTGGCCTTCCACCTTACTTAGTTATCTGTATGTTTATACTGCCTTCATGATGGACTCAGTCTACCATTTTCCTTAACGAACCTGAGAATGCTCCAATGGTCCAATCTTCTAAAATCTTCTTCTATGAGCATATCTTAACAAAAAAATGTAGAATCTCGTCAGAGTATATGCCCAGGAAGTGAGCCGCCGTCTCGTCTTTTTCTCCACATCTGTCACAAGTGAAACTGTCCTTGAGAACTCGTGTTAGTTGCCGAAGCTCGTTCGTTTTGAGGTTCAGGATCCCAACCTTCAACACCTTTGACTCCCCACACAGGAGCATATTCGACTGTCTGCATGAGGTTTTTTCTCTCATATGACCTCATAGTTAAATCCCTGGCAAGAGTCATAATATCAAACTACAAAAATTATATTTAAAATTATAAAGATTTGAAAGGCGAAACAAACACGAAGATAATCAATAAACTCTTAACAAGCTAAATTTAATAATAAACATTGATTATTTTCCACGTATTCTATTTATATTATATAATAATTATCAATTTTAGTTTTCTTTTTCCTTTTGTTGATATACTGCAAAAATAGTAATAATTGATTTTTTTTTATCTAAGAGATGAAAAAAACCTTGAGCACGCCGTCCTTCGAATGAGACACTAAGATATATTCCCCAGCCTGTACGATGTCAAGTACTATACAGTAGAGTAGATCTTATGACCACCAGAGCGACGAATGAGCGCTTTTCTAATAGGCCATTTGACTTTGTCCCTAAAGTCCGAGCATGACTCCCCACAATAACTATCTATGGAATATACATGACTGTTTTATCCATGTATATTCCTTAGTTAGTATATATTTATTTATATATTTTTTTTACGAGCAAAAGACATAATTAAGGTACATGTCTGACGAGGATAAAACGAGTGGGTGTAAAAAAAACATGTTATTTTGAGCTGAACTTTTTTTATGATAGCAAATATCAAAAATCGTTCAGAGGCTTAGATTAACTTGGCGAAGAGGTTGATAGCATTGAGCGGCAAATGATATAATATACACAAATGTTGTAGGCGAGCAAGAGTGAGTTTCAGGAAGGTAGTTAGTTTAAATAACTAACCACCGGTACTCATGGCTTGTAATAACTGCAGATTTTAAACTACATTTTATATTATTAATCGTTTAAGATAAACATAATTAACAATTATCAGGTGAACTCATTTTGCTATTACTTTCCTGTAGAAAAAATTGTTTAATAATGAAAAATATGGAATTTTGTATTTTTTCGTGAAGATGACTGCTGCATGTGAAGTGATTATTTTACAATTCGAAAAATACAAAGGTAGTCTGACCTCTGACAGATTTTATTCTTATATGCTACCCGGCTTTCGAGGTTGCCCTCATCATCATGGAGTCTACAATGGAAAATGGACCATTAAGAAGGTATAAAATCCCAATGGCTATAATACGTAATAGTAGTAAATAAAATAAATACATAAAAATAACGGTATTATGCGCTAAAATTAATGTTTCTATTTCTTTTTTGCCTCTTAAGAATTACATAATTTAGTATTATATATCAAATAATTATATAATTCTAGTAAAATTATGCTCTATTTAAGGTTCTCTAATTTTTAAAGCCATTAATTACTACGTAGTACACCACTATTGAGCTTATCGGGTTAAAGAGGGTCTTGTGAGGTTGTGGGCTGGTCAGTGTTTCTTCGAAGGTACTTTTTTCAAAGTTGGCTGAATTCCTATTGCTTACTGAACTTAAGATAGAGGATTCGAAACCCTTTTTTATCTGAGAAATGAAAATACTTTGAGCACGCTGTCCTTCGGATGGGAAGTTAAGCGATGAGCCTGTACGATGTCAGGTACTCGTTAAAGACTTCTACCCTAGGTGAATAAAAATTTAGGGTAGACAAAATTTAGGACTCCCATTGTAGAGTGGGGTGACCAGGTGGCAGCGTTCTGGTAGGCGATATGAGGAGTTTGGAGCCAGAGCGGACCAACTGGTTGAAACTGAACAGGAAGAAAATGGCAATTGAAAATTGAGTACATTTTGTTTATCTCCATAAATGGGCCCCAAATATTTATTTATATTTGAAATTTTAGAATAGTATTGGATGAGTGATCCCTTTTTGTGTTCTATAAAGTTTTTGAAGGCCGTATGATCCATTGTGACTTTGAAAATATATGCACAAAATATTTGTGGACTAAACTTAAAGTGCTGCTATCTATCACTGAAGTGAAGAAACTAAGTGATCCACACTGGTTTTGAAAAAAGGGAACCTATGCCAACATGAGGATGGTAATAACTCATTTTCCGAAAAATTGTGGGTTGGTCCGCTCTGGCTCCAAACTCCTCATATGACCTCGTTGTTAATGCCTGGACATAACTAACTAATTTATTAATTATATAATATTCTACCTATATACCACCTTCATTGCTCTAGTCAAAAACCCTCACAACAGTCAATGATCATAATAATAATACCTATAATATAATCTGTCAACACAAAATTATAGTTTCAAATATTAAAAGCCACTATAGCCAAATATTGAATTTAAGCCCAAACGGTCGATTGGCTTTAAAGAGAGAGAGCAAAACTGTTGTACTGGGAAAGTATATTACAGGTGATTCACCGACAATCTTTTTTTATTGTTTAAATGGTTTGTCCAATGAGGTCGAACACAAATTTATAAGTTGGATTCGACTTTAGACTTGCCCGAGTATAACTGTGTACAGGAGTCCCAAGTGACTCAACAGAATCCTAAACGTACCCATTTATTCTGAAGGAATGAATCAGTCAGATGATCTGTAGGAACAGGGCAATTAATCACGGGAATAGAACAGTAGGTGCACGAAAAACACCTAACTTGAGGTCATCAACAACAAGAACTGTTATCTGGGAAATATGGAAATCACTATTGATAACATCAATTATCTAAGTTAATATTAGTTAGAGATAAATGTATATTTCAGCTCTGAATATTTGTATATATAAATGACGTATATGCAACAAGAGGAGCTGTACTGCTTCACTAAATGAACTGACGAGAGGATTGAAATTGTATCCTTTCTCATTAGTCTCATAAGAAATTAATAAATAATTAATTTTGGTAGGTGTGTAGGTAGAGCTGGAGTTGGAGATAGCGATGGAGATGGAGGTGGTAAAGTATGAGGAGACGGAGGAGAGGCAGAAAAGGTCGCGGTGGAGATGGAGTTAGAGGTGGATGAGGCGGTAATGATGGCAGTGTAGATGGAGGTAGAGGTGACGGAGGCGGTGGAGAGGGAGGAGGCGGTAAAGGTCGCGGAGAAGTTAACTGTAGAGGTGGATTAGAAGTAGGTAGTAGTGGAGAAGGCGGTTAGTTTGACGTGGAGCTGGAAGTGAAGGTTCGGTGAAGCTGGAATTAGAGGTGGAGGAGGCGGTAAAGGTCGCGGCAGAGATAAAAGTAGAGGTGAAGGAAGTGGCGAAGTTGGCTGTGGAGGTGGATTAGAAGGTAAAGGTAGCAGTGGGGATAGAGGTAGAAGTGAAGGAGGCGGTGAAGCTGGAAGTGAAGGTGCTGTGATGGTAGTGGTGAAGATGAAGTTAGAGGTGAAGGAAGCGGCGAAGTTGGCTGTGGAGGTGGATTAGAAGGTAAAGGTAGCAGGGGAGATGGAGGTAGAAGTGAAGGAGGCGATTAGTTGGCGGTGGAGCTGGAAGTGAAGGCGCTGTGTAGGTAGCGGTGAATATGAAGTTAGAGGTGAAGGAAGTGGCGAAGTTGGCTGTGGAGGTGGATTAGAAGGTAAAGGTAGCAGTGGCGATAGAGGTAGAAGTGAAGGAGGCGGTGAAGCTGGAAGTGAAGGTGCTGTGATGGTAGTGGTGAAGATGAAGTTAGAGGTGAAGGAAGCGGCGAAGTTGGCTGTGAAGGTGGATTAGAAGGTAAAGGTAGCAGGGGAGATGGAGGTAGAAGTGAAGGAGGCGGTTAGTAGGCGGTGGAGCTGGAAGTGAAGGCGCTGTGTAGGTAGCGGTGAATATGAAGTTAGATGTGAAGGAAGTGGCGAAGTTGGCTGTGAAGGTGGATTAGAAGGTAAAGGTAGCAGTGGGGATAGAGGTAGAAGTGAAGGAGGCGGTGAAGCTGGAAGTGAAAGTGCTGTGATGGTAGTAGTGAAGATGAAGTTAGAGGTGAAGGAAGCGGCGAAGTTGGCTGTGGAGGTGGATTAGAAGGTAAAGGTAGCAGGGGAGATGGAAGTTAGAGGTGGAGGAGGCGGTAAAGGTAGCGGTGGGGATAGAGGTAGAAGTGAAGGAGGCGGTGAAGCTGGAAGTGAAGGTGCTGTGATGGTAGTAGTGAAGATGAAGTTAGAGGTGAAGGAAGCGGCGAATTTGGCTGTGGAGGTGGATTAGAAGGTATAGGTAGCGGTGGGGATAGAGGTAGAAGTGAATAAGGCAGTAATGTCGATAGAGGTAGAAGGGAAGGAGGCGGTTAGTTGGCGGTGGAGCTGGAAGTGAAAGTGCTGTGAAGGTAGCGGTGAAGATGAAGTTAGAGGTGAAGGAAGCGGGGAAGTTGGCTGTGGAGGTGGATTAGAAGGTAAAGGTAGCAGTGGGGATAGAGGTGGAAGTGAAGGAGGCGGTTAGTTGGCGGTGGAGCTGGAAGTGAAGGTGCTTTGAAGGTAGCGGTGAATATGAAGTTAGAGGTGGAAGTGGCGGTAAAGATAGCGGTGGGGATAGAGGTAGAAGTGAAGAAGGCAGTAATGTAGATGGAGGTAATAGTGAAGGGGGCGGTAAAGGTCGTGGGGGAGATAATAGAGGTGAAGGAAGCGGCGAGTTTGGCTGTGGAGGTGGATTAGAAGATAAAGGTAGCAGCGGAGAAGGTGGTGAAGGAAGAGGTGAAGATAGCGGTGGAGAAAGAGGTAGAGAGTGTATTAAAAAACAACTGTCTTTATTTGAAAATAAATTTAAATGAGGCTATTCCCGGCCCAGATGTATTAAAAATGTTTTCTTGTTTTTGGTCTCACAAAAATTTAAAAAGGCCAGACAGGACAGATCAACTTAAAACATAATTTCAATGCAAATTATTATTTATCACATTTTTTTTTCTTTTTTCCTGTCGAGACAAACGTGGGCGAACTACTGAGTAGGTGAGCAAAATTCGAATTTAAATGTTCAAATCTATCTTCGTGTTTGAATGTCCAAGCTCTTCAATATTAGGTAAAAAAAAGTTCATAAAAATTAAAATGGTCAGATTTATTTTTTGATAACTTAGCAAAACCAACAGCGATGTCCGGCCACTAAAAAGTCGTTCAACCTTCAATAAATTGGTTATTGATCTGAATATTTTTGTATTTATTAGCAAATGAATAAATTATAAAAATACCAAATTTGCATTCAAATCTGCTGCCGTATAACGTTTAAAAAATTATCGAATATAAAATGCCTATTTAACAACATTTAAGTGTAATATTTGAAACTTTTTTTTATTTATTTTTCTCTGATAAGTTTGTTGGTTGTTTGGAGAGGAAAATGTCAATTTCAAAAAAATACTTAAAACAAATACTTCTTGAAGTTTTGGAAAAAAATCAAAAACAAAAACGAACGTCAACAAAATAAAAACTCTAAATGATTTTTAGCAACATTTATACTCTCTTTTGAAAAAAAGTATAACTCAAGAAGGAATTATTTTTTTAAAACCCCTTCCTACTTCGGGACAACAGAAACAATAAAAAATGTTAACTTCAACAAAAAATGTTTATGTTAAAGATCGTGTTTCATATCCAAAAACATTATATGATAAATTGCATTCATTAAAATTTTTTTGGGCAGAGTTCTTCACAGATATCCCTCTTAAGGTCTGTCGAATCTACGTTTGGTTTGATCATTATTTTTTATTACTTATATACTAATTTATTTTATTTTTCTTGGTTTATTCTTTCATGTACTTTTATTATCATTTTATTTATTGGTCATATTTATTTAAATTGTTGTTATTTGAATTTTTTATTTTTTATTTTGTTTTCTTCCTCTTTTCTATATTTCGCACATTGTGACCTGATTAACGTAAGATCCCAAAATATCGAAGGTATACGTTATAAAAAATATTCATCATAATTTTAATTAAAAACTCTATATACCTACTGCATTTATTAATATTATTATTTTTGTTCTCATTTATTTTAAAGTATTTATTTATTTCATTACATTTCTGAATAGTATTGTTATTACATGCGTTATATGCTGTTTATGTATCTAATTCGTAAGCTATCATAATGTATACATTCTTATGACGTATCCTATTACCAGGTTTTACGGAAATAAGTATTATTATTAATCAATTATTTAATTACCCTTTGAGCTTGCCTGGGATATTTTACTAAATTTATCAAGCCATTCAATATTTAACGAATAATTAATTACTGGTTATACATTATGTTGACTATGAAGACCATTTATCCTTCTTCATTATAATTTGTTAGATATTATATAATATTATTAATTTAAAAGGTTATATATTAATGTTATATATTAAAATAATACTATTTATTTTTGTCCTAACAACATAACATAAGCTATCCCTCCTCAAAGCAATTTAATAATACCAATATCTAATCCAACACAAAACTTTCTAATCCAGTTTCCGTTGTGGTTAGGCCTCTCATAGGCATTTGAATAATTGGTCTCTCAATATTTACTATGTCTATATTTTTTTTTAAACATTTTTTTCGACAGTATTTTTAATTAAACATTTTTTTACTTTCCATTCACGATAAAGTACCTATGCCGAGTACCTGACATTGTTTAGACTGGGGAACATCACTTAACGTCCCATCCGAAGGGCGGCGTGCCCAAGTTTATTTTACCATCCAGATAAAATGAGATAGATAGATAAACTTTTATTGCACAAAAGATTACAACGGCGATGAGTGGGTATTTTTTTTTTTTTACAAAATAAATATTTTTATAGTTGAGTATATAAAATAAAATAAAAAATATCTAATTAAAAAATTGTACATAATGAGCAATATAATAACTAAATAAAAAGATACCAATAATTTTGAAATAGTTAAAATGGATAATTTAAAAAATAATAATAATAATAATAAACATGTTACAGGCAACAAATTAAATTATGTTATTCTTTATTTTCAAGGCAACAGTAAAAAATAAAAATAAATTGTTAATTTTTCTAACTTCTAAATTATTTAAAATATGCACAAATGTTTCTGAGTAATATTCTGGTCTATTGGTGAGATAATTGTGGAGAAATGTTTGCCTTGGGACACACAAAGAGGGACAATATAACAAAAAGTGTATGAGGTCGTCCTTTTCGTCCAAGGTACAGCCTGCAGACACTTTCAGGACAAAACTCATATCTAAGCCCTCCAAATAATATTCTAAAATGTCTATCTTCTATCCAATTTAAAATGAACTAAGGGCCTCGGCTGGGTTTCGAACTCGCGATGTTGAGCAAAACACGAAGCTACCTGCGCCCCTTTGTGGAGTAAGATTAGTTAGTTACCTATTATGACTCATGCCGGGCTTTAACTACCAGAGCGCTCTTTCGCCATTCTGCTAGACACTACAATTTTGGAAAATAATAGTGAAAGTTGTTGGTGTCACATGCTTGAACAACAGACGTACTCCATACAGGAATGCCAATAGACGCGGAATTTCTGAATGGAATGCAATGAGAAACGAGTGAATATATGGGGACAGAAAATACATAGCACAACAGTGAACAGAAGTACGGAACGAATGATATTGCAATCAAAAAATGATCCGTACAGACCATCAAAATTTTACGACATCGTCTAAATCTTAACACTCATGGTCATATTCTTATTCTACTGGTACTAAAAGTGCAGGACTATAAAATATAAAATTCACACTTGCGAAGGGTCATATTGTATTTGACACCTTGTCTAAATTCCTTTCGTCCATAACGATAACCTGCCATCCTCATTACAAATTTGAATGTTGTGAATTTTAATTTTTGTTACAGAAATTTCAACATAGGCCTCATACTCGACAAGCAAATAACTTAAAATCCTCACATAAGACTGAAAATACAGAAATGAACAGCTGTTACAAACTGTTACTAAGACTAGAGAAAAGGTCTAAATGAACATTAAAAATAAAATGATTTATTGTAGTATTGTATATAAACAGAATGTTTCATCTTTAGCTACATAAATATCACTTACTTCGCAATCTGGGTCAATTGCGATCACGTCTTTCTCTTCTATTTCTAAGACGTCTTCCGTTTCAAAATATTCGGAAAGGACGTCAACCTCTTTGTTATCTTCAGGGTCAAAGCTGTTTGCAATTATTACTCTCGTATTTTCTACAATTCTTCTCGTACGAACTAACACTACAGTTTCTATTTTATGTTTATTTCCGTATCATGTCAATGACGAAAACTAACTGACAAATAAACCCATGTGTATAGAAACAGTAAAGAGATGTATTCTAGAGAAATTTAGTTTCGACGTACACGATGGATTCCGAGGAAATTCAGTGTCGAGAAACAAGAATGACTAAATAAATAAACAGAGGCAAGACATAATGTTGTTCAGATTCATAGAAATTAGATAAAATAATGTTCAGTTGTGAAATAATAATACATTTTTTTTTTTTTTTTTTTAAGTAACGGAAATTTTGTAATTTCGCGGGTTGTATTAGTCCGATTCGCGCGATTTTTTCGTTGTTGTGTTGGTAAACATTTCTGAAAAGTATCTGTATATTGTTAGTCGAAAACAGAAGTTTAGTCTGCTGGCAGCTGTCAAAGAGGTTAAATGTCTTTTGGTACGATGGGTGATTTGTTTACAAAATGGATCAGATAATTTGCATTAAATTTTGCTATAAGATTGGAATAAAGTGCAGAAAAGTTTTAGAAATGTTAAATATTGCTTTTGGTGAGTCTGCTATGAGTAAAACTAGGGTTTACGAGTGGTATAAGCGTTTCCAAGAAGTGGTCGAATGTGAAGGCTCACTGTGTTTTTCGATTTTAACGGCATAGTGCACCATGAGTTCTTGCCACAAGTCAAACGATCAATAAGGAGTACTACCTACAAGTGCAACTCCGTTTGTGTGAAGCAATTCGAAAAAAAACGCCGGGATTTGTGGCGAAACAATCATGGCTTTTGCACCACGATAATGCACCTCCTCACTCTTTATTGCTTGTTCGTGAATTTTGGGCCAAAAACAACACTGAAAAGATCCATATTCGCCAGACATGGCTCCGTGTGACTTTTTTCTGTTCCCAACAATAAAGAGAACCTTAGAGGACCGTCGTTTCACAACCATAGATGAGATTAAAAGCGCATCGCTGAGAGAGCTAAACGCTATCCCAAAGATCGAGTGTGTTTCGGGGATTGGAAGAAGCGCTGGCTTAAGTGTATAATATCTAATGGGGAGTATTTTGAGGGGGATAACATTGATGTAGACGAATAAATAAAATTATTTTCAAAAACCGAAAATTCCCGTCATTTTTTGAACGCACCTCTTATAGCTTTAATTTTAAGATAATGACATATCAATAGCTAGGAGTTGGGGTGTTAAACGACCCCACCTGGGAGAGTTAACCAATGAATCAAGAAATGGAATGTGGGGGATGGCTGGGTTTGTATTTGATTTGAGGTCGGTAGAAGATATAAAATGTGTGAAGAGAGGAGCTATCCGGCTACGAACGATAGAGGGCAGAGCTATTAATCACCAGCACACGGTCCGAAACATCCTCAATGGCTCTGTTTAGAGAAGTGGGGATGGAGATGAAGTGGCTACCATCACTTCCTATCAACCTGTGAAACCTAGGTTCAAATCTGAAGTCTTGGTCTGACCAGATGATAGCAACTAAAAATAAATACGTAGTGTACCGGTTTCGGGTCATGTGGCAGGATTTTCTTATACCAACCACGCTTACAGATCATTCTCTTTTTCTCTTCTCAAAATGATTTCATACTGGCATTAATGGGTATAAGAATGTCTACTCTCAAGATAACGTTGTACAAAGAACCAAAATTAAATGATTTTGAGACGGGGAGGGGGAGAGAGGTAGATATAAGAACATCCTTTAATGGCCACCTCATAAATACTTTCCTTAATTTTTATAATTTTCAAAAAAAAAACTATCAATACATAAGCCATACTTTAAAGTTCATTGCTAAGAGTTACTATTTAAAAATGACAGATATATCCCTTATAGACATTTAGTTAACATTCTTCTGGTCGCTATAACTTTTGTCGTTTTGATCCTATCTCAAATCTAACACACATTAACGATTAAACATTTTATAAGGAACAATTTTTGTAAGAATCAATTTTTCGATAGTATTAACCGTTTTCAGGTAAATCAAGGGAACGTCTAAAAATAAGGATTTCAAAACTACGTGATTTACAAGATGATTTTTGGCATGTATCTCGATAACCGGACGACCTGTAAAAAAATCATATTTCATATAAATTATGTATTTTAGTATTCTCTACAACTATTACTCGAAAAGATTTTTGATTAGATCATAAACGTAAGCTGTATCTTGTAAAATGTAGTTAGGTCCCAGGGGAAAGTGGTCTCAATTTTCGTTCGCCATCATTCCAAATTTCAACTTCATAGTCGTTTTTACGGTAAAAAACAACGTTTCAATCACATAAACACACACAGACTGACATCATCGCGAAAAATGGATTCAGGGGACCTTGAAACGTGAAAATCTGTTGATATCTAGATTTCCGATTAACGCATCATTACAATAGGTACTTCCCTATACTAATTTTAGAAAGTTGGGTCTATCTTCGGCGGGGTATAGGTGAGAGCCTCAGTACCGCTGATGCGTGATTTCTACCACCTAAAAAAAAAAAATTATCGGTGTATCACCGGCTATGCACCCCCAGCCCATATTACGTTTTCACTCTTCTATCATAGCTAATCACCGTTTGGGCTAAAACTCATGTTCCGGTGGTTCATTGTTTTTTTTTTCATTATTGAAATTAGGAGGTCAGAGAACATGAAATTCCGTTGAAAACTCCGCATCGAATTTCTGACAGAATATAAAACTTCGCATGCCTGGTGAAGTAAAAGCAATCAAACAGAAAACGTGATAGGAGCCCCTTAACAAATATTTATGTAAATATCTTGTTATTCCCTTATTCATTTTGCCTATATGCATAATTTGTCATAATATACAACAGCTTACCAGTAACGTCCATTGAGAGTGACTTATATCACAATAGTGCATGATTGATGGCATGAAACACCGCACAAAAATCAATAAATATCCCATAGAAAATATTTATTTTTCCTCACCTCTATATTAGTAGTGAGTAGATAAATCAATTGAATAGACAGGTTATATATAAAAAAATGTTATGCATAAAAAAGCTATAGAGGGCGCCGGTAGCTCAGTGGTATGCGTGCTTGACTTCTGAGCTCAAGGTCATAGGTTCGTAACCCGACCGAGGCCCTTAGTTTATTTTATCTGGGAGGTAAAATAAACTTAAGCACGCCGTCCTTTGGATAGGACGTTAAGCGATGGTCCCGAGCCTGTACGATGTCAGGTACTCATTAAAGACCCCTACCCTAGCGACGAAAGAGCGCTCTGGTAGTAGGCGAAATGACCTTGTAGTTAAAGCCCGGACATGAGTCATAATAACTATAAAAATATTTACTTGAATGAAACTGAGCGAGCGCGTTAACTCAAAAACGATTGTAGCAATAAATTTCTTTGAGATGATGTCAAATGTGCTAACTTAGATCTGATTAGATTCAGGAACCAGAGATATAGCGTTCCAAAGAGTGTAAAATAAGTATCCTTAAGAAGTATTTCCCAAATATTAGTAGTATTTTATTTAAAAGGATAAAAAATATAAGAAAAAAGAAAATATATATGAGTGGCCATAGAAAGGGTTTTTATATTTTTTTACAACCAACAAACATTTTTTTTCTGATCACCCTCTCCCCTCCCCTCCCCTCCTCCCCCACCACACCTCTATCGTAGACATTTTTCTAAATTTACAGTTAAATTTGAGAATCCTCTTAAGAAATATTGTTAAACTGGTTCATTGGACTGTTTATAACAAAATAACAAATAAGACATGCCTTCCGGGGAGGCAATTCAACGTTTTTCCATACCAAATATATTTATTTAAATCCACTGTGTCTGAGAACTTGTTTTTTCTCACAAAAGTGGATTTTG
Organism: Aradus depressus; assembly: GCA_963662175.1. Classification (NCBI taxonomy): domain Eukaryota; kingdom Metazoa; phylum Arthropoda; class Insecta; order Hemiptera; family Aradidae; genus Aradus; species Aradus depressus. Next base: position 23,604,186 of record OY759214.1, read on the forward strand.
AATATTTTCTTGTTCCATTGCCTCACTTATTTTATACAAAAGAATATCTTTAGATCCTACGGCTGAAGCTAATTTTGATTCTTTTCTTTGGCCCTTCTTTGATAATAAGTTTTGGGTCCAATATCTCTTCGGAACTTTCTCAAGTGAATAAAAGCTGTCATTTGAAATCTATCATTCGTGAAAGAAGCTGAGCTTATTTTTATTCATCAAATACTTTTCACACTCCATCTTGAAATGTCCAAGTGAAAAAATGATTTTCTTTAGTTTAACTTTTCTTTTATTTCTCCTCTCAGATGTATAGGACAAGTTATATATAATCGATCCGAAAGATCCTGTCTCTGTGTTTATGTATCTGCGAACTCTTGTAACTTGTTATTAAATAAATATATCGTCATGAAAATTCAAATGTGTTTCCAGAAACCTATAAGGACGACAACTATTAATTTTCACCCAAAATGGCCAAAGGAAAGACGGGGAGCTTATATATTTCCTTTTTTTTTAAATATTTTTATTTGAATTCTTATAATTACATTATTATTTTTTTTTATGTATGTACGTATTTATTATATTTATATATTTGAATCTAATTTTTTATATTCTTATTCTTCTTATTACTATATATTTTTTTAAAATTATTATCGTTGTAATTATTTTCTCATTGTACATAGCTATTATTTTGTACATATTCTTCATGACTTCACGGAGAAATTTTTATTATTATTATATATTATTATTTTTTGAAATTATTATTTATTTTATTTTTTTCTCTCTAGTATTTAGATATCATTGTACATAAACTGTTCCATTAACTATTGTCAACTTTACTTATGGTATGTACCGATTGTAAATATACATAATAAAATATTTCAATACTTAAAAAAAAAAAGAGGGGAGCTTAATACAAAACTTTAATAACTACCGAAGTATTGAATGTATCGGCACTCAATTATATATGTAACCCCAAAACACAACCACGTTCCGTTCTCCCATACAAAATTTCGTGTCGATACATCTCATATGTTTGAAACTAGTTTTTAAAATATTACATCCCAACAAATACTTCCTTTAAAAAAACTAATTTAGTCTTATGTACCTATATATATTTGTCTTACAATATTGTAAATCTAAACTTATGTCAATAAAAGCCTACTATTATTATTATTATTACACAAGCATTCTTTCGGCAGTTATTAGATTTTGTGTTAAACCTTCCCCTAACCCCACTTCCCTTTGGTCGATTTGGCTGAAAATCAATAGGATTCATCGTTAAAGGGCTCTGGATTCACATATAACGTTTTTTAAAAATCATATTTGGAGTCTGCAGGTCGGGAAACATGAAATTCTGTTAACAGTCCGGATTGAATTTTTGACCGATTACATATACTTCGCATAGCTGGGTAAAATGTGATATGGGCAAAAAAGTAAGGACTCTCTTACATTCAGTACCTAATGGGCGGTACAATTTTGGCTGTGTTGGACCTACCGCAAATCTCTAGAGAAGCCGATGATTGGAAATTTTATAAGGAAGAGTTTCGATTAGAAACAATTTTTCGATACGTTCTCGCATAAATCGAGTGAAAATCTAAAAAAAATAAATTAGCAAAAAGTTGGTTGCTGTTTCCGAGTCAAAACGTGTTCAAGACTCCTTGAAACGTAAAATTCTGTTGGAAACTCGATCTCGGATTTACTTACGATTACAATACTTCCTTATTCTAAAGGTATAAGAAGATAAGAATAAGAAAAGCTGACGACTGCTCTAAACTTGTTTTGGTGCAGGAACTAATTCAGTTCCCCTCAGTCCGCACCGTAGAGAGAGAGATTTCCCACATTTCTTCCTCGGCCCTAGTGTTGAAGACGGGCTCCGCAAAGATCTCTATCTTGTCTTCAACTTTTTGCTATATTTTTTCTTCCTTTCTTCTTCTTGCTTACCTCCACTTGTCATCTATTCGTCGAATCTTATTCTATTTTATCATACTTGTCATATTATTTCATCTTACAGTCTATAAAAATCAGCAACTAATTTATGACCAACTTAATTATTTTATTCCTTATAATAGCGTCCGATATATACCTACATTAAACTTACATATTTATTGAACTTATTTATTTATTTGTATGACCAATTTATTTAAGTTAATATTGTTAATAATTAAGTTAGTTATTCTGACTCATGCCCGGGCTTAACTACAACGTCATATCGCCTTCTGAGAGCTCATTCGTCACTGGTGGACATTAGCCCGACTCTACTGTGGGAGTCCTAAATTTTGCCTATCCTACATTTTTATTCAGGGCAGGGGTCTTTAACGAGTACCTGACATCGTTCAGGCTCGGGTCCATCGCTTAATGTCCCATCCGAAGGACGGCATGCTTAATTTTATTTTACCTCCCAGATAAAATAAACTAAAGGCCTCGGCCGGGTTTCGAACCCACGATCATGAGCTCAGAAGGCAAGCACGCATACCACTGAGCTACCGGCGCCCTCTAAATGTGCGTTAATAATTAAACTCTTAAAATTAAACAATCGATAGCCATAAAAAAATATTATTGTGAATTCCAAATATCCTTACACAGCCAAAAATTTAATTGGTAAATATATTTTTCATAATGAATCATTTTCTGCTTTTTATAATATAAAAAATTAGATTTATGGTTGAAAAAAAAGTCGGTGAATCACCGGTAATGTACAAAATTTCGTGTCGATACATTCATTCCATTAGGAGTTATCGTGTTCACAGACATACCGACATTTTGTTTTTTATATATTTGGAATCTAGAGGTCGGAAAACACTGCATCGAATTTTTGACCGATACATAGTAACTTCTTCCCTATACTTTGAGAAGAAAATAAGATTTTTTCATAATTTAATGATTTAATAATCAACCTTTCACAGATTTTATTACTCGTGGTTGCTGGAGGGAGCATGATCTGTAAAAAAAGTGGTTGGTATTAGAATGTTCTGTTATGGCCACATCAAATATGTTTTATTATTCATCCTTTTTAATAAAAAAAAAAAACTACAAACGATTAAAATATATTTTAAAATTCGATACTATGTAATGCCAAATTAAAAATTACTTAAAACAATTTCCTGCAGGAAGGTAACAACTAAAAGTTTAGCCGTATTGGTACAGCCCCAAATTTAATAAAGAAGATTTTTCATTCTAACCAATTTTTCGGTAGGGAGAACCGTTTTTGCTTAAATTAAGCAAACGTCTTAAAAATTATTTTTAGGGCCATCTAAAATTTCATATACAATGTGCCTTTAAATTTTCTCTACGACTTTGAGGAAATTTTTGATTATGTCATAAATACAAGCAATCTTATAAAATGTACTTCGACCCCCAATTAAAGTGCTCTTAATATTTTCTCTAATTTAAGTCAAAATGTTATCAAATCTAAATTATATAATTTATTAACATCATTTGTATCTTAAATGTATTGAATGTATCTTTATATAATGCAAATACAGTTTTGTTTTGTTTTAATGATTACATTACTTTTAGTTCTAGAACCATATGTCTTCGTTCTGGATGTATATGTCTTCCATCTTAAATATCACTTTTGGTATATGTAAGGAGATTTTCAATTCACAATAATAAATTTATTAATGGGATATTAATTTTATTTAAGTTTATTAATTATCCCATTCATAAATGGGAGAATAATTTAGCTGCCGAAATGTATATTACAGTTGTATCAGTTAAAATGACACGTAATTTTATGTAAGAGACTTGCCTACGTTGATTTCCTTACTGTTATTTAGTTGATGTTTTTACCTATTTTCTTTTTAGTTAAGACACAAAAAGAAAAACGAAATAAGAACAAACAATGAAACAGAAATAAAATAAAGTAGAACAATAAGATGGTAAAATGGGTGAGGGAGGGTGTTAGGGGCGGGGTCTCTCAAGGATCTTTGTTGAGTCCAACTTTGTTGTTTTTATAAGTTACTTTGAGCAGGGTTCAACTCGAGGTGATAGACTGAACCACTCTACTCGCTAAAACTGTCAAAAAACTTGATACTTTTTCTCCAATTGATATATATATGTAACGATCTGAAATTAGGGTAGGTAGCTAAATAATTTTAAATAAAAAAATAAAACAATTAAAATTAAATGATGAAGGATTTCCCTCTCAATAATATTAGTCATGATTACGACACTTTTTATTTTTATTTAAAAAGTTTCATTTTTTTTTTTTTTTTCTTAGTTTTTATTTAACGTCGCATCGACTGCAGGGCCATTAGCGACGACTATTGCTTCTATATGTCTTCGTAGAAGTTTGTGTCTTGAAGGAACTGGATGAGTCCGTTGTATTCGTCGGTGGGTGTTTGAAGTAGTTTTTTCATGTCAGTCGGTAGTTTGTATTTCTTTCTTAATGCGGTGTAGTTTGTGCAGTTAGTCAGTATATGTTGTACTGTGAGCTCTGTGTAGTCTTGGTTGCAGGAGCATGTCGGGTGTTCAAGTCCAAGAAGTAAGTAGGAATGTGTCAGTTTCGTATGTCCAAGTCTTAGTCTTGTGATGACTACCGTGTCTCGTCTGTTCATGTTGCTTGGAGGTTTCCATGGCTTGTTTTCGTCTTTTATTTTTCTGAGTTTGTTGTCAGTCGTCTGAGTCCATTGATTGTTCCAGTGTTGTTCAATTTTGTTTTTGAAGTAGGTTGAAAGGTCTTGTGCTGTGTTAACTGTTTGTTGCGGCAGTAAGGAGGAGAGTGCAGCGTCTTTTGCAGCAATGTCTGCTTTTTCGTTCCCAGAAATGCCAACATGGGACGGGATCCAAATTAGTTTTAATTTTTTTTGTTTTTTAATTAATTTTGAATGCCATGAGTGAATTTCTTGAATGCTTTTGTCAACCGACGTTGTTTCATTGTTATTTTCTAAAAACAATTATTATTATTTATTTATTAAATTATAAATATCTTTTTATATATGATAATAAATTATAAGTGAATTGTTTTTTAATTATTTATTATTTTTTCATTTATTAACTTATATTTCTTTAATATATATTTTTTATATTTGTTATTGATAGTTAGTCAATTATTATGACTCATACCCGGGCTTTAACTAATAGGTCATATCGCCCACTACCAGAGCGCGCTGTTGAACATGAGCGCGAATTTACTATGGGAGTTCTAAATTTTGCCTATCCTAAATCAGCTCAGTGGTATGAGTGCTTACTAACTGTGCTCAAGATCGCGAGTTCCTAACCCGGCTGAAGCCCTTAGGTTTTTGATCTGGGGGGGTGAAAAAAACTTTAGCATGCCGTTTCTCGGATGAGACGATAAGCGATGGTTTCAAGTCTGTATGACGTCAGGTACTCGTTAAAAATCCCTACTCTAGGTGATTAAAAATTTAGGGTGGGCACAATTTTGCACTCCCATGTCCAAAAAGAGCGACAAAAGTGCGCTCTAATAGTAGGCGATATGACCTTGAAGTTAAAATATACACAATAACTTACGCAGCAAAAACTTAATTGATTAATTCGTTCTGGGGATTGCGAGTATTTTTCCAAATATATCGACACAAAAATGTATTCAGAGATATATACATACATGTGTGCATGTATCTTTGCTTCAGGTTCCCCCTTCTCAGAGCTGACTTCTTGTCCTAAAGGTTCGTGCCACTACCATGGACGGCCCTTCTAAAGAAAGGGGCAAGATGAGGTCATAAGATTTAAAGAAAGAAAGAAAAAAAATTAGGAAAAACAAAACCGGACTCATTTCTAACGTGGCTTAGATTATGATTAAGATTAAGGCTCTCCTGCCAGGAATACCAAATAGGTTCACTTGTAGCAATCATCTGTATAATCACAGCCTGTTATTAAAAATTATGACCTTCTACCAATTAATAATGCAGTTAATCTCCAGAGAAAAGGGATCAAGTATTCTAGAATCAGTAGCAGATCTACCCAATTATTTACATCACATATATATTTTATTTTTTTCATACTTTTCAATTAAAAAAAAACTATCGATAATAAAAAAAGATATTTTAAAACTCGTTGGAAATTTATTTTTCATTCTTTGAGGCGCTATAAATTCGGCCATATTGGTCTCATGTCAAATCTAAGGATGCATTAGCGATTGGAGATTTAATAAGGAACATTATTGGTGATATAATTTTTTCGATAGGACTTACCGTTTTCGTGTATGAAGAAAATATGTGTTACAATGGGTTTTCAAAAATAAATTTTAGGACGGTTTTCAGCATGAATTTCACTAACGAATCGACATTCAAAAAAATGTGTTTCATAGATGTGCTCTTTAGTTTTCTATACAACATAATATCAATTTGAATTTATTATACCTCACTTTTTATGATCTTTCAACTAAGGTATATTTATTTTAAAACAATAATTCTTTATTTCATAAGACGTTTGACTGACTGTCATTTTCAATTCTAAAAATACAAATTATTTTAAATAATAACAACATTAAGTATAAATGTAATTCTCATAACTATTTTTTCATATAATATTACAAAGACCGATAAGGACTCACCTAAATACAGAACTATCATACATTACTCATCCAATCATATTCTACCACTAGATAGACGTCAAATTTTATACCATTTCACATATTGTCCAAATTTCATCCTTAAATTTTTCAAAAAACCAATATTATAAATAAAACCTATAACCTACTCTAATCACTTATTTTTTTAAATATCGATATTCAAATTTTTTTATTTGATAAAGAAAATAATATATATTATAAAGAAAATAATGAAATATAAAAGAATCTATTATTATTTCGAAGGAACAGGATAGTCTAGTAAATTATAGAACAGATGCTGAAAAAATAGGAGCTCATTACTCATACATCTTAAATAATATAAAATAAAAAAATATACTTGTTATAAAATAAAAAAATTTTAAAAAAGGTCAAAAAGAGTTAAAATTAAAGTTTATAAATTAAATTGTTTGAAAAATTATTTAAAAAAAATTAAAATAATTATTTAAAACATTTGAATATCGATATTTAAAAAAATAAGTTTTTTTTTTTTTACCTCTTGGCCTGATGTTCAAAAAATAAGCTATTAGAGTAGGTTATATCAGGGTAATAGGTTTTATTTATAATATTGGTTTTTTGAAAAATGATAAAATACATATACCTTAATTGCCTTAGAGCAGCGGTTCTCAACCTGGGGGGCGTGAAAGAATTCCAGGGGAGGCGTCAACAAATTTAAAAAAAGTTAAATAAGTTTGTAGTTTTTGAAACAGTTGTCCAAACATGGATCTCGAAAATTTCTGGCTACTATATCTTCCTGTTTACCCAGAAGTAGCAATGGAGGCAGCCAACTTGCTTGTACAATTTTCATCAACTTATCTATGCGAGTCAGGATTTTCAGCCCTGGCTAATATTAAATCTAAATATCGAGCCAGACTAGATGTGGAAAGTGACCTGCGGTGTTCTTTGTCAAAATTGCAACCAAACATTCAAAAAATAGTTAACGAGAAACAGTGCCAGCAGCCCTCACACTAGCACTACAAAAGTAACGAACATTTTTCTGGTTACATTATTGCTATTTTGTTGTGCTTTTTTCGATGATTTGTGTAATTAAAATTTGTATTTGAACAAATATGGTTTTATATTCCTTACCAGAGTATGTCTAGCGTAAGTTCAAAGTCATTTTACTCAAACATAATGTAAGTAAATTTATCATATATAACTCTAAAATTTAGACATATATATGATAAATTTACTCTTTTTTAACTTAATCCGTAAAGGGAGGCGTGACCTCACACCAAAGTATGAAGGGGGGCTCAGAGCCTGAAAGGTTGAGAACCCCTGCCTTAGAGGGGAAAGATTTTTAATTGGGACATAAATAAAAGCGCTATCATGTAAAATGTACTTATAGCTCCAAAGTAAAAAGTTTTCAATTTTTGTTCCATTTCGGCCAAAATTTTATCAGATCTAAGTTAGAGCTTGTCATATCTTTATTTCAAATTTCAAGTTCTTAGAGGACTCATAAAGTTCCAATTCAGGAGACCTTGAAACGTAAAAATCCGGTGAAAACTCTATCTCGGATATTCGAGAATCCAATATACATTTTTATTTCCACAGCTAATATCTACGAAGTACGGGAGAAGTTCAACAGAATTTCATGTTTTCCGGCCTCCCAATTCCAAAAATGAAAAAAATGTCTATCTGTGAACAGGATAACTCTCGATAATTCACTAAATTTTACATGCGTCAATACCGCCAAATCGACTAATGGGATCAGAGAAGAAACCTCACATGAAAAACTTAATAATTGTCGACGAACACGAAATTTAATATGATGTTCTATAAAATCATCCGGCATTAACCACCTATGCCGATGATATAATGATCGCCTGTCAGCATAGTGCCCTCTCCATCGCCATTGAACAACTCCAGGAAGCCCTGACAGAATTTTCTGACTAGTTTTCAAAATGGAGGCTCAAACTGAACGTAGGGAAGACCGAAGCTAAAATCTTAATAAATAAAATCTGTTGGTGCTGATTGCGCATCTCTGGAAACTTGTGTCTGGAATGACAATAATCGAGCAACAAGAATGAATGAGTATAGACGATGTGTTCTCATTAAGAATGAATGAGTATAGACGATGTGTTCTCATCAAGAATGAATGAGTATAGACGATGTGTTCTCATTAAGAATGAATGAGTATAGACGATGTGTTCTCATCAAGAATGCAATAAGATTAAAAGTTTCTCTGTCAGCAACTCTGAATGAATAACAGATGGGATTCTAATAGGACCGCAATCAGCTGGAATTTGATTATTCTTGTGTTAATTAACCCCTTTCGAAGGCGAGGAGATTGTATTTCTGTGACGATAATACACTTTTTGCTGACAATAGATGGAATAAAAACATGTTTTATTTTTTTTATTTTTGGCCTTATGAACAATGCATATTAGCCATGACTCTTATAATGGTGTTATCTAGTTATAGGGAGGGAGTTTTATCTAAGAAATAAAACTCACTCCCGGACGGGATTCGAACCCGCAAACCATGGTGAGATCATGAGACCAAAGCCTACGCTCTAGCCCGCACGGCCAGCATGGATCCCCAATAAAAAAACATTCAAAATTCAATTGATATATAATATAATAATTTCTTTTGTTTAATATTTTTACTGATATTTATTAATTTTTATATATAAGTTTTTAGGTTAGTTGGTTCATCTTTTTTTTAAGGGCGCCGGCAGCTAAGAAATAACATGCTTGCTTTTTCTTCATTTTGGGAGAAGAAGACACCATAAGCATGCCGTCCTTCGGATATGATGTTAAGTGATAGTCCTGAGCCTGTATGATGTTCGGTACCCGCTAAAGACCCCTATCCTAGTTGAATAAGGGGTAAGCAATATTTAGGCCTCTCACAGTAGAGTTGAGCTAATAAAAGTGACAAAAATGCTCTCTGGTAGAAGGCGATATGTAGCTAATGCCCGGACATGATTCAAATAATTAACTAATAACATATTAGAATAATAATAAATTTAAAAAAATATCTTTTCCAAACATAAGGTTTCCTCTAACATGAACATTTTTTATTGAATTTTTAATTTTTCTATTGTATTTTTAACTTTCAAAAAGTGGAGAAAGCCAAAAAAAAATATTTTATGAGTTATACTTGTTTTTTTCAAAAGAGAGGAACATTGTTTAGTTATTCGAAATTCTTCTTTCATCCTGGTATCATAATCTTGACTAAAATGATTTATACGATTTTTCATTCGTAATGTTATTTTTCTAGGACAGGTTTACAAAATCGGATTAATAAATTGTCATTAATCAGAATTAGCAAGATTATATGTGGATAAACATCCTGAGGTAGGTGGGATGTTCGTCATGAAATGCAACATTTGTTGAACATAGCAGACAACATGTTCATGGAAATGAGAAGTACAGTTGCTAACAGCCCTTCCAGACCCGACCCTGTGTCCTTCCATATCTAGTATGGATTTATGGAGGACAGTAGTAGAGAGAAATAGCAACTTTATACAAATTTGTGTCTATTCCAGATCCCATTTACTATAATGTGGATAAGAACCTCTACACAGAAGTTCAAAACGAAAATACGGATAAAACAGATAGATTTACAAAATCTGATTAAGAAAGCGCCATAAATCAGTTTAAGCAAAATATAGTTGGTTTCGAAGACTGCAGAAGGCGTCCACACCATCTGACAACAAATAATATGACTGCAGATCCCAGGTAACAAAACGAAACATCCCCCGGACGATACATGAAAAATATTTTTTTCCTCCTCAGGTACAAAAAGTATAGAGGAAATTATGTAACCTATCCAAAATTAGGTATTAACTTCTTTTAATTATAGTATAAGAACATAAATGTAGTTGTGTGAAAATCTGGAATTGCGTTTCGAAATTAATATATATAATATATATGTGGTGGGCTGGTGTTTTACACCTAGGGACCTAAGCATCCAGTGCTCTTATCCTTTCCCTGGGAGCGCTGGGCCCTTATTATATTCACTGTATGTTTATACTACCTGAACCAAGCCCTTCATGAAGTGCTCAGCTCAGTCTCCCAGTTTCCTTAATGAACCTGAGAATGCTCTCATAGTCCAATCTTTTAAAGACCTCCTCTGCGATTACATCTCCACCAAAGATGCGAAATCTCATTCGCGCATATCCCGAGCAGATGCCCAGGAAGTGTGCAGCCGTTTCGTCTTCTTCCCCACATCTATCGCAGGTAGGACTGTCCTTGACTCCTACAGTGTGTAGGTGTCTACTGAACGTCTCCTGTGAGAACTCCAGTCAGTTGCCTAAGCTCGTTCCTTTTGAGGTTCAGAACTCTGGACTCCCCTCACAGGAACATCTTCGACTGCCTTGCGTTGCGTTTCGATGTCTGTATTTGTGTATGTATAATATAATCCATATTTTCGGCAAATCTTTTAGAAGTGTTCACTTTTTTCCAACGATTTTGCGAATAGATTTCACACCTCTTCTTCAGACCTGATTGAAGTTATGAAATCGACGTGAAATATTGTTGGAAAAAATGTGGACATCTTTGGAAGTTTTGCCAAAAATATGGAACCAAGCATCCCAGAAAAGCCTAAAGAGCATATTGTGCAAGTCAAATCCCGATACAATGAGAAAAGCCTCTCCATCTCCTCTCCTCCTCACTGCCAGACATCATACATCATCAGACATCTCTGATCTTAAAAATCTGGGCAGAGCGGTGTGAGCCGAGAAGAGAGCACCACTAACCCTAGGAATTGTAGATTAGCGATGCTGATTCTGAGGCATTTATTCCAATTTTCCTTAGTGTTCCTAGTATGAAAGACTCCTGCATAAGCTTAACGAAAGTCCGCCGGATCGTGGTTCTGTTGTGCCTTAAATGGTTGAAGTTATATCGGGAAAGAGGCAATTACCTTGGTCTGGTGTTATCTCTGAAGGGAGGCAGAAGGGGTGAAGAGGGCTGTTCAACAGATTTCATTCTAGTGTACGTGCTGACCATCCCTAAGTTCCTGTTGTGGATATGCCTCCATTCCTCCCAATGTCAGGATCAAGTTCTCCCCAGTGGTGAAGATGATGGTAAGCCATGGGGGGGATTCATGAGAACGATTCGTTAATATTTGGAAACCACAGGATAGTGTAGGTGGGAAATGCTACTTACTTTAGTCAGTAATTTCAAAGGGCATTTCTTATTTTGTCCATTCCTCGGAAGTCTGACTACTAAACAGTACCGTTGGGAAGTAGGGATGTAAAACTATAGATGGCGATATCGATAGTATCGATGGTTTTAAACTACCGAGTATATCGATAATCATTAAAACTATCGATAGTACTTGCGATTTTAGAGAATCCTGTACCTCTCGGAGTTTCTTTCGTATGTTTTTGTTGAGCTCAAGTAAAACCGAATTCCACTTCCACTACCTCTATTCTCTTCTGTATCAGTATTGCACATGGCGTTCCCGTTGTAATTGCTGTGATGTTTTCTCAACAACTAATCCTTCAAATTAGAAGTGTTCCCGGAAGTTCTGTATTCGAACGACATTTAGCCAACAAACGACATTTAGCCAGTTTTTTTGGACCCACATCCTTATCTAGTAACTGCACACATCGGACTTCCGTTTACGACTCATTTTTCAGTTCAAAACAACAAAGCACGCTATAAGAAAAGTAAATTTTCAGTTCAAAGCAACGAAACATTCTACAAGAACAGTAAATGTAACCTTCCTTCGATTCAGTGGATCCCAGAAATACAAAGTCCTTAAACTATCGATAGTATCGATAGTTCAACGCCTATAGTATCGTAACAATCGATAATGTCGACTATCGATAGTTTTACATCCCTATTGGGAAGATACACATTTGCAGGACACTACTTTTATGAAATTATTCTTCAGAGACCTGCTCCAGCAGACTTTAATACTCTTTTTCTAGCCCCAAACAAAAAAAAAATAATAATAATAAAATAGGAAAATATGGAGCATCCGGAGTCTAGAAGATCGCAGAATGGATATCCCAACAGCGGAAGGAGAGGCATATAGTGCAGAATATGGTGAGAGAAGCTGGAGCTGGAGGATGATGACGGATGGCTAGGGAGGGAGTGAGAGGGGAAACGATGGTTCGGAGACTGTCTGGACAACCCTTTGGTATGGAAACCATCCCCCCGTTTACTGGGAAGTAGCAGCTAAACCTGTTGGTGGAAAACCGTAGGGATTTATCTCGGGTCAGTAGCCATTCCGGACCTTAAGGCATGAGGTCTTACCTAAAATGGTACTACAGCAGTTGTATGATTTCCAAGCGGCACCACCAATTGCGGTTGGATTCGTAGTTGCTGACACCAGGTTTTGGCTGCACCCTCCGTTTTTGATGGAATCCATAGGGGTATAGGCTTCGGCTAGGTGTCGCCATGGAACACGTATCTCTCGGGGTGTTCCAGGCATCTCATATGCTGTCTGGATAACCACTGGCTTCCCAAGACTGACCAATGAGAGAGACCCATCATCAATCATGGGCATCTATGGAATTATCTTTATCTTTATTTAAAGAAGGCATCAGATTTCATCCTCATCGGCCGATTTGACTGAAAATGAAAGGTGTCTTGCACAAGTACTTCTAAATCTACATAAATAAAACTGGAAGTTCATATCATGAAAACATAAATTGTATGCTATGAGGCAAAAAACATAAAATTTGGGGAAGGCCCCAATTTCACATTAACGCCGTATTAATTAAATATACCATGACGACAGGTACTCAGTACAAAGGAGTGTCGGGCTCATGTCCACCTGGGCGACAAAACCTCTGGTAGTAGGCAATATGACCTCACAGTTAAAGCCCGGCCATGGGCCACAATCAACTAATCAGAGGAGAGGTATTAATAAAAGACTCGTTTCTTATTCAGAAAGGGAAGAAGTTTGCATAAATCAATGGTTTCATTGCATCAATAAATTATTCCAACTATAAAATTTTTACAGCGTCCATAAAATGACAATATGTTTAAATAGTCCAATTTAAGCACCAATTTAGCATGATTTAGTACTCCATTTGTCAGCATTTTGCGAATTCGTCTTTCCGAAATACTTGAACTAATAAAGACAATTTTTTTTATCGCCACACCACTAAATCAAATATGATAAATACTTCTTCCTCTCAAATTTTTAATACTTACAAAAAACTACCCTATAGTCTAGAAATAGAACTGACAATTTATTGTAAATTAAAAAAATATCTTATATTTAAAAAAAAAATAATACCTAGTTTTTTAGAGCATTCGCAAAAATCATTCATCGTATTGAAACACAATTAAGAAATACAAATATATATATATATATATATATATATATATATATATTTTTTTTTGTCCTAAATTTTGTTTGCAACTGTTTCTTTCATGTAAAAATCCGCTACTAAGAAGACGTGGTGAATATAACATGAGTGGCGTCAGGGAGGAAGGCCACCCAGCGGTAGCTCCTCAGGGCGAAAAAGAAAAATGAATGGGGGTATTGTGATATTTATCTTTCAACTAGTGGAGGGGTTGCAATTTGGAATTATAGTAAGTCACGGTTCCATCTCGTCTTCAGTCCCCTGGGAGGTTAGTGTTGCAAGTGTATGAGATGAGAAATGCATATGAAATTATTTTCACGATGGAATCATAGTGGAATTATAACGCATATCTTTGAATTTAATAATATTTTTATTTGTACTTTATATACCAACAGAATTGTTTATTATTTCGTTATTTTTGTGAACATATTTTTTGAATATAAGTTAGAAAAAGGAAGAATAATATTTATTCTAAATAACCTTTTTGTCATCAAAAGCCCAAACCAATACTGTAATGTACCAATATATATATATATTTTTTTTGTTAATAATTTTATTTTCATATACATATACATAATAAGCAAATATGTAACCACTGTAGCAACAATATAAGAATGTCAGCCAGCGGTGACACTCCCTCGAAAGTTCATTTTTATCATTTACTATCTACAGAGAGAAGATCGCGAGGCCATCTCCTTTTCAAGCGACGAGGAGTATTGTCAGGATGGTAATGATAGGATAAGGCTTATGCGAGAGGATTTGACTGGGAAGAAAGTTTTCTGTATTTGAATGCTTGGATACGGAATGATGTTGCATTGTTCAGCTGTATCCAAAAGTTTGAGTCCGTAAATCGTAAGTTTGTTGTTAGTAGTCAGTTTTGATTTTGATCCAAGTAGTCGACAGTCCGTATATTTGATTCATTTCCTTGGGTTCCATGTAAGTCTGCTGTCAAGGTAAAACACGAGATACCGGACTTGGTTGACGGAGGGTATCAGGAAATTGCTCAGGAGGACAGGATTGGTGGCGTAGGGACCAATAGAAAAAGTTTTTCGGATTCGAATATTTGACAAGCAAATTAACTTGTTTTGACTAATTATAACATGAAAGGCGAACAGATATGCCGATTTGAGATAACTATTTAGATAAAATTCATTATGTACAGACATATTTGGTAGGAGAGTTGATGAGAGTGGCTGACCTCAACCGGACTTGTCAGCTGACAGACAGCTAGATCTACATAAACACCTGTGGCGGCGCGGCAACCCACAACCAAACAGAATACAGTCTACGGTGAATCACTGCCATTCTACTTCCTCAGTCCAAATTTATGTTTTCGCTCTCCCTCTGAATCCAATTGACTTAACCCAATCTATCCAATCTACCACCCCAATTTGGTTGAAATCAAATAAGTGTTTTACTCCAGGGTCTTTTAAGGGCTCTTGAGCTAGGCCCTCTCTTCTGAACCCATTCTCTGCGGCCGACTTGGCTGAAAATTGACACATATTGTCCTTATCCACCATTACATACATTTGTGTTGAATTTCCCTAATCTTCCCATTCGCCGACTGAAAATTAATAGGGTTGTCCTTATTCTTGTTTACTGTATACATATATAAAATCTCCGTTTTATATATTTATTCTATCAGACAAATAGGATTTTTTACTTCTTCAGGTAATCGTTCAGAAATTTCATGTTCAGTTTCCACAGCAATTTTTTCTTTTCTCTCCGAACCCCCAATTTCAAAAATGACAAAAAAAAGTATGTGAGTGTCCATGAACAGGATAAATAAAATAAAATAGCTTTATTGACATTCTTTTAGAACAAAAGCCTCTCCTTTTGGAGGGTTTGAATCGACTGCTCTTTCAACAGAAGAAATCAGAAAATAATTTAACGATTGTTCCTAAATTAAATTAAATTATTTCCTAAGTAAAACTGTTACTTCTTGATTAAGAATAAAACAAGATAAAACAAAACAAAAACAAAAAGTAAAAATGAGGGTTATTTCTTAAATAGTACTGTAACACATTTGTTCCATCTTTCTCTGTTCCTGGCCACTGTGCACCATCCATTCCC
The DNA here is from genome assembly GCA_963662175.1 of Aradus depressus. Taxonomy (NCBI): domain Eukaryota; kingdom Metazoa; phylum Arthropoda; class Insecta; order Hemiptera; family Aradidae; genus Aradus; species Aradus depressus. The sequence goes on from OY759214.1 coordinate 23,620,043, forward strand.
TATTCTCTCCACTATCACACCATCACATTCCGTAGAACCTCGCTGTTTCTTATCCTGTCACTTATCTTTATTCCAAGCATGCTCCTCATAATCCTAAATTGGTTTACTTCCAGACGATGATCCAGCTTCTGTGTATGAACAGGATAACTCTCGTTAAAATTTTATATCGATACGAAAATGTATATGTGTATACAGAATCCCATAAGGACGACACCTATTAATTTTCAGTCAAACCAGCCGAAGGGAAATAGCAGATTAGGGGGAGCGCTTAACACAAAAACTTTAATAACTGCCAATGTATTAGCCTAAACGGTCGATTGGTTTCAAAGGGAGAACGAAAACTTAATTTATTAACTCGTGCTGGGGAAGTACATTGCCATGATTCACCGACAATTTTTTTAATAATATTAGATCAGGAACTAGTATTTTATTAGAGTTAAAGTAATAAATTCTGATCCTTAATAATCCTTAAAATATTTTCCAAACAACTGTTTATGCAATACTGACGTTATTTGAAATTGTTGGACTTATGTTGCCCATATAACCATAATGCGCTTTATATAAAAGTTATGGTCAGATAATCCTGAAAATTAATTCTGATTTATATATAAAACGGAGTATATATAAGAATTTTTCTTTAAAAAAAATGTAATTTCTTGGTTTTGAAAAGGATGTCTGTCATCTGTAAAATGTCTCTTGAGATTTACTAAATAAACACCATATAATATTCTGTAATACCTCAAAATATGACGGAGACAGCTAAGCCCTTAGAGGCGATTTAAGGCCAAATGCATTTGTGTTCTTGGCAGTAGTCCATCCTGTGCTTAAGCATAACGAAAAGAAATTGGTATCTTTTGTATCTGTCAGGATTGTGGCCATGGAGGAGACATGAAGTCTGTCTAGGATGTGTAAATGGAAGTAAAAAAAATATGTTGGAAATTTTATGTTCATCAGTTTATCTGGGATGTTTAACATAAAATGTTTCTTTTTCGATTATTGATTTTTAAGGGAGTGCTGGTGATGACCGGATTCGCCCCTCACGCCTCTCTATCCTTTCGACGCCCCGCCTCCTGGTCTTCCTCCACTGCTGGACAGTGGCTGGTTGGGCAGTGTGGTGGGAGGGTCAGCGCTGGTCTCCCGCCGCCTCCTCCCCTCTCCACTAGTTGGAGAGTGGTATATGGCAGTGTGCGGGAGTCCTACTGGTGCTGACTTCGTCGAGTTTCTTGTATATTTTTATTATTTTTTATTTATTTCTATTCTATTTTATTATTTTTTGTTTTATCTCTTTCATTTTATGCTTTCCGTTTATTCATAAATGGACTATTATTGCTGCTACTCATAGCGGTGGAGGTCCCCTCACAGGCCCATTTTTCTCAGTTCGACCTATTTACGCATTGTTCCTGGTATTTGGCCCGAATTCGATTTATTGAGGTAATATTTACGTTACATGACATGGCACCAGAGAATTTGTTCCACTTATCGAGAGATGACTGTATAACAGCATATGCTTTCTGTTTATTCATAAATTTACCATTTTATTACGTATTCTGTTTATTATTTTTGTTTATGTTTGCTTATTTTGTATTATTCATTTCTTTTTTTTTCCTTCTTATTATGTTTTAATTATTTTGTATTACTTATTATTTTATAATGCCATCTTAGTCATCACTTCTGTTTATTGTTATTGTTTATACAGATTGTAGAATAAATAAAAGTAAAAAAAAAATAAAAAAAAAAAAAAAAAATTTATTATAAACAAATGAAATGTTCTTGACGTAGATTTAAACATTCTCATGAAATAATCCTATTGAAACACACTTCTAGTTAGATATTGTGACAAGTCCGAGATTTAATTACGAGGACATATCGCCGTGGACATGAGCCTGACTCTACTGTGGGAGTCCTAACCTAAAATGATGCCAACCTAGGTTTATTCACCTAGGGTACGGGGTCCTTAACGAGTACCTGACATTGTACACATCCGAAAGACTGCATGATCATGGTTCCTTCTTTACAATAAAAAATCCAAGGTCCTCGCCCGGGTTCCGAACCCGCGAGCAGGCTAGCACACTACCTCTGAGTTACCCATCATGCGCCCTGAAACAAGCAGTAGACATACACAAAAAAAACCTAAATAAATATTAGAGTTTGCACTTCAATGTTTACTTCCTCTGCTTTACGATGTATAGGAGAAGTTATGTAATCGATCAGAAATTTGACGTTGAGTCTTCACCGAAATTTTATTTTGTGACTCATGCCCAGGCTTTAACTGCGAGGTCATATCGCCTACTGGAGAAGTCCATCCAGGTTTATTCACCTAGGGCGTCTTTAACGAATACTTGACTCGCACACCAAGACTAAAAGGGATGCCTGGTAGGCGAGAGAGACTGAAGATAAAGAAATGTAATCCCCTTTTCAAAGCCACAGAAATGATCCTATTTTTGTTTTAAAAAATGGTTTGGTTTACATAAAAGTTGATCCTCAGCCCATTTTTCATAATTTTGAATAACATTTTTTATGTATTATATTTACTGAAAAAACTAGGTACTGGACAGATAACTGAAATTTGACCGAGTTTTTGTTTATCTTAGTTTTTTAGTGTTTACTGCTTAATTTGATAATGCTGATTATGAATATAGAAGTAGTTTTTCTGATGTGTCAATATTTTGGCTGTGATAATACATTTTTCAATTTTCTTGAAAGCTACTAATATTACATGGTTATTTAATATAACTAGAGTCCTATAGAAGAAATCTAACATATAGTACATCAAGAATTGGTAAGAATAAGAGCAAAACTATTGAATAACATTGAATCTTCATACAAGAATCGTGTCTTTTAAAAATGTACATGAGAACGGCTATCGTCTTATGTTTTTTTGACTCCACTGCATGCACTGTGCCCCATATATAGTCTTCAATTATAACACAGTCCTAACGTCCCTTACATTATAATGTAAGAAAATCCATATTCAACCCATTTCTCACACAAAAAATCGGATGGATAGTTTCGCCCAAAAGAGAAAACTTCATCAAAAAAATTTTCGTTCCCCGTAATAGAATAAGAACGACCAACAGGGTCAATGTCAAGTACAAATAGTATGTTTCGATGACAATGGTTGATTCCCAGGCTACTGCCGAATACATTACAAACTAGAATGTATATACTAGGTATATTGTCTGGAAGTTTTGTTTTATTATTATACATATCTTAATGTTTACAATTTTTAAACCAAAAGTTTTCTATTAGGTTCAATACTAGATGCAGTATCAGAATTGTGAATACAATTTGGGTGTACACTAAAAACCTCATTTAAGTTATATGTGATAGTAAGATGTTGTGGGACGAGATTTCTCATAGAAATAAAAGATGTTGTCTTCCGACTGTTTTATTTTAGATCAGAACCGGTTTTCGACGCAACAACGTCATCATCAGTGGTTCATCCCACCCACACAGCACAGCGGTTGAGGGTGGGATGATCCACTGATGATGACGCTGTTGCGTCGAAAACCGGTTCTGGTCTAAAATAAAACAGTGGGAAGACATCTTTTATTTCCATCATTTAAGTTAGTTCAGAGTTAAAATCGTTTTTGTGGTAGATACACACACACGCACAGAAATATCATCGCAAAATGAATTCAGAAGATCTTGAAACGTGAAAATCTGTTAAAACCCCGATCTCGAATTTTTTCACGATTACAATAGGTACTTCCGTATAATGTAGGTATAAAAGAGTAAAAAACGTACATGTTAGTAGGAGCTGCATGGAACATTCCCATAGGGCTGTTTGTGCTCTTTTATTATTCCATACTAAAATTCATTTATTCTAATTGCGATTTTTTCACAAATACGCCCACAAACAGCACAAAGGGAAAGTTCAGTGCAGCTCAAAGTTACTCCGGGTAACCTGCTAGAATAATATGTCATCATAAATAGGTGTACTTTATGTAGAGTACATAATATGTACATATATTATATATGATACACAGATACATATATATTTCTGATAGCTCACAGACACGTCAAAATCTTGACTATAAAGTCTGTATACTATGGCTCATTAAACAAAAATATGAATAAATTCGAATTGTCTTTTTTCTATAAGTTTTTGGCTCATGGCCAGAACGAAACTCACCCATACAAATATTAGAGCTAAGAGAGGTTTATGAGGCATAAGGAAAAACAGTTTATTGAACACAAAAAAGTTGTCAGCTTCCACAAAACTGGAATATATTTCAGATGGAAATTCTTTAAATTTGCCTTAACATCAGTATATTTTCGGTTTGGTCGATAGTATTTTATGCTTATTTACTAAGTATTGACAGTTTTTACTGCTAATGATGTCCTGAAATATTGGGTTTCAGGTTTTTTTTTAAACAAATTTTAAAATATACCGTTTCTTTCAAAGGTTACCTTATCAAGGTACATATGTTTTAGTTCACAAAGGTTCTGCACACAAGCGCTCTTAAGAGCTTCCTAATCTATTGGTCTCAAATATGTAATATGAATGCAGTTAAATCAATAAACCATAAAGTCTGTCCATTATGTAGAGACTTCAAAGCTGATATGTAAATGTAGTGCGATAAAACGATTTTTCATCAGAAAAAAAAAAGTCGTCAGTGAATCACCGGCATTAAAATTCCCCACCACGAATTAATCAATTAAGTCTTTGCTCTCCCTCCAAAACGAATCGATCGTTATGGCTAAAAATTAGTAGTTGATATACAAATGGGCTTCTGAATTATTATTTATTAAATTAAGTGTCGTTACATTCATTACATCGACAGTTAATAGGATTTTTGAGTCCCTTCTTTCGAACCCTACCTCTCCCAGTTGGCCGATTTGGCGGGAAATCAATAGGAGTCGTCCTAATTAGGTTCGGGAGTTATCTTGTTCACAGACAGGCACACTCAGACACACAGAGGGACATTTTACATTTTTGGAATTAGGTGTTCGGAAATTACGGTGAAGACTTTACATCGAATTTCTGATAGATTACATGATTTTTCCTACACTTTCTATAAAAAAGGAAGTAAAAATATAACTAGGTTTCAGGTTTAGGTTTTAGGTTTTATGACTCAACCCCGAGCTTTAACTACGAAGTCATATCGCCTACTACCAGAGCGCTCTTTCGTCACTCTGGTGGACATGAGCACCGACTCTACTGTGGGAGTCCTAAATTTTACCTACCCTAAATTTTTATTCACCTCGGGTAGGGGTCTTTAACGAGTACCTGACATCGTACAGGCTCGGGACCATCGCTTAACGTCCCATCCGAACGACGGCGTGATTAAGTTTATTTTACCTCCCAGATAAAATAAACTAAGGGTCTCGGTCGGGTTACGAACCCAAAAATATTACTTTTTTTGTATTGGTCTACTGCTTCGTTCGGGGCGCGATACCATCGAGGGGAGGAAGGTGGCTCCGTAGCAGTGTGCTAGTCTATTGATCTCGAGATCGCGGGTTCGGAGCCCGGCCGAGGCCCCTAGGTTTTTTATGTGGGAGTTGAAAAAACCTTGAACGGCGTGTTTTTATTTACCGACGGGCGTCGTCGGTAAATAAAAAACTCCCAAAGTAGAATCTGGCTCATGTCCACTAGAACGACAAAAGAGCGCTTTGGTAGTAAGCGATATGAGTTCGTAGTTAAAGCCCGTGCATGAGTCACAATAACTAACTCGACCTTATGCCGAATCAACAATGAAGAAAGTGGCGATGAACGGTGGCATGGAACCCTATTTGATCTCACAGCTGCCCACTTCTGATGTAACAGTCTACTAAATTTGCCAATTGAGATCTCAGCAGGCGGCCTCTAAGAACGATCAGTGAGTACTACTAATCTCAGAACTGTTCCGTCTCCTATAGCCGGCCTTAAACGTTCCTGAAGGTTCCTTGCAAGAGTTAATTGACTTCTTTAGCGGCTCCTTAGACTCTTCCAATTTTCCTTCATAATTTGAATTCGCAATTATGGAATATCGTTTTCAGTACATTGAGCTATGATTTCCCAGGCATCAACTATAATTCCTGGGATCATGGTGGCCGTGCGGGCTAAAGCGTAAGGCTTTGGTCGGATGAACAAAGACACTTCCGAAAAATTATCAAAAATTATTATCTTATTTTAAATAAATTATAAAAAATATCTACTCTATTTAATATATATTTTTTTCATCTACTGTATAATATTATACGAATTTTTATGTCGATACATTCATTCATGTTCACAGTCTAGCAATTTTTTTTTATTAATTTTTTTTATGACATCTCTGACCATTACATCACTTCCCTGAATTGAATATAACTTTAAACATTTCTGCCTGTCTGTGTCTCTGTGTGCGTCTGTGAACACGATAACTCGATTGAATGAATTTATAGACAAGAAATGTTATATGTGTATCCATAACCACATAAGAACACCTATTCAGGCTATGAATTTTCAGCCAAATCGACCAAATGGAAGGAGAGAATAGGGGAGGGGATCAGATAAGGGGGCTCTACTCAAAAACTTTAATAACTTTCGATGTAATAAATGTATCGATACGAAATGTAGTATGAGGATTCAAAAGTCCTTATGTAAGTCAACTAAATGTAGCCCAAACGGTAGATTGATTCTGGAGGAAGAGCAGAAACTTAGTTGATTAATTCGTGTTGGGAAAATACATTGCCAGTGACTCACTGACAAAGTTTTTCTTTTTTTCTCCCCTTCTTTGAAACTGCCTCAAAGACAGATAAACATCAAATCTGATCCAAGTTAGTTGAAAGAGTTCATTTAAATTTATAGTAGGTCTGAAGTGTGACTGGGACAGCCAGAGAGAGACGAACGGGCACAGAATGAGGGATTATGGTAAAGTCTCAAAACACCAATAACTGACATAGTAATGTATCTTCATGAAATTTTATATGTAAACTCAAAACCACATTAGGACAATACTTATAAATTGTCAGCCAAATAGTGCAAAGTTGGGGATGAGAAGAGGGGCCTAACACAAGAACCTTAATAACTGTCGAAGTAGATAACGAATGTATCAACGCGAAATTTAGTATAATGATGCATAAGTCCCTGAATACAACACCTATTATTATCTAATATAATCACAATAAAGAATCGTTTTTCATATCCAAAATCATTATTTGATATAAAGCTTTCATTTTAATATTTTGGGCAGAATTCCTCCACACCTTAAAGGTCATTCCAATGTACGTTATTGTTTTATTTATTAATTTATATATATATTTTTTTATTTTAGACATTTTCATACATTCATTTATAATTGACTAATTATATATATATTATTTTTCATATATTGTTATAGTTACATTGTTTTCTTTTTTTTCTATATCTCGCCACATTGGGATCTGATGATGGGACGTAAGAACGTCCCGAAACATCGTTGGGGGATAAAGACACTTCCGAAGAGTTTTCTTTGAAAAATAGTTACCTATCTTAATTTTCATTAAATTGAAAAATGTGTCTACTTATTATGAACGTATCTTGTATTATTATTATTATTTATTTATCTTTTATTTATTTTTTTTTTTATATATACTCATATATTTTTAAGTATTTATTTGTACAGTTTTTATAAATTTAATTTTCCTTTTTTTAATGGTTTTTTTTGTTACTACTAATCATAGATGTGTTAGACTAAAGTAGTTATAAATCTAATATATAAGCTATCTTAATGTATAAATTCATTTGATGTATCCTATCACCATGTATTGGTTTAACGGAAATAAATTATTATTATTATTATTATTGATTATAATACTATAATACATGCGTGTCACGGCAAAACCCGATAAATCCACTTTTTCAGGATTTTATTTTTATTTAATAATTTCAAAGTCTTAGTTTACTAGAACATAGAGCTGGAAGCGTTTGTTTAAAACTCTGTTATATCCTAATGAATAGGGGTCTTGAATTTTTGGTTCGAAACAAACTCTGATAAATCCATAGTTCCCAGGGGTCTTGAATTTTTGGTTCGAAACAAACTCTGATAAATCCATAGTTCCCTTTATATCCAAACAGGCCGCTAGTTGTGCTGAGAGTAACCACATGCACGGTTTTTATTATTTTCACAGTTCACTTGTTCATTTTAGGTTTCTCCCCAAGAAGTTATTTTAACTATTAATACAATTAATTACTTTTGTAAAAATGAATGTGGCTTTTGGTTGTCAATAAGAATAAACTAGGTGATCCAAAGCAATGGAAAAATGAAAAAGAAAATTTTTCCACTCAATAAACATTTAGTTAGTAATAGTAGGCTAGAATAAAAGAAAGAGAATAGAAAAAGTAGTAAATAACTACTTAGTACAAGGGATAATTACCTGTCAGATCAAAACCAGATTAATTCAACAAAAATAACTACTTAGTACAAGGGATAATTACCTGTCAGATCAAAACCAGATTAATTCAACAAAAATAACTACTTAGTACAAGGGATAATTACCTGTCAGATCAAAACCAGATTAATTCAACAAAAATAACTACTTAGTACAAGGGATAATTACCTGTCAGATCAAAACCAGATTAATTCAACAAAAATAACTACTTAGTACAAGGGATAATTACCTGTCAGATCAAAACCAGATTAATTCAACAAAAATAACTACTTAGTACAAGGGATAATTACCTGTCAGATCAAAACCAGATTAATTCAACAAAAATAACTACTTAGTACAAGGGATAATTACCTGTCAGATCAAAACCAGATTAATTCAACAAAAATAACTACTTAGTACAAGGGATAATTACCTGTCAGATCAAAACCAGATTAATTCAACAAAAATAACTACTTAGTACAAGGGATAATTACCTGTCAGATCAAAACCAGATTAATTCAACAAAAATAACTACTTAGTACAAGGGATAATTACCTGTCAGATCAAAACCAGATTAATTCAACAAAAATAACTACTTAGTACAAGGGATAATTACCTGTCAGATCAAAACCAGATTAATTCAACAAAAATAACTACTTAGTACAAGGGATAATTACCTGTCAGATCAAAACCAGATTAATTCAACAAAAATAACTACTTAGTACAAGGGATAATTACCTGTCAGATCAAAACCAGATTAATTCAACAAAAATAACTACTTAGTACAAGGGATAATTACCTGTCAGATCAAAACCAGATTAATTCAACAAAAATAACTACTTAGTACAAGGGATAATTACCTGTCAGATCAAAACCAGATTAATTCAACAAAAATAACTACTTAGTACAAGGGATAATTACCTGTCAGATCAAAACCAGATTAATTCAACAAAAATAACTACTTAGTACAAGGGATAATTACCTGTCAGATCAAAACCAGATTAATTCAACAAAAATAACTACTTAGTACAAGGGATAATTACCTGTCAGATCAAAACCAGATTAATTCAACAAAAATAACTACTTAGTACAAGGGATAATTACCTGTCAGATCAAAACCAGATTAATTCAACAAAAATAACTACTTAGTACAAGGGATAATTACCTGTCAGATCAAAACCAGATTAATTCAACAAAAATAACTACTTAGTACAAGGGATAATTACCTGTCAGATCAAAACCAGATTAATTCAACAAAAATAACTACTTAGTACAAGGGATAATTACCTGTCAGATCAAAACCAGATTAATTCAACAAAAATAACTACTTAGTACAAGGGATAATTACCTGTCAGATCAAAACCAGATTAATTCAACAAAAATAACTACTTAGTACAAGGGATAATTACCTGTCAGATCAAAACCAGATTAATTCAACAAAAATAACTACTTAGTACAAGGGATAATTACCTGTCAGATCAAAACCAGATTAATTCAACAAAAATAACTACTTAGTACAAGGGATAATTACCTGTCAGATCAAAACCAGATTAATTCAACAAAAATAACTACTTAGTACAAGGGATAATTACCTGTCAGATCAAAACCAGATTAATTCAACAAAAATAACTACTTAGTACAAGGGATAATTACCTGTCAGATCAAAACCAGATTAATTCAACAAAAATAACTACTTAGTACAAGGGATAATTACCTGTCAGATCAAAACCAGATTAATTCAACAAAAATAACTACTTAGTACAAGGGATAATTACCTGTCAGATCAAAACCAGATTAATTCAACAAAAATAACTACTTAGTACAAGGGATAATTACCTGTCAGATCAAAACCAGATTAATTCAACAAAAATAACTACTTAGTACAAGGGATAATTACCTGTCAGATCAAAACCAGATTAATTCAACAAAAATAACTACTTAGTACAAGGGATAATTACCTGTCAGATCAAAACCAGATTAATTCAACAAAAATAACTACTTAGTACAAGGGATAATTACCTGTCAGATCAAAACCAGATTAATTCAACAAAAATAACTACTTAGTACAAGGGATAATTACCTGTCAGATCAAAACCAGATTAATTCAACAAAAATAACTACTTAGTACAAGGGATAATTACCTGTCAGATCAAAACCAGATTAATTCAACAAAAATAACTACTTAGTACAAGGGATAATTACCTGTCAGATCAAAACCAGATTAATTCAACAAAAATAACTACTTAGTACAAGGGATAATTACCTGTCAGATCAAAACCAGATTAATTCAACAAAAATAACTACTTAGTACAAGGGATAATTACCTGTCAGATCAAAACCAGATTAATTCAACAAAAATAACTACTTAGTACAAGGGATAATTACCTGTCAGATCAAAACCAGATTAATTCAACAAAAATAACTACTTAGTACAAGGGATAATTACCTGTCAGATCAAAACCAGATTAATTCAACAAAAATAACTACTTAGTACAAGGGATAATTACCTGTCAGATCAAAACCAGATTAATTCAACAAAAATAACTACTTAGTACAAGGGATAATTACCTGTCAGATCAAAACCAGATTAATTCAACAAAAATAACTACTTAGTACAAGGGATAATTACCTGTCAGATCAAAACCAGATTAATTCAACAAAAATAACTACTTAGTACAAGGGATAATTACCTGTCAGATCAAAACCAGATTAATTCAACAAAAATAACTACTTAGTACAAGGGATAATTACCTGTCAGATCAAAACCAGATTAATTCAACAAAAATAACTACTTAGTACAAGGGATAATTACCTGTCAGATCAAAACCAGATTAATTCAACAAAAATAACTACTTAGTACAAGGGATAATTACCTGTCAGATCAAAACCAGATTAATTCAACAAAAATAACTACTTAGTACAAGGGATAATTACCTGTCAGATCAAAACCAGATTAATTCAACAAAAATAACTACTTAGTACAAGGGATAATTACCTGTCAGATCAAAACCAGATTAATTCAACAAAAATAACTACTTAGTACAAGGGATAATTACCTGTCAGATCAAAACCAGATTAATTCAACAAAAATAACTACTTAGTACAAGGGATAATTACCTGTCAGATCAAAACCAGATTAATTCAACAAAAATAACTACTTAGTACAAGGGATAATTACCTGTCAGATCAAAACCAGATTAATTCAACAAAAATAACTACTTAGTACAAGGGATAATTACCTGTCAGATCAAAACCAGATTAATTCAACAAAAATAACTACTTAGTACAAGGGATAATTACCTGTCAGATCAAAACCAGATTAATTCAACAAAAATAACTACTTAGTACAAGGGATAATTACCTGTCAGATCAAAACCAGATTAATTCAACAAAAATAACTACTTAGTACAAGGGATAATTACCTGTCAGATCAAAACCAGATTAATTCAACAAAAATAACTACTTAGTACAAGGGATAATTACCTGTCAGATCAAAACCAGATTAATTCAACAAAAATAACTACTTAGTACAAGGGATAATTACCTGTCAGATCAAAACCAGATTAATTCAACAAAAATAACTACTTAGTACAAGGGATAATTACCTGTCAGATCAAAACCAGATTAATTCAACAAAAATAACTACTTAGTACAAGGGATAATTACCTGTCAGATCAAAACCAGATTAATTCAACAAAAATAACTACTTAGTACAAGGGATAATTACCTGTCAGATCAAAACCAGATTAATTCAACAAAAATAACTACTTAGTACAAGGGATAATTACCTGTCAGATCAAAACCAGATTAATTCAACAAAAATAACTACTTAGTACAAGGGATAATTACCTGTCAGATCAAAACCAGATTAATTCAACAAAAATAACTACTTAGTACAAGGGATAATTACCTGTCAGATCAAAACCAGATTAATTCAACAAAAATAACTACTTAGTACAAGGGATAATTACCTGTCAGATCAAAACCAGATTAATTCAACAAAAATAACTACTTAGTACAAGGGATAATTACCTGTCAGATCAAAACCAGATTAATTCAACAAAAATAACTACTTAGTACAAGGGATAATTACCTGTCAGATCAAAACCAGATTAATTCAACAAAAATAACTACTTAGTACAAGGGATAATTACCTGTCAGATCAAAACCAGATTAATTCAACAAAAATTTTGAGATGTTCAGCTTTCTATAAAAGCTAGAACAAAAATAAACAAATAGAAGGATTTAAATAACCAAACTAAATAACATAATTCTGCAAAATGAATAACACATTTTTTTTTTTTCACATAAAAATTTATGAAACGGAATTATCGGGTTTTGCCGTGACACGCCTCATATTATATAAACTATACTATAATAATGCGGCAGACTGACAATAGGGCAAATATACAGGAACCAATCCTTGTATATGTGATTTAGAACTGCACAAAATGGAGTTAGATCTGCACATTTCGTGTAGTTAAAAGAAACACTGATCTAAAACAGTAGAAGATAGAGAAAAACTGATTTCATATTTAGATTCAGCGCCCCAAATATAGCTAATATCAGTTCTAAAATCCTAGGCACCAAACATTTTTTTTTTCTTGTAGACCTCTGTTATCAATTAAATCCGTAAATTATTTCAGTGGTATAGCAAAAAGTATTGATTAGTTCGAATTGAGGAAGTACATTTAAAGCAATTTAACGACTTGAAATTCCTTTTGTATCGGTTGTGCTTCACGAAAACTGAGCTACACTTTCGTTCTTGACGAACCGGCAACGGAAGTGACGCATAACGAAGTCAGCAGATAATATAATGAACAATTCAGTATTCTACCTGTTATAATATTCATATTATTTAAAGTTATTGTTTCAGTTCCATTTTTTAAAGAATTCTGCTTTAAACGATGTAACTGATAATGAACGAAATGACAATGACGTAAAAAGTAATAATGACGGAAATATGTATAATATAATACATAAAACATACTTTGATAATATATAATTGCTTACTGAATTTTTATGAATTAATTTATTTCATTCAATTATACTTTTATAGTTAACTGAAGTCATAATGGTAGCAAACAAAAGAAGTTTCACTTCGTAAATTACCGCCGGTATCTCAGAGGTAGAGCGCACAAGATTGCGGGTTCGAACCCGGTTGAGGTCCTTAGTGTATTATATTTGGGAGATAAAAAAATCTTGAGCACGCCATCCTTCAGATGTAGAATCAGGCTCATGTCCACCAGAGGGTCGAAAGAGCTCTCTAGTAACAGGCGATATCCCTCCATGTTAAAACCCGGGGTTGAGTCATAATAACTACGTTCGTACGTGCGAATTCTGTTAATTAACACACCAATTCGCCCCCCCCCCTTCCTCAAGGGCAGATAAACATGAAATTTGATGCAAGTTATTTGAAGAAACCCATTTAGATTGAGGGTAGCCCTGAAGTGAGCCTGGACAGCCGGAGGGAGGTGAACTGGTGCAGAATCTCCCCTCTGGTATCTCGTTAGGTTACCGAGTTTGTTAGTTTGCCGAGTCCATGTGTGGTCCTCCCCCTCCTATTCGGGATAAGGCAACATTAATTGTAGATTGGCAAAACTTTTACCACAAAGTAATTATTGGATTTAATTAATTATAAACATTAATTTAAGTTTTATTATACTTCAAGTAATGTAATTAAAGTAGTGCCGGACTTATATATTTTTCAAGTTCATTGTCATCTCGCCGCCCCATCTTTAAAAGATTATTTTTTCATATATAAAATAATCATATTATTTAAAATTATTGTTTCAGTTTCATTTTAAAAGAATTCTCCTTGAAACGATATAACTGATAAACGAAATGACAATGACGTAAAAAGTAATAATGACGAAAATATATAAATAGAATACATAAAACATACTTAATTTTTTTAATTCAATTATACTTTTTACTAATAAATCCGAAAAATGTAAACCTAGTTAATTGAAATCGGGCTCGTGTCCACCACAACAATACAAATCCAATACTTTTTATTGCACAGAATACAGCTATTTATAACACTATTATTAATAAGTCATAAATAATAACAATGTACTAGAACAAAATTTAAAACTTTTCTTCTCAATTAAAAAATAAATGTTTGCATAGTTTACCGTAAGTAAAATTCAAATGAATATAAACAACTGTTTAGATTGACTTATATACTTTTTTTTTTTTTTTCTTTTGGCTTTATGTACGGTGCATATTAGCCATGTCAATGTGTTATATATAATTATTTAAGACATCCATGGCCCCGGGAGGGAGTTCTATCTACGAAATAAAACTCACTCCCGGACGGGATTCGAACCCGCAAACCATGGTGAGACCATGCGACCAAAGCCCTACGCTCTAGCCCGCACGGCCACCATGGCCCCCGACTTATATACTTAAAATATAAATTTCAAAAGAGATAAAAACTTGTAAATTAAAAAAATCTTTCATGCATAAAGTATTAGTATCAACTGAGATTATTGATTTGAAAAACATAAAATTTACAATTATTTTATGAAAATTTGAAAAATATAATCTTTATATTTTTTATATCCATACAAAAACCTATCATTTAGTTAAAATTCTTCTTCTTCGGTCCTGAAAGAACCCGATCCTCCGTCACAATCCTCTGATGCTCAACACTCGGAGATCCGCCTCGACGTCGTCCAGCCAACGGAGTCTAGGTCTTCCTCTTCTCCTGGCACCGCCTGGCCTACCGTAGAGGGCTTGTTTAGGAAGTTTTCCTCCTTCCATTCTCTCTTCGTGGCCCAACCAACGTAATCTCGCCTGCATCACGGACACCAGGTCAGAATCCCCGTAGAGGTCTCTCAATTCTCTGTTCTTCCGGATACACCATCTGCCGTTCTCGGAAACAGGTCCATAAATCTTTCTAAGTACCTCCCGTTCCCACAGTAGCAGAGTCTCTTCATTTTCTTTTGTCAACGCCCAAGTTTCACCAGTGTAAGTTACAATTGGACGGACAACGGTTTTAAGTTAATAACAATTCTAATGGTTAAAATAAATATACAAAATATTATCTATATATAAATAATTATTAGTCATTTATTTTTATGAACAATTCATTTTAGCACAAATATTCATTATTTGTATGCATTTATTTTAGCCATTAGTATAGCAATATAATTTGTATACCTGTGTTAGATCTGTTCTAGATAACCGATGATGAGAACAACCTCAAAAACTAGTTACACAAAATAAAAAGAAACTAGTTAGAAATTTGATGTTGAATTTTCACGGGAATTCCATGTTTTCCGACCCCTGTTTCCAGGAATGAAAAAAAAAAAAAATGCTATGTAGGTGCGCCCGTGTGCGTGTCTGTGAACACGATACCTCCCGATCTAAAGAATGGGGGACGACATGTACCATTTTCCAGCCGAATCGCCCAAAGGGGCAATTCAGAAGACACTAATCTTCTTATTGATTTTCAGTCAAATCGGTGAATTGGGTTGAGGAAGAGCGATAACAATTGATTAATCTTCTCTGGTGCGAATTGTGATTATATATATATTGTAATCATCTAACGTACGTATTATTTCAAGTGTCATCAGATTTACAAATGGAGTGGACCGATTGTATAATAACTTCAATGTAATACGATTGTGAACTTCTAGGCATTTGTCGGGTAAATTAAATTTTTTTTTCGTTTGACAATAAATCCTACTTAATCGAATTCGTGATAAATCGAGGCTTCTGTAGAGAAAAATGGTGGAAGGAGAGAGACAGGGAGAAATTCTAAGAGAAAACTAAAAAAGAGAGAAAGTGAAAAAAAACAACGGAAAACTGATAATTTAAGTGCTGTTAGAGGAAATGAGTGATTGACATCAAACAACAGATTTACTTATGAAATTGACAAGGGGATGAAAATCGGCATAACTTTCGTCAATTGGATTCAGTTTTTAAAACAACTATGAACAATACATGTACACTTGGTTATAAATATAGTAGTGCGAAAATCCGGGAAAATCAATGGATTTTCACTTTTCAAGGCCCCTCCCCTGACCATTTTCGCTATGTCTGGTTGTGTTATCTGATTAGAACTTTGTGAGCGCTCCGAATCAAAAACGATTCTAACATGAAATTTACATCTTTATTTCAAATTTCGTCAAATAAGTTAACTTAGATCTAATTAGTTATTGTGATTCATACCCGAAGTCATATCGCCTACTACCAGAGCGCACTATCCTCACTCTGCTGGACATGAGCCCGACTCTACTAGGGAGTTCTAAACGTTTATTCACCTAGAGTAGGGTACATAATGAACATTGGCCGGGTCCATCGCTCAACCCCTCTTCCGTTGGAAGGAGAGGCTCAAGGATTTTTCGTCCTAGATAAAAAACCTAAGGGTCTCGACCAGGTTTCGAACCGTGATCTTGAGCTCAGTACCACAACTTACATCTAATTACATTTTGGCCGAAATAAAATTAAAATTGAGACCATTTTACTATGATTCGAGTAGTACATTCAACAAGACACCACTCATATTCTTGACCTGATCAAAAATGTAGTCGAACAGAAGTTGTAGAAAAAACTGAATGGCACTTGATATATTGAATACATTTTTTGCAGGATGTCCGGTTTGGGAGATACATGCCGAAATGTCGTTTTAAAAGTAATTTTTTTAGACTTTTGCACAATTTACACAAAATGTGTCTTCAGGTTTGATATAGAACCAATAGGATCAATCTAATAGTGCCTCGAAGAATGAATTTTAAAATAGGTTTTTTTTTGTTTCAAAAAGGTACTACACTAATCGCTATGAAACAGCCATTCTGTCAACACACTCAGACCCAAAACAAGCAACGTCACACTTATACAAGAACAAATCTCTGCAAACAACATTCACTCTCAGACACAACACTTGTCCACTAGTTTACATTAACAACCAGCCCATTCCTGCATCCGACATTGTCCGATATTTAGGACTTCATTTAGACAGGTTCAACTTGGACAACCCACTTCAGACTGAAACGCACAACCTTAAAACACAATTTAAATGACGATCGGAATTACACATCTCGACTTATGGTATCCAGTCACTAAAGTCCATCATAATATGCCACATTGCCGATGCGCGAACTCTATCCACACGCCAATTCATTATTCAACAATTATCCACACCCTCCCCACAAATCCACTCCGACGCCTTGAGGGGGCATGGCAAACGGACCTGCTCCAGGACTAGCCTGAACACTTTGGTCACATACCTCAGCAGTACAGCCGCCCACGTGTCATTCCTCACAAATCATCTCACTTGCTAATGACAAATTACATGTCGCTGTAAATATGTAAATAAAAAAAATAGATAAAAACAAAAAAAAAAAAAGGGGCAAAACATGATGTGGCCTAAGAGAACTTTTTTTATTTCAACCCCACTTTTGTACATATGAAAGTAACACTCAGAATTACGTAGTACAACGAAAGCTGACGTCAACACATTATTTCCACATAATTTGAGACAAGAATTTGAGAGTGATCTGTACAAAAGTGGTTGGTATAAGAAATTCCTATTACTAATATCTTATTTGTTGCGGGCAAACGCGTTTTAATCGTCAATGAGACTTAAGATAGTTCCAATGTAAACTGTTAGATAGTGTTAACAGCTTTATGAGACGTGTCAGATCACGGGGAAATCTGAACACTATACTCGTATACTCCATTATACCATATACACGTTTTTACTCTTAACACAAACATGGCTGATATATTCTATTGACACCATCACCCACTAAAAAATATTAATAAAAAAATAAGATCATTTTAAAAAAGTGATAAAATGCACAATTTAGAACTGCAACACATTCTATATGAATCTCAGGTTTTTTATCTGGGAAGTGAAAAATCGTTGAGCACGCCGTCCTTCTACGATGTCAAGTATTCGTTAAAGACGCCTACACTAAATGAATAAACTTAGGTAGGCAACATTTAGGATTCCCACTGTAGAACCGGGCTCATGTCCATCAGAGTGACAAAGGAGCGCTCTGGCAGTAGGCGATATGACCTCAGAGTTAAACCCCGGGCATGAATCACAGTAACTAATTAATTAACTATAATTCAGCACATTTTGTACATAGCATATAGGTATATATATATACACAGGTAGGTACAAAAAAATATAATAAATAAGGAATAAATTAAGAAATAAATTAATTATGATTCAATAGGATGAATAATAGTTAAGGATAAGGAAACGTCGTCGGTGAATCACCGGCTATGAACTTCCCCAGCACAAATTATTCAATTAAGGTTTCGCACATTCTCCAAAACCAATTGACGATTTGGGCAAAAAATAACAACAATAGTTAATAAACATAAGGACTGAAACGAACATTTTTTTTTTTTTAATTTTTGGAATTAGGGGTCGGAAAACATGAAATTTCAGTGAAAATATAACATCGAATTTCTGACCGATTGACATAAAAATAGCAGTTAATTTGTTTCAACAAGCGGAGGCTAAATCCGCCTAAGATATTCTTTACGTTTTCAAGGTTAAATCCAGTTTTTCGTCGTTTAGCATTTTGTAATGAAAATGAATGGCTACTACCTAAAGATTATTATTACTATTTATTATGAAATATTATATATATATATATATATATATATATAAATAATAAATATTATGGCACATAGTAGTAAATGTCTTCTTGCTTACTGAGCTCAAGATCGCAGGTTCGAAACCCTGCCGAGGCCCTAGTTTATTTTATCTGGGTTGTAAAATAAACTCAAGATCCGTCCTTCGGATAGGACGTAAAGCGATGGTCCCGAGCCTGTACGATGTCATGTAATAATTCAAAACCCTACCCTAAGAGAATAAAAATTTAGGATAGGCAAAATTTAGGACTCCCATAGTAGAGTCGGGCTCATGTCCACCAGAATGACGGAAGAGTTCTATTAGTAGCCAATATGTTCTTTATTTAAAGCCCGGGCATGAGTCATAATAACTTGTTATTGTCCAAGAAATAGTGGAACCCAACAAATAACCCTGGGTATACCCCACTCATAGTTTATTTGGTTGAGAAGGAACGAGTGTGTTCGTATTTTACATTATATTTAATTTTCCGCCTGTTTAAATTGTTAATTTTATATCTTTAGATACAAATAAATATTTAAATTTATAGTAATTGAAAGTTTGTGTTACCTTCAGCCATGGAAGTTATATCTAACGGTTCAACCACGAGCTAAATAAGGTATATCAGTATTTTATATTTCGACAAAAGGAACCGGCTTTTTGGAATTTCTTAAAACTGCCGAAACGTAGTCGAAATCCTATAAATTTACTAAACTATTTTAATGTAAATTTTGTCTCACAAAATTAGCATAAAATTTACTATGCGGTCTGTCTCGTTGCTTATTTATGAAAATCACACACCAGTTAAGGGTTTTTAAAATTTACACAACCAATATTTAGTAATCTGATGGCGGAATTTGTCCAAATCAAATAAACATTTCGCCTTTTGCATAGTTCTATTTTCACAGTTTGTGCAGATACAGAACTAAGTATATATATTACGTTTTAAACCATTTATTTTCTATATCAACTTTAGTTACATATAGTTTGCATAAATGGACAGACCAAAAATAAAAAAACAATAAAAGAAAAAAAAAAAAGTCGGTGAATCACTGGCGAAGTACTTCCCCAGAACGAATTAATCAATTAACATTTTGCTTCCCCTCCAAAATCAGTCAACCATTTGTGTTAATATTCAATAGTTGACTTATATGGGCTCCTAAATCCTCTTACTATATTTTGTGTCAATTAATTCATTACATTGGCAGTTATTAGAGTTTTTGAACTGAGCATCCTCCCCTGAACCCCCCTTCCCTTCAGCCGATATCGCTGAAACTTGACACATTATTTCCTCATTGGGTTTTGACTTCAAATATGAAATTTCAAGTCGATACATTCATTACTTCGTCTGTTATTTAGGATTTTGAGTTGAGCTTCTCCCCTAATCTCCTGCTTCCTTTCGACCCATTTGGCTGAAAACTAACGGGTGCTGACCTTAAGGGGTTGAGGTCACACATATAAAGTGTCGTGTTGACATAATTATCTTCACGAACACACACACTCACATACACACACACACACTCAGATACACAGAAAGAGACTTTTTTTTCATATTTTTGGAATCTGGAGATCGGAAAACATGAAATTCTGTTCAATCCGCATCGAATTTTTTGCCGATTACATAACTGCCTCTACAGTTTGATGTACGGGTGGGATGTGCTACTGATGATGACGCTAGAAAATCTGTCCTGGTCAAAAATAAAAAAGCGGGAAAACAACCTCTTTTGGGTTAGGTTAGGTTAGGTTTTATGACTCATGCCGGGGCTTCAACTACGAGGTCATATCGCCTACTACCAGGGCGCTCTTTCGTCACTCTGGTGGACATGAGCCCGACTCTACTGTGGGAGTCCTAAATTTTGCCTACCCTAAATTTTTATTCACTTAGGGCAGGGGTCTTTAACGAGTACCTGACATCGTACAGGCTCGGGACCATCGCTTAACGTCCCATCCGAAGGACGGCGTGCTTAAGTTTATTTTACCTCCCAGATAAAATAAACTAAGGGCCTCGGTCGGGTTTCGAACCCACATTGTTGAGCTCAGAAGACAAGTACGCATACCACTGAGCTACCGACGCCCTCACAACCTCTTTTCTTTCTATGAAAAACTTCTTCCCATCTCTTACTATCACATATGAATTATTTATTAATTCGTTCTGGGGAAGTACATTACTGGTGATTCACGAATTTTTATTTTTTATTTTTATTGATCAAAAAATCCTTACGGTTTTTGTAGTGTTATTTAAGTATCACAGGCAATTATCAGGATGGATGCCTTCAATTTATCCAGGTTTCGAAGAGTAAAGAATTTGCACCTTAATCGTCGAAAAATGAGATTTGTAATCTTCCTCCTATATCTAACTTTATTTCGGTAAAAACTTTTTTCGAGAAGCTAAAAAAAAAGAGGTTTCCTGTTTCATAATAAAGAAGTTTATTAAAAAAACAGTTTCTAAACAAATTAGGTAAATGGTTTTTTGGGACAAAAACCAACAGTTTAAAGTTTGTACATTATTAAATAAGAAATTCTTTTGGAGACAAATTAGATTTGTTACTTCCCCCGTTATACAAAGTATAGTAGAAGTTATGTAAACGGCCAGAATTTCAGGATATAAGCAATCTGATCTATTTCCCCAGAACGAATTAATCAATTAACTTTTCGCTCCGCCTCCAAAACCAGTCGATCGTTTACGTTAATATTAAATAGATGACATACATACATAGGGGCTCCTAGAGGGCGCCGGTAGCTCAGTGGTATGCGTGCTTGCCTTCTGAGCTCAACAACGTTGGTTTCGAAACCCGACCGAGGCCCTTAGTTTATTTTATCTGAGAGGTCAAATAAACTTAAGCACGCCGTCCTTCGGATGGGACGTTAAGCGATGGTCCCGAGCCTGTACGATGTCAGGTACTCGTTGAAGACCCTCTATACCCTAGGTGAATAAAAATTTAGGGTAGGCAAAATTTAGGACTCCCACAGTAGAGTCGGGCTCATGTCCACCAGAGTGACGAAAGAGCGCTCTGGTAGTAGGCGATATGACCTCGTAAAGCCCGGGCGTGAGTCATAAAACCTAACCTAACCCATAGGGGCTCCTAAAAACCTCATACTAGATTTTGTATAGATACATTTATTCTATCGGCGGTTCTTAGAGTTTTTGAGTTAATCCTCCTCTCTACTCCCTCCTTACCTTTGGTCAATTTGGCTGAAAATCAATAGTAATCGACTTTAGAAGATTCTGGTTTCACTTATAATATTTCATGCCGATATATTCATTCTATCGGGAGTTATCGTGTTCACAGACACAAAGATTTTTTCATATTTGGAATCTGGAAGTCGGAAAACATAAAATTCCGTAGGAAACTGGATCAACAATAAGAATCCCTAAGAATAAAGAAAACTAACGTAGAGAAGCAAAAAAAAAAAAAAGAAGAAAGAGAAAAAATAAAATAAATAAATAAAAATAGAATCTTTAGTAAAAACAAAAAAATTAGAAAAGAAAAAGTGACTAAGAAAAGAAATATTCTCGTAATTTAGAAGAAAACTAAAATAAAAATAAATGAAAATAAAGTGCTGATAGAATGAACCTGACAATTTTGTTGATCGGAATCAGGAGGTCTAAAAACATGTTATAGTTCGAGTTTTTGACAGGTTACATAACTTTCCCTATACTTGGTATAGCTGGTGTAGCTAAATGTGATCAAATTGACCTTTTTTTGGGGGGGGAGGGGAGGGGAAGAGCGGATAGAAGTCAAATCGAGGACAGCGGAACGGATATTGTTAGGAAATGTACGAGTATCTAGAGTTTGATTAATTAAAAGAAGAAAAAAATAACGTGTCCAACTTTCTACAGTTGGGTCAGTTAGAGACTTCCGTTCCTCCTCTAGTCTATATCAAAACAAACCTCAGCGTCCAAGAGCAATATAATATTTAAATAAAATAATATAATATATATTATATACATGTGACCATAATAGGACGTTCTTATACAAAACATTTCTGTATCATTCTCCCTCCTCCCCATCTCAAATTAATTTCGAACTGATATAAGAAAGTAATGTGACGGCATCAGTGGTTTTCTTTTCATCGTACAGAGTAATTCTGCGAGTGACATTCTTATACGATTAATTCGTTTTTACGAATAACTAAACATTGCTCTTCTCTTTTTAAATAAAAAAAGTATAACTCATAAAGGAATTAATTTGTTTAATGCCCTTCCCCACTTCTTGAAGTCAATAGATACAATAAAAAAATTTAAACTTCAACTAAAAATGTTTTCATTAGAGGAACCCTTTACACAGAAACGGAATTTTATTCTCACTGTACAAAAAGAATAAAATAACCACAATAAAAAATCGTGTTTCATATCCAAAAACATTATTTGATACAAAGCTTTCATTTTTATTTTTTGGGCAAACACACCTTAAAGGTCAGTCGAATGTACGTTATTGTTTTATTTATTCATTTATATATATTTTTTTATTCAGACATTTTTATACATTCATTTTAGTTAATATATTATTTTTCATATATTTTTATAGTTACATTGTTTTCTTTCTTTTCTATATCTCCCCACATTGGGACCTGATGATGGGACGTAAGAACGTCCCGTAACATCGTTGGGGGATAAAGACACATCCGAAGAGTTTTTTTTGAAAAATAGTTATCTTAATTTGTATTAAATTGAAAAATGTGTCTACTTTTTATACTCATATATTTTTAAGTATTTATTTATTCAGTTTTATTAATTTAATTTTACTTTTTTTAATAGCTTTGTTATTACTACTAATCATACTTGTGTTACGACTCAAGTAGTTATAAATCTAATTTATACGACCTATCGTAAGCTATCTTAATGTATAAATTATTTTGACGTATCCTGTATTGGTTTAACGGAAATAAATTTATTATTATTATTATTATACCCAGTAAAGGCAGTATTAAATGAAAATGAGAGGTGGGAGAGGGAGGGAAAATGAAGTGTACAAAAGCAGTTGGTATAAGTCGCGTATTAATTTTATTTAAAAAAAACAAAGCCTTTATCTTAATAGTTATAGTTGGTTATGTCCTATCTCACATCTGAGGACACTTATTATCAGTAAGGACCAAAATTCTTCTATAGCTAAGAAAATAGGTCACGAGATGTCATTTTAAGACGGTTATCAACATTTATTTCGTGAACTAGGCGCCATTCGATACACCATATTTCGTGAACTAGGCGCCATTCGATACACCATATTTCATTCAAAATGTCCTTTTCAGTTTTCTGCCTAACTTACTGGGAGAGACTTTTGATTATATCTACAATATTTTGAAAATTGTGCTTAGACTCAAAGTAAGGGCGCTAAATTTTCGTTTGATTTCAGCCAAAATCTAATCAGATGTAAGTAAGCACATGTGACATCATCCCAAAATTCAAAATCCATTACCACAATCGTAAAGTTCGAATTACATTCATACAGTCAAAACATGTTTATGAGACCTTGAAACGTGAATATCCGTTAAAAACTCGATCTCGGATTTTCGCACGATTACAATGAGAACTGAGCTTCTGCTCGTTATACTACAGATATTCAAAAGTAATACTTTGTATGT
This sequence comes from Aradus depressus, assembly GCA_963662175.1. Taxonomy (NCBI): domain Eukaryota; kingdom Metazoa; phylum Arthropoda; class Insecta; order Hemiptera; family Aradidae; genus Aradus; species Aradus depressus. The sequence goes on from OY759214.1 coordinate 23,644,542, forward strand.
AACCGTTTAATACTAGAATTTTTAATAATGGTTCTCAAGAAACAGGTAAATATTAATAACGCCTATTCAACACACAAACGAGTTTTAAGCTAGCCCTTGGGCCATATCTTTGTGGCGTTACTAAATATTGAAATATCTGCAAAGCTCAGTCTCAGGTCTCCGAAAGCTCAAATATACACAGTTGCTTTTCAACAAAATCTCTTTACTTTCTTGCAATTGGCAGCATGAAATAAAAAAATTTAAATTATAATTTGAATAGTTTTAGTTTTGTCAGTGAGACCAGACTCTGGATTGATTGAAATAAAAAGTATTTGGAAGACAAATCCCACGATGGAAATGAATTAAAGATGTCTTCGTGACCTGAAACAATCACTGTTGTAATGAGTTTCTGGTCGTTGGTAGAACAATAGTTTATGTCTGGATTGGTCACTAAATCTCTATTTAAGGACATATTATTTAAGGTGAATTCGAAGTCTTATTTGGGATGTCACATCTACGGCAGCTTACACAAACATATAATGTTTACATTAATGTTTCATAATTTCCACTGAAAACAGGGTTAACTGGAATAAATGCGGAAAACCGTTCTAAAATCGAATAATTTAATTAATAACCAAATTTCTGAAACATATTTTCTTAGTTTGCTAGATTTATGCAAAAAAGTGTTTGGTATAAGAAAGTCCTGTTATGGCCACTAATAGTTTACTATTTATGTTTTTCTACGTTGATTCTGTCAGGAGTTATCGTGTTCACAGACAGGACAGCAATAGCTGTTTTTTTTCATTTTTGAAATCAGGAAATCGGAAAAAATGAAAATCCGCTGAAAACTCGACTTCTAATTTCTGATATACTGTAAAATCCTTTTATAACGATTTTCCGGATATAACGATGTTAGGTATAACGATATTCCGTATAAAACGATCTAAAACATAAGAAAAAGTTGTTTTTTCATTCCGGTTATAACAATATAATATGTATGTACATACGCACATACATACATAATTGGGTAAAACAGTATGAGTTTTGAACGGATGAAAAATACGAACATTATAGATAAGGGTTTTAAACACGGTTCTTGTTTACTCTTTCCGAGCGCAATGAGTCATTCCATTTCCAAACATACGATTTCCCCCTTGTCGAATTTTCTTCGAACTCCCTTCTTCCCTTCTAGTGCGTATATTCCTAGTTTCAGATTAGTCTTTCCTTTGCCTCCGTAGGGATCGTGACTTTCTCGTTATGATCATTGTAAAACACCTTTTTTTTTCCACTAACAAGCCCATACATTTGTATGTAGGTTTAACAGTTTGGTTCCGGATATAAAGATTTCCGGATATAACGATGTATTTTTCTTAGTCCCTTGAATATCGTTATAACCGGATTTTACATATGTACATATACTATTGCTGTCCTGTTTCTGAACACGAAACCCCTCATAAAATCAACGTATCGACACGAAATGTTATATGTGTATCCAGAAAACCATAAGAACGACACTTATTGATTTCCAGCCAAATCGGACAAAGTAAAAAAGGCAAACCTGAAGGGCACAACTTAAAAACCACAATAATTACCGATGTAATGAATAAATCGGCACAACATTTAGTGAGGAGATTCAGAAGCTATGTATGACAATTATTGATTTTTAGCTAAGACAGTCGATTCGTTTTGGAGGAAGAGCAAAAAATCCATTGATTAATTCATGTTGGGGATGTACATTGTCGGTGATTCACTGAACACTGTTCGCTATAATGGCCGCTATGAAAATAGTTGATCTATGTATGGTATATAGACATTTTTATCTGGAACCTAATTAGTGTAAGTAAAGACCGGACATCTTAGAGTAGCCCAATCTTCTGGCTCAGAGGTTAAAATAAAATTAATTTAAGTCCGCCGGTGAGGACCATATGGTCTCAACCAGCTCCTTAAACCATAGTTAACTTTTTTAATATCAAGTCCCACAATTATAATATATCTATGCAGGGGCGTAGCCAGAATTTTGAGCGGGGGGGGGGGGGGGGGGGGAGGCAAAGTTAAGCTACGAGGGTGGGGGTATAGACTCCCTGGGGCACAGTCCGCAGTTTCCGTGGTTAGCGCTGTATACTTTTTGTTATTCATTTGGGAGACTAGGACCTCTAGAAGCTCCCCCTGAGGTAACCACTGACTGTAATACTTCAAGTTGACTTTACATGAGCAGCAAAAATGCAAAGCGCAGCAGCAGCAAATGCACGCTGTGGTTTCTGTGCTTTTAGAATTAAATGACTCACACCCAATAGCGTGCATTTGCTGCTGCTGCGCTTTGCATTTTTACTGCGCATATAAAATCAGTTTTAACAGTATAATGTATGACGTTTCAACAGTATAAATGACGATTTTGAGTGAGGAAATGAAATGATCGAATTCATGTATATTTAAATAAATGTAACATGACTTGTTTTGTACATGTACATTCATGTAACAGCTGATTACTGATTTAGGAATCAGACGCACGGGAAATTTAAAGATCCTATTGGTAACTTGCAAGCAATCCATTTTTAATAAAAACTATTTTTTTAATTTATTTAATTTTTATCTTGGTTTTTTGCTCTGGCACGCGCCCCCCCCTGGCTACGCCCCTGTATCTATGTAAGAATAAAAGGATAAGCGCCACCTTTACTAAATGTATTTGGACGGACATTTTGTTTTTGAATCCCAAAACATCCAACTCTAAAATCGAACGACTCCATTCGACACTTAACACCTTACATCCGTATTTATTGACACCAATGTTCCATATAATACCATATTTTATTAGTTTCCACAAATTAACATATCCAAAATAACGGAAAAAATCTTAATATTAAGTTTTCAAAAAGTATTATATATCTATATATATATATATATATATATATATATATATATATATATATATATATATATATATATATATATATATATATATAATATACGCATATTATGCAAAAAAATGAATAATAAAAGGTGAGAAAAAATAACTAACAAAATATGGAAATTTCGGTAATGAGTTATGTTACTGCTGTTTATAAGTTTATTTTTAAAACAAATTTTATTTATACGTATATTATTATTATTACATATTATAGAACAAGACAAATCACCCTCTGGCAACCAGTCTTCGGAAAGAGGAGAAGTAGGGAAAGGATGAGATTGATAGAAGACTTGATGAGATGTGCAGGGCCAGGGCTCAGCATAGACCTTGATAGAGACCTATGTTCAGTTGTGAGCCTGGTTCCAAAAGACACACAAAAAAAAAGCCGCTCTGTATTTATATATTTTTGCACCCCCCTCTCAGATACTAGCTTTTACTGGGTATAAGAAAGTCATACCCAGAATTACGCTTTACAATGAATATTTGAAATGGAGGAGTCAGATGTACTATTTAGATCTGATTAGATTTTGACCAAAATCGAACAAAAATTAAGACCAGCTTACTTAGAGGCCTGAATTTTACAAGGTACCGCTTATCATTATAGCCTATCAAAAATATTTTCAAGTAAAACTTGTAAGGAAAGTAAAAGACACGAAATGAAATACGTTTCTTGCAGGTCGTCTGGTTTTTGAGATACATGCCGAAAAACATCCTAAAATGTCGTTTACATATCGCACCCAAAAAAAGCTAGTTTGTGGGAAAACAAGATTTAAGATGTTTATTTCTTCTCCCTTTTTCTCTTCACGTGATATATTATATATTTGATACATATATATATATTTCGTTTGTGATATATATATATATATTTCTCTTGCTCTTCATTCATGTGATACATAAATTCAAGACTAGCGAAAGTCAAAATCAGATACTATTGCACTAAACAATTTAAGAGAAATTTATCAATGTAATACTATTTTTTGTAAAATTTACATTATTATTATTTAATAATAATAGTGAAATATTACATTTTGAGTTGCAATACTATAGCACCGTATAGAGTTTACAATGAATAATCCTAACATCTACATAACTCAAAAATGAATTTTTTTGAGTTACGAGAGTCTTGAACTAGAAGTGCGATATTTTAGACGTTTCCTTGATTTACCCGAAAATTGTTATTGAAAAAATGGTTGTTACCAAAAATGTTACTTATTAAATTTCCAGCCTCTAATCTCCCTAATCTCCTCTTATTTGAGATTGCTACCATACCACGAAAGTTTTAGCGCCTCAAAGAATGTAAAATAAATGTCCGTAGTATTTTTTTTATTATACTAGTTTTTAAAAGAAATTGCAAAAATAAAAAAAAAGGATAAATAGTACGTGATGTGGCCATTACAAGACTTTCTTATACCAACCACATCACTCTCTTTCCCCCTCCCCCTTCTCAGAATAATTTCATACTGGCATTACAGGGTATATGAAAGCAGCACAGTACAATGAAACAAACGAAACAGATGACGCCAACTCATTATGTTAATATATCAAATAGCGACAGGAGGAAATAAAGTGATCTGTAAGCGTGGTTGGTATAAGAAAATCCTGTAATGGCCACATCACAAACATATTTTTTCGACCATTCCATCCAATACAATTTATTGAATACTGGTCTTGATATAATAATAATATAATTGGTATTTATATTGATATTTACTGCTCATCAGTTTGAGAACTGGCTGAACATAATCCGGTCTATGCCAGAAACTTCGCATACTAAAGGTTGATGTCTTAATCTGGTCGTGTTAGGATTCTAGCAAGAAATTGTTGTTTATTCCAGAAACTGCACCAACTTCTCTCTTAACTTAACCAAGCCAGCTCCAACCAGGATTAGAGGCTTTTTTAGTCCCATGGTCAAAGTAATATTTAATAATCGGAGATTTATATCTATAGTACATAAGTATTGTAATCGTGCGAAAATTCGAGTTGGAGGTTTCAACGATGCTCTACCGCGGAGACGACTATGAACTTGAAATTTGAAATGAAGAAGTCACATCTTCTAACTTAAGATCTGATTAGATTTTGGCCGAAATCGGACCACTTGAGACCACTTTACTTCGGGTCCAAGTAAGAGTTGTAGAGAAAACTGAAAAACATATTTTATATGAAATACAATATTCCGCAGGTTGTCCGGTATTTGAGATACATGCCGAAAAACCCTCCTGAAATGTAGTTTTGAAACACATATTTTTAGACGTTTCCTTGATTTACTCGAAAGCGGTTAGTCCTTTTGAAAAATTGATTCTTTCAAAAAATGTTCCTTATTAAATATTCAACTGCCTGAAGGTCCTTAGATTTGAGATAGGACCATTACGGCTGATGTTATAGCGCCTCAAAGAATAAAAAATAAATTTTCATAAATAATATTTCTATGTAATAAAATAATGTATTAGGAGTGTTTATGAAAAATTAAAATATATGTGATGTCCCATTACAGAACCTTCTTATACCATTCACGCTCACAGATCTCACTCTTCCCCCCCCCCCCCCCCCCCCTTCATAAAATCATTTCATACTGGCATTACTGGGTATAAGAAAGTTTCTTTCAGAATTACGCTGTACAATGAAACAAAAAAATACCACTGACACCAACTCATATACTTTCATATACCCATTAATGTCAGTATCAAATGATTTTGAGAAGGGTTAAAAGGAGAGAGTGATCCAAAACGTGATATAAGTAAATCCTGTAATGGTCACATCACTTTTTTTTTTTAAATTTTTACAACTATAGTATAAGAAAAATTTGTAATCAGAGATCGTGTTTTCGACGAATTTTTACGTGGTCCCCTGAACACACTTTGAGCATTTTCGCGATGAAGATATATCGTGTATCTATTAAACATCCCTCAAGTTCTCTTCAGGTTCAACACAGCCTCAATGAACAGGACAAGAATCGCATATTTCTACTTACGCCATTGTTAATTGACTAGGTTCGATAGAAGCCAAAATTCTTGAGTAAATGATACTACCTATGTGACATATTTACCAAATTCCAAAATCCTTCCAAATATATAATTGGACATGTATTGAACTGAAAGTGAGGCACACCCAAGGCAGTGACAATACCTTCAATACTTTATATAGGCTACACCTTCCAATCAGCAGGAACATTATTAATTAATTAATTAAGAAGCTAGCCGTTGTAGGGTCATTCCAGGTGAAATTGACACAGCCCGAACCCAACCCTCTACAATTTTGATGACATTTTTTGAAAGCACATGAACAGGAATTATGTAAAATTTCAACTCTATCTGTCGGTTTCCGGAAGATAAGCTACCAAAATCCGAAAAAAAGTCGTCGGTGAATCACCGGACATGTACTTCCCCAGAACGTATTAATCAATTAAGTTTTCGTACTTCTCCGGGGAGGGTTAATAAAAAAACGTTAATAACTGTTGTTGCAATGTATCAACACAAAATTTAATTTCTACATTCATAACACTATAAGGACGACACATAGCAATTTTCAGCCGAATCGGCATATAGGAAATTCCAAAAATATCCTGTCTATCTGTGTGTGCTTCTGTGAGTACGATAACTCCCGATAGAATGAATGTATTGACATGAAAATTTATATGTGTGTCAAGAATTTCATAAGGACGACATATATTGATTTTCAGGCAATTCGGTCCTCAATGAAAGGGGGGATTAACACAAAAACTCTAATAACTTCCGATGTAATGTATCTATCGACATGAAATTTTATATGTGTGTCAAGAGTTTCAGTTCTGGTCTGAGGAGGGCTTAATACAAAAACCATAATAATATGTGACAACATGAAGTTTAGACTTGAAACAATTTTACCTTTCTTAATTCTCTTTACTATAATATGTTGACTCACTAAATTTGAGTATGAAAAAAAATGTCAAAGTATTTTCAAAACAAAATTAATGTAATTTTGACCACATTAGTATTCTCCCTCAAAAAAAAAAATAAATAAACATATATTTAAAAAACCCTATTATAATTTTCAACAATTATTTTCCTCTTGTCGATTAGTTCCTTAAGCATCTATTATCAAAAAAAAGTTGTTCCTTTTTTTTCGCACTTTTCTTGTTTCATTTCTAAATTTTTTTTATTGAACCGTTATAATTGAACATTTGAATATTAAGTTAAAAAAAAAATATGTAATTATCGTTTTAATTGTCGATTTTTAATTTGCAAATATGGATAATAACCAAAAATGGTACAGATAAAAGTTGATCCTTTTTTCTAAAAGAAAAGTTTTGTTTTGTTGTTATTTTCGATTTGTTGGGTTTTTATCGAGGAAAATTGCTATTTGATGTAAGAATGACATTTGAGAGCGGCTATAATTTTAGTTCGACCGCTGTACAAAGAATAGAGGAAATTATGTTATCGGTCAGAAATTGGATGTTGGGTTTTCACTGGAATTTCAAGTTTTCCGACCTTTTGATTCCAAAAATAAAAAACAAATATCCTGTCTATCTGCGTGAGTCATATTACAAATATGCTGTCTAACTCTGTGAGTACGATAACTCCCGATAGAATGAATGTATTGACATGAAATTTTATATGTGTGTCAAGAATTTCATAAGGACGACATAATATGTAAAATATAATATATTATATTGATTTTCAGGCAATTCGGTCTCAAAGGAAAGGATTAGGGGGGCTTAACACAAAAACTCTTATATCTTCCGATGTAATGTATGTATCGACATGAAATTTTATGTGTGTGTCAAGAATTTCATAAAGACGACATCTATTGATTTTCAGTCAATTCGGTCTCAAAGGAAAGGATTAGGGGGGCTTAACACAAAAACTCTTATAACTTCCGATGTAATGAATGTATCGACATGAAATTTTATATGTGCGTCAAGAATTTCATAAGGACGACATCCATTGATTTTCGGACAATTCGGTCACAAAGGAAAGGATTAGGGGGGGCTTAACACAATGTAATCTATGTATCGGCATGAAATTTAGTATGAGTATTCAGGAGTTTCTGTATAAGACAAATATTGTTTTCAAAAACGTTGTAGTAGAGTGAAAACTTAGTTAATTTGTGCTGGGGATTCACCGACAACTTTTTTATTTTGTCAGTTATATAAGTATAAGTATATATATATATATATATATATATATTTTAATAATTTTATATAAACATAGTACATACCTGCAGGAAGATATGAAGAGTGTTTGAAGCGACGCGTCACCTCAATTGCGAGAACACCAGCAGAGAGCTGAAGCCCATGTACGAGTAATTGAACAGACAAAGAGACCCAAACGATGATCCAACCCCAGCCTCCTTCTGGATAGTAGTGTTGACGTAAAGTTGGGGGTAGTCGTGGGTCGGGCTCGAGGGAGGCTGGCTCAGAGCAAGTGGCCAGCCCAGAGTCTGCCTCCATCCGTCCCCGGCACAACACTGAGCCATTGGGAGGGTTGCTTCCTCTCGCACTGCCGACCTCTCCCTCCACCCTCCCGCCTGCCTGTCTTCTTATCAGGGAGCCGCTCTGATAACAGGGATTAGCTGGAGTCCACCCTTAAAAACTAATACCATCTAAATTGAAGGACCTGAGTAAAAGAAGGATGTTGTCAATCCTGTCCTCTATTCGGTACATGTTCACTAGTCCTCTACATCACAAGTTCGTGAACACAACTCACATTTCTGGGTACCCCAATTTTTTTTTTTTCGTAATACCTGTACTCCTTATCAAAAAGGACCAACGGGAGTGTAAAAAAGTCGTCGGTGAATCACCGGTAATGCACATCTCTGCACGAATTAATCAACTATGTTATCGCCCCCCCCCCCCCCCCCTCTCCCCCCCCCCCACACGTTATGGTAGTAATGTGTCTGAACATGATAAATCCTGAATCCCTGATAAATCCCTAGAATGAATGTATGAACACAAACTTATATATGTGCATCCAGAACTCTCTAAGAACGACACATATTAATTTTTAGCCAAATCGGTCACAGGTAAGAAGGGGAATAATATAAAAACTCCAATAACTGCCGTTGTAATGAATATATTGACACGAAATTTCAAATGTAAATTCAATTGATTTTCAGCAAACTCCAAAAAACACTAATAACTTATCAATTTTCGGTGAAATTGGTTTAGGGAAGGGGGGACCAAACTTAAATACCGTGATAACTGCCAGTGTAATGAATGTATCGAAACCAAAATTTAGTGTGAGAATTCAGAAACCAATATGTACGTCAAGTATTGAGTTTTGGAAAAAACTTTTTTTGGGGGGAGAGAGAGAAGGTAATTGTTAATTCGTGTTGGGGAAGTACATAGCCGATGATTCAAATACATGTTTTAAAAATAATGATTATGCATTAATTTTGCAGGTTTGATGCTTTAAAACGGTGACTTAACGACCTTTTTCTTGGATTAGCGAGCCAGTGATGGGAAAGTTGTTAGTTTTGAGTTTTAAGGCCGCACATTCGGATTCCAAATTTTTTTCATTGTTCAAAAATAATAAAATAACCGTGTTTCATATATAAAAACATTATTTGATATTTCTTTTTTTTTTTTGTCTTAATAAAGTTGGTCGCAACTGTTACCATTACGCAACAACCAGCTACCAAGAGGACTTGATTGATACTGATGTCTTGATTGGCGTGAGAGAGGAAGGCTACCCAGCGGTAGCTCCTCAGGGCGAAATTTAAAAAAACAATGAATATTATGATTATTATCAATGAATATTGTGGGGATATTATGATTTTGTTTCAAGAAGTTGGCGGTTGCAATTTGGGATTATAGTAAGTCACGGTTCCATCTCCTCTTCAATCTCCTGGGAGGATTGTGTGGCAAGTGTGGTGAAGAAAGTGAGTGGATGTATGGATTTGGGTGTGAATGCAATTTTCTGTGAAAACGTCTGTAAAGGTCTTGAATTGTGTCTTGTACTGTGTTTATCATGAGGTCATTGTGGAGTGTTCTGTTACTTACGTATGGTGGACATTGTGTAATGAGTCTGAGTGTCTTTGACTGGAAAACCTGGATACGTTTCAGGTTATAAATTTTAGCCGAACCGTAGATTTGTGAGCCTTTGTATTAAGGGTAATTTTGAATATCTGTGCAGAAGAGAATAAAGCATTTAAAAAATCGTTTGTTTAGTGTATTAGGCTTGTATGAGGGTTCCATGTCAGTCGTCTGTCCAATGTAAGTCCCAAATATCTTAGTGTTAGTCTGAAGGAGGGGCTTGTTGTAGATAAAAACGGCGGGGCATGTATCTCGTCTTAGTGTAAATGTTATATGTTGTGATTTGTCTGTCTATTTTCTATTAAAAAAAAAATTAAAAAAAATACCAATAACGGGAATTCAGTACTTTTATGTACCTACCCAGTAATGCCAGTATGAAATTATTTTGAGTTGGAATGAAGAGAAGGTATAGTGATCTATAAGCATGATTGGTATAAGAAAGTCCTGTAATTTCTCATTATCTTGAAAACATCATGTGACAGTTGAAAAATACTGTCTACTCAAAAAGTTCCTTTTCACCCCTGTGCGGCATAAATACATATAAATGAGTTGTTACCTGACTTTTTATTTTTCACGCATTATTTTCGACTGTTTGACTTTTGTTTATGCTCAACAACAGATCCTGAAATTTTGTTTTATTCATTAAAAAAGTAAGTCTTAACTAAAACAGATGAGACAAAATGTTGAATATTTGGTAATAGCTTAAAAAAATAGACAAAAAGTTCATTTTCCAGCCCAACATTCAGTAATACATTTTACTTCAACAGGTACAAGTATAAGGAAATTTATGTAATCTGTCAAAAATCCGATGTTGAATTTTCAACGGAATTTTATACTTTCCGACGCCTGACACCAAAACTAAAAGAAAGAGGTCATCAAGTATGCCTGAGAACACGAATAACTCTTAATAGAGAAAAAGTATCAACACGAAATTTTATATGTGTAACCAAAACCCTCTAAGGACAACACCAATTGATTTTCAGCCAAATCGGCCCAAGGGAAAGGAAGATGGGGAAGACGGGGGGAGGCTCACCCAAAAACTCAAATAACTGCCGTTGTAATGAATGTATTAACATGAAATTTCATACGTAAATTCAAAGCCACACAAGAACGACATCTGTTAATTTTCAGCGAAATGTACAGTCGGGGAAAGGGGAACAGAGGGAGGCTCGACTCGGCTAATATGAGGATTCACGAGCTAATAATAATATATATATATTTTTTTTCTTTTATTTATAAAGATGCAACTGTTGCTAGGGTGCAACAATTAGCATCTATGATGGTAGGTATTGATATGTTGGCGTGAATGGCATGTGAGAGAAAGGCCAACCAGCGGTAGGTCCTCGGGACGAAAATTTAAATTAATTATTAGGACAAGAACAGAAGAAAAACAAAAAAATTAATAAATAAAAAGGAATTGAAAGACAATTTTGATGGATGGCTTAGAGAGATGATAAAAGTAAAGGAAAATAATGTAAAAATATAAATAAAAAAATATTAAGAACGAATAGGATTTGAGGTGGCAGTAAGTCGTAGTTCCATCTTCTCTTCAACCTTCATGTGGGGTTTTGTGGTAAGTGTTGTGAAGATAAAGCGTATTTCTGAGTTTGTAGGTGTGTACAGTTTTCTAAAAAAACGTAAGTATTACTTATGTAAGTAGTTTGCATTGTGTCGTGTACTGTGTGTATCATAAGATCGTTATGAAGTGTTCTGTTGTTTATGTATGGGGGGCCTGTGTTATCAGTCTGAGGGTTTTTGACTGAAACGCCTAAATTCTTTTGATGTTGGATGTTTTTGCTGAACCGTATATCTGTGATCTGTATGTCCATAATGGTCTAAGTAAGTAAGTGTATTCGTTCCGTTTTTGTGTCATGTCTAATTTCGATCGTCTATTTAGAAGTCCGTAGAGTATTTTGAGTCGACGGTTCAGCGTGTTTCGTGTGAGACGTGTGTGAGGGTTCCATGTAGTCTTCGATTAAATGTCAGTCCTAGGTATCGTACAGTATTAGTTTGAGGGAGGGGTTTGTAGATTTTTCTGTATTAAGTTTTCTTTTCCAAGTGTTGCACGAGTTTTCAATTTGTGTGAGATGGTATTGTAGTAATAATATAAATTCAAATATTGTGTTTTAGACCAACGGCTTTGGAAGGAGAACGAAAAATTAATGATTATTTCGTGCTGGGGAAGCATATTGCCGGTGATTCACCAACGATTTTTTTAAACGTATTTTGGTGATTTTCGACCACAATGCACTCTGCAGGGTAGTTGTTCAAGTGTGGCTCTTTGAGTTTGTTGCCATACGAAGAAAACATACACTTTTTGAGTAATCATTATCCTGAAATTCGGACGAGTAACGGTAATTCGTTGCCTATTGGCCACACTGGAGTGTCTCAAGAGCAATATGGTCAATCACGAAGCAATTTGAATATTGTTTCAAATGCGTTAAATGAAATTCTATTCATTAGTATAAAACTCATGCAAATTAGTATGTCATACTATGAAATGGAAAAGTGAAGTATTCGTTTGAAAAATTTACATCGATTATTCAAAGAAAATTTACATATTTTGACGTTCTCAGATATGGCAATGTGATAACTCATTTGAGCCTATCACTCAAAAGTTTATATTCAATAACCCAAAGGCCCCGCTCAATGTAATTTACATTTCATATTAAGCTTTCGGCTCATAGTAACCAGCATTGGCCTAAAAGTAAAGGCGAGCTGAGCTGATGGCATTGTATAAGTTATTAAATCCTTCTGATTAATCCAAGCTTTATTGTTATTCGAATTATCGAATATATTCAACAAAAAAACCAGTCGAATGTTTGCAATAATATGCAAAAACTGATTACACATTCAAATCTTATAAACTTTTTATTTATTATTAGTACAAAATCAATAAATAGTACAAATTAAAAAAAAAAAAAAAAACATGTGTGTATAAGCGCACGGTTGAAGTGAAATTTCTTTTGTCTTCATTAACCAATTTTATTATTTTTTTTGAAGTGAAACTTCTTTAGCGAGACTAGTGAATAGAAATTACCTGGACATAAAAAATCAAACATGAAACTCTAAGGAGAGGGGGATGAGTTGTGCATGCGTACAAGTCAACTATGAGTTTAGATCGGTGTCAATGCATCAGCTGTTGTGTGCTACGTGTTTGTATATATTTGTAAGCCAATAGTCCAGAGAGGTCGGAGAAGATAGGTATAACAATTCAGTTTTTGTCGAGTAGATAATTTAGAACGCCCATTCAAAATACTGTACAATAGTCTAAGTCGCCGGTCTAGTGTGGTCGTTTCGTCCGAATGTGAGGGTTCCAAGTCAGCCTTATATCGAGGGTTAATCCTAAATATTTTATGGAAGAGGTATGAGGTAGTGGCTGGTTTTCAATGAATACTGGGTGCAATCACCATCGGAATCCTGCGAAATTCATAGTGTTATTTTCTACTTAGTTAGGCCCGCATAACATTTGAATTTTCGCAGGGAGAAACGGTATGGCCACATTTGCACAAAGAGAATCGCAATTTTTAAGTGCTGAAGCGAAGTGACTCCGTCTGACGGAGCTCATCGTGGGGGCACTTAATTTTATTTCTTGTCATGACACATTACCATTAAATAAGTCGTCGGTGAATCATCGGCAAGATACTTCCCCAGCACAAATTAATAAAAAATGTTCACTCTTCCTCCAATACCAAAGGGCTAAATATTAATATTCACTTCTGAATTCTCATATTAAATTTTGTGTCAATACCTTCATTACATCGGCAGTTATTAGAGTTATTGAGTCAAGCCCTCCGTTTCTCTTCGGCCAATTTCGTGAAAATTTAATATTAGTTCTGTCGTTGGGGTTTTGATTTTAAATATGTCTTTCATTTTTTAGAATCAGGGGGTCGAAAACACATTTTAACAGATTACATAACTCCACCTATACTTCGTATGACTGGGGGAGTAATTAACATTATTCGACTCGTCTCAACTCAGGTGTCGTCCTTATGAGGTTTTGAATTTACTAAATCGGACCCTCTCATCTCTCCCTTTCCTTCATTTGATTTGGCTGAAAATTAATAGATGTAGTCCTTAAGGTGTTTCGACTGTAGATATGTAATTTCGTGTCAATACATTCATTACATCGACATATCGATATGTTATAAGGTGGCGGTGAAGAGTAGAATGGAAACGCCGCATAGGGCTCTCAACATAAAGTGTATTGAGGGAAGGAGGGTTTAGTATAAGAAGGGGGTGGCTCAGAGGAGCCCAGATCCCAGTTTATTTGCCCATGTACTGAGTGTGGCTTCATGTAAATACAGTTGAGGACTGTCTAATTGTCCAGCCGGGGGTCAGCAGCCCCCATTCAGACAGTCCGCTCCCCAGTAGCCATTAACGTTGTCTCTTTTACCTCGTTGGGGCTACTTCAAGAATTAAATCCTACTTTATTTTATAACAAAATAAAATAATAATAAAATAGAAAATAAAATAAATATAAATAAAAAATACAAAAATAAATAACTACATAAATAAAAAAAATTACGTGTATCTCCGGCAATGTACTTCCCCAACACGAATTAATGAACCATAAATTTAAAAATAATTACTCCCCACACAAAACCGATTGAATCCTCATACTAAGTTTTGTGTCTATAAACTCATTACATCGGAAGTTATTGAGATTTTTGAGTTGAGCCCTCCTATGATCCTCTCCCTTCCCTTTGGCCGATTTAGCTGAAAAGTAATAAGTGTCGTCCTTAGGGGGTTCGGAACTTACTTATGAAATATCCTCCCCCTCCTAGACGACGTTTGCTATCCGTTCTCTCCTTCATAGAATGCTAGTATTACAAGGAACATAAAGGAATTTTTAATAATTACGTCCATTTATATTTTTAAATTATTAAAATTCATAAAAATGATTGATTTCTTATTGATTAAAATTGTTCTATTCATTCTCTATTTATATATAGGGAAATTTTAATCAATAATTTTAATTAATTAAAAATATAAATGGAGCGTAATTATTAAAAATTACCTTTATGTGTACTTTCTTGTTGCTGTATTTGCTTTTGCCTTGCACGGAATTGTCGAGCACGTTCCGTTGAAGTTTTTGGCATTTTTAACTATTTAAAACTAACTCAGAATAAAACTAAACGTATTAAATTAATAATCAAACGTATTATTTTAAAGCATAAGCCGTATACAAACACGTAGCACACAACAGCTGGTGCATTGACACCGACCTAAACTCATAGTTGGCACTACTCATTCCCCTCTCCTTAGTGTTTCATGTTTGATTTTTTATGTCGAGGTAATTTCTATGAAATTGTGAGAAGGACCAAGAGTGATCTGTACAAAAGAGGTTGGTATAAGAAAGTTCTCTAATGGCCACATCCCATAAAGTTTTATTGGAATCTTATATTTAATGAGCCTTTCTCATCTCTATGGAGAAATATAGTAATATACAAAAGTATGATGGACGGTTGTTTATCGGAGACGTATCTCAGAGGATAGAAACCAGATAAATTGGTGCTAGATGAACCAGTTCTTGGATAACGAGTTGTTACATTTATCTCTTTTTTCTATTATTGATCAATGGAATGCCGAAGCGCCGACTGCATTCAAGTTGACACGTTAACACTCCAAGCCGACACTTTTCTTATGTCCTTGCTACTAATCACCTGTTACCGTATACTTAACTTATTCCCTCACTTTATTTTCCAATGCTTCTCTCTCTCCAGATATATTTTTTTATCGCCACGTGTCTTGCCTAGCAATGGTTTTGTATAATTTCTAGTGTATATCTTCGCTCTTTCCAGATCTTCACTTCCTTGTAATACAACCATTCTAGGAAGGAGAGGTCATTGGATGGTAGGCAGAGATGGCAGTTTGGACAGCCAAGACTTGGAACATCAAAAGAATACAGGTATTTCAATCCAAAACTCTCCGACTGATCACGAAATGCCCACACTACGTTAGCAACAAACCTTTACAACGCGACTTCAACGTCACATCCATAGACACAACCATTAAACATTTATACCAACGTTTCTACACCAAAATTTACTTACACACCAATCCGGAAGTTCGTAAAATCTTAAATACAAATTTACCCCACAATCCCCCAAGAAGATTAAAGAGAGTTTGGCATAGAGATCTCCTGTTGTGAAGTGATGCCATGAGGGTTCAACGCTGGGTGTTTTTCCTCTCTCAAGCCTTTCATGTCATATTTATTTTTATTATTTTATTATTTTATTTTCGTTGTTAACATTTTTGTATAGTACATGTCAGCCCAGCCGCTGGTTGTACATTTTTTGCATAGTTGTGGCTTAAGATAAATAAATACAAAAAAAAAAAAAAATTGTTGGATTAAAATAAAATACTGTCATTAACAAAATTATACGAACATGAAGCTCATATTTCAACTTTGGTGCCCCACCCTTTGGTGGATATAATTTTTAGTAAAGGGCCGATAAAACTACACGTATATAGTTGATGGCTGATTCTTTATTCTGTTGAAAATTAACTATTCGAAGGGAAATATGTTGTCTGTGAATCGGAGGCAGTTATTGGATGAGTTTATTGGAATAGATAATTAAAATACACAATTTCTTTGTCAAACTTCACTATATATTCTCAAATACTCAACTAGTTTCGCCGTGTTATGGCATTATCAAGAATCACTTATAAACTGACAGAATTGGTTGACAGGGTAGAAGGTACAGTTATGGAGGTTTTTTTTTAGGTAATGACGGGGAATCTCTTGTTTTTATTACTCTATACATTCCAATAAACAGATATTTACAAGATAATAATAAATATAAAAATAAAAAAGAAAATATATATCTATATAAAATCTAATAATAATGAAAATATATTTTCTTTTTTATTTTTATATTTATTATTGTCTTGTAAATATCTGTTTAATGGAATGTATAGAGTAACAAAAACAAGGGATTCCCCGTCACTACCTAAAAACCCCCCTCCATAACTGTACCTTCTACCCTGTCATCCAATTCTGTCAGTTTATAAGTGACTCTTGATAATGCCATAAAACGGCGAAACTAGTTGAGTATTTGAGAATATAGTGAAGTTTGACAAAGAAATTGTGTATTTTAATTATCTATTCCTAGAATGGGGCTTCACAAAGTAAATCTGGAAACCGTAAATTATTTGAGTTTATTGGAGTTTGAGTTGAGCCCCCTCCTCCTCTTCGGCTGATCCCGCTTAAAAATAATCGGTGTCGTCCTTTATTAGGGTTCTGGATACACATATAAAATTTCGTGTCGATGCATTCTATCGGTGTTCACACACTTACACATGGACACAGATTTTTTTTTTTTTTTTCAATTTTGAAAAGTCATAGGAAAACTATAAACTGACAGTTTACATAACTTTCCTTATACTTTGTACAGTTAGTTATTATGACTCAGGCCTGGGCTTCAACTATGAGGTCATTTCGCCTACTACCAGAACGCTCTTTCTTCACTCTAGTGGACATGTGCCCGATTTTACTGTGGGAGTCCTAAATTTTGCCTATCCTACATTTTTATTCACCTAGGGTAGGGGTCTTTAACGAGTACCTGACATCGTACAAGCTCGGGACCATCGTTTAACGTCCCATCCGAAGGACGGCATGCTTAAGTTTATTTTACCTTTTACCGCAGCTGCGGGACGTTGTTTGACAATCCCTGCCTTAGAGATAAGATTCATTACTTTCCTGTATATTGACATAGACATGAAAGAGAAACCTCTTGAACTCTTCACCATGACAATTCATTCTCGTATACCGTAATCATCATTTTGAGAGATTTTACTCTGAAACTGAGTAACTTTCATTGACCTCTGTTTCAAAAGGACATCATAAAATGTCTTCGGTGAATCACCGGCAGTCTACTTCCCCACTGCGAATTCGAGAAATAATTATATAATGAACAATGTTTCAGTGTCTTACTCAGGAATTTTTTGTGTAGATATTTATAATTTTTTATTTATTGGACAGTTTTAATTTCTTTATACATTTACTTGAATAAATGTTTAAATTATTATGTTTTTAAGAAAGGTTCATCAGACTGCCTGATGGAGAGGGCAACCACGAACGCCGGCTACCATATTATAACAAAAAGAAGTCAACAACTTTCACAACATGTGAAATAATCACTTCTCATTAAATTAGCCATTCTACTTCCTCAGCTTTACGAAGTATAGGAGAAGTTAGGTAATCGCCCAAAAATTCGATGAAAGTTTTCAACAGAATTTCATGTTTTCCGACCTCCAGCTTCCAAATATGACAAAAAAATTGTATGTGTGCGTCTGTGTCTGTGAATCCAGAACCCTGAGGACAATACTTATTATTTTCAGACAAATCGACAGAAGGGAAAGGGGGGATTGGGGGGCTTATCATTAAAACTAGAATGAATGTATCAACACGAAATTTTATATGTGTGACCTAAATCTCATAAGGTGGGTCATAGGGTTTGATGTAGTGAATTAATAGACACAAAATGTAGTATGAGGATTGAGGAGCTCCTAAGTAAGTCAACTATTGAATATTAACGCAAACGACTGGTTTTCTGGTACCGAAAAGTTAATAGATTAATTCGTTCTGGGGAAGTTCACTGACGACTTCTTTTCATTCTGATTTGTGGTAGTTGAATGTGATCCGCCAAAGGCTGTCCTAGATAGAATGTCAATCAAGCAATTTGATATTTCTTATTACAAGTAAATGGTGTCACGACACGAACAATTATGCACGAGCCTTATCAATCAAAATTTTTTTTTTCTGTATCAACCTTTCGTGACTGGAAGCCCTTGCTTACTAAGAATGTAGAATTTCTGTAAAAAAAAAAAATTCTAGTACCCAATTATTAGAGGCTTTAGAGAGATCTTTGGAATTCGAACTATGTTCAACTACGTTCACCTAATAAGGTCATCAAATTCTCGTAATTTTTCTTTAATAACCGAGTAAATAGCAGCAATAAAAAAAAAAAAGGCGTCTGCAAATCACCGGCAATGTACTTCCCCAGGACTTATTAATCAATTAAATTGTCTTTCTCCTCCAAAACTTATCTTATTAATTATAAACAATATTATTCAAAGAATAAGGCTGCAGAGAAATATTTAAACAATTTAAAACTTGGCCGAATCTCTTAGGTGTTTTTATCCAGGGGGTGAAAAAACCTTGAGCACGCCGTCCTTCGGATGGGAAGTTAAGTGATGGTCCCGAGCTTGAACGATGTCAGGTACTCGGTATAGGTACTTTGTCGTGAATGGATACTAAAAATAATGTCGAAAAAAATGTTTTAAAAAAAATATAGACATAGTAAATATTGAGAGACCAATTATTCAAATGCCTATAAGAGGCCTAACCACAACGGAAACTGGATTAGAAAGTTTTGTGTTGGATTAGATATTGGTATTATTAAATTGCTTTGAGGAGGGATAGCTTCTGTTATGTTGTTGGCACCCAAATAAATAGCATAATGTATTATTTTAATATATAACATTAATATTTAGATTAATAATACTATATAATATCTATCAAATTATATTGAAGAAGAATAAATGGTCTTCATAGTCAACATAATGTATAACCAGTAAATAATTATTCGTTAAATATTGAATGGCTTGATAAATTTAGTAAAATATCCCAGGCAAGCTCAAAGGGTAATTAAATAATTTATTAATAATAATACTTATTTCCGTAAAACCTGGTAATAGGATACGTCATAAGAATGTATACATTAAGATAGCTTATAAATTAGATATATAAACAGCAAATAACGCATATGTTTAGTAATAATAATACTATTCAAAAATGTAATGAAATAAATAAATACTTTAAAATAAATGAGAACAATAATAATAATGTACTTGCCCAGCACGTATTAATCAATTAAATTGCCTCTTAACTTATCTTATTAATAAACATTATTAGTAAACAATATTATTCAAAGAACAAGCTGCAGAGAAATATTTAAACAATCTAAAAGTTGGTCGGGTCTCTAAGGTGTTTTTATCCAGGGGGTGAAAAAACGTTGAGCACGCTGCCCCTTGGATGGGACGATAAGGGATGATCCCGAGCCTGTACGATGTCAGGTACTCGTTAAAGACCTCTACCCTAGGTGAATAAAAATGTATGGTAGACAAAATTTAGGACTCCCATAGTAGTGCTCATGTATACCAGAATGACGAAAGAGCGCTCTAGTCATTTAAGAGGAATTCTGTAAAATGTACTTACACCCCGGTTTTATGAGAGGGCATCTCTCAAAGTTCCAACATACACATAGACAGGCTAATTGCTACAAATGGACGGTAAAGTAAAATGGTAGGAATGAAAATAGAATAATATTTCTGAGGAGTAATTATACAATTAAAGAGAAAAGATAGATAATAGGTGTAATGACGCGAATCATAAGGCATCTAAAGAACAACAGAAGATTGCATTTTTGGACCTCTTCCAAAACGTCAATAGGAACTCAAATATTTGAAAGTTTAGATAAGATCCTAACAGATGAATTTCAATTTTGGGAATTCGCCAAAAGTTATTTGTAGTCAAATCACATTATTTTGACAGTTATTTATAACCGTGTTGTTAAAATTAATAATAAAATGCAAATAAAATGATGCAAAAATTATTTTAATTACACATTATCTTTCTCTCATTATGTCCTCATCATCAAATCTATATATACATATATAACATCTAATGTCTGTATGTTTGTGTTTTATAGACTCCTAAACTTCGATCTGATTTTGTTCTTATGTTCAGCAATTATGTTCGTCGAGTCACCGAGAAGGTTTAGAATATAGTTTTATCCCACCCACCCCCGCATTTTGTCCATTCGCTTATGGTATTTTATTACAGAAATTGGCGTACAATGTTTTGTATTGAATTCTAAAGACCACTGGAAATGTTTGAGACTTCTTTCTACCCTACCCTTGCCTTACCCCTGTACCCACCCCCGTATTTTGTTCATTTGCTTAGGGAACAAGAATCATATTTGATATAAAACTCAGTGACTCATTGAAATTCTGACACATTTCCAGTGGTATAATGAACCCGAAAAGAGCTTTCAGATTCATTTGTTGTTATTATCTTTTACAGTTTTGGAGTTTATAGTTTATTGAAAGTAAATAAAAAATGATAAATTCAAATTTTTTCAGATGATTGCGCCCTCAGTGCAAAAAAGTTTCTCATTAGATTTCTGCTCATCAATTTATTTAATCAGATTTGGTGGGATACTTCCCCGGACAACGCCGGATAATACTGCTAGTAGTCTGATAAAACATTCTTAAAAACAAAACAATTTAAAATAATTTACAAAGTAAATAAATAAATAAAATAAAATAGAACGGTCCAATAAATAAGTTAAAAAAAATTTAAAACGGCTCAAAAATTAACAATTAAAACTTTCTTGGATGGGGACAGATTCGTTATTCCTGTTTCCCATTGGAGACACAGTTCTTTTATTTTTTATACGTTCATATATTTATTTACTTTAAGATTATTTTTTCTTAAGTGTTATATTTTTAAGAATGTTTTATCAGACTGCATGATGATGAGGGCCATCTCAAAAGCTGGCTTGCGAAAATCTGTCAGAGGTCAGACTATATTTTTATCAGACTCTCTACAAAAAAAAAAAGGCCCATCATTGAATAAAAAAATATACAAATATTACTAATGGCTAAAATTCACAAAAATATTGAATATATTGTAACGTTCACTTATTTGAGCTTATGATATGACCTGGTTATATTTTTTTTATAAATAAAAAAAAAAAACTTTAAAATAATTTGTTACATTTTATATATTTAAAATTCATAAAGACATGTTTTTATGGGTTAGTGACACAGAAATATACACACATAGATATTTTTTTTTTGTTTACACAACATTTAACTAAACCTGCGGGACATCTCTTTTTTCTTCTATTGTGCCTGTTGGTGAAATGATGTTTCCAACGTGGTAAGTTGAGTATGGGTTGTCGAAATTGCGGCCACGTCCTCTCCTCTCTTCTGGATTCCAAGTGTTTTAGCTAATAATCGTCGTGTTCTCCATTTCTTTTGTGGTTGGAGTTCTCCGGGATACTTCCCCTCAGTACCTTTCTTCCTTCTTACCACAGCTTTTAAGAAATCACTGACATTTTCTACTATTCACTACACTCACTTTCACTGAACCATCTCTCTCTGCACAGTTCTCTCATACATCTACCACGAGGGGACAGACCACTTCTCTCTCGTTTTGGATTCCGCTCTCTCATTGGCCACAATATTTACAGCCTTTACATTACTAAACATCTGGGTTTTTTTATAAAACTTTCATATTCCCGTATACAATCCTACTTGCTTACATTTATTGTTAACTAATTATTAGCTTATCATTTAATTTTATTACATAATTGAAATGAATGAATTGATCTATTTTGATACTATATCGACCCTGGTACAAATCGATTTGATAACCCCCAGTAACCTTCCTTAGGTCTAATAAAATGATTGCAATTTAGTACCTTATTTTCCATTTATTAAATATTCATGTAATGGCACAATATGGATCATTACAATATGTACAAACATTTTCATAAAATAGCTTTTGACTAAATTATGGGATTTTTTTATAGATAGCTTAATGATGAGGACAACCTCGACAGCCGGGTAGCATATAATAATAAAATCTGTAAGAAGTCATATTATGTTAGGCAACTCACACCTCCCTTTGTCTATAGCACCCCCGTCTAAGAAGCACTGGTTCAGATGGAGAGCAGGTCCCTCCCATCAGGAGACCTAATCAAGCTAATGGTTCCTACTAATGTCTCTATTTATCCAAACTCACCGAAACAACTTGGTGGATAGGAACATTATCTTCTCCAGTCATCACATCCTGAAGCAATTAGCACATATGTACTGTCCGCCAGGGTACTGGCTGTAGATAGTCATTTCGATGGGTGGGAGTGTTCGTAATACCCGTTCTAAAATAACTTGGTGGATAGGAACAGTATATTCTCCAGCCATCACATCCTGAGGCAATTAACACATATGTATTGTCCGCCAGGGTACTGGCTGTAGATAGTCATTTCGATGGGTGGAGTGTTCGTAATACCCGTTCTAAAATAACTTGGTGGATATGAACAGTTTGAAATGAAGACATCACGTGCTAACTTGGATTAGATTTTGACCGAAATCAAACGAATATAAGCAATTTACTTCGGGGCCAAATCAAAAATTTCATCTAATAAAAGTTATAGAGAAAATTGAAAGGCACATTTTATATTTTTAAAAACAATTTTTCAAAGGCCACTCACCCGATTTACAAGAAACATGCCGAACACCGTCCTAAGATGTCCTTATGAAACTTATATTTTTAGACTTTTCCTTAAATTACGTGAAAACGATTAGTCGCATCGAAATATTGGTTCCACCAAAAATGTTGGAAATTTAATAGGAATCATTTTTTTATTGGGTCAATTTTTCGGTAGAACTAACCGTTTTTGCTTAAATCAACCAAACGTCTAAAACAATGGGTTTGGAGATGTAATTTCAGGGTAGTTTTTGGTATTTCGCAAACCGAGAGGCCTCCGAAAAAAAATATATCATTTAAAATGTGTCTTTCAGTTTCTCTACAACCTTTATTTGAAGAGATTTTTATTTGTCATAAAGATAAGCGTTATCTTGTAAAATATACCCGAAGTAAAGTGATCATATTTTTCGTCTGATTTCGCATGTGACATCTTCTCAATCACATGAACACACACACACAGACAGAAATCACGAAAATGGACAAAACATGTTCAATGGACTTTAAAACGTGAATTTCCACTAATAACTCAATCTCGGATTTTTGCACGATTTTAAATTTTTCCGCGGGCCATATTAAGCCAGGGGGACCCCCCATATATTCTGGCCCCCAGGCCATAGTCTGAGATCCCATCAGAAGTAATAAAAGGACCATCGGAAGATCTAATCAAGCTAATGATTCCCATTAGCCGACCTGTTCGTCCAATGTCATCAACTCAACATGGATAGGAACATTATTGTCTTCAATCCTCACACCTCAGCCAATTAACACGTAGCTACTTTCTGTTCCCACCCTGGAACGCACAAGGAAAGGGGATTATAATCAGGGATGTAATTTGAGCTTAGCTGCTGTTGAAGCAAACTTGGTGTCTAGGTACTATCCGCTCAACAAAGTAGGATGGCTTTCCAAGGAATCACCTATTCCCCTGTAACTCAAAAACGATTGTAGCAATTAACTTGAAATTTGAAATAAAGATTTGAAATGTGCTAACTTAGATCTGATTGAATTTTGGCCGAAATCGTACGAAAATTTAGACCACTTTACTTCTGGGTCTAAGTACATTTAAGAAGATACCGCTTATATTTAAGACCTAATAAATAATCTCTTCAAATAAAAGTTTTAGAAAACACTAAAAAAACATTTTATATAAAATACATTTCTTAGAAGAAAGACCGAATTTCAAGATATATGCCGAAAACCGTTTTGAAATATTCATAAAATCCACTTAAAAGTTTGAACGACTT
Source organism: Aradus depressus (assembly GCA_963662175.1). Classification (NCBI taxonomy): domain Eukaryota; kingdom Metazoa; phylum Arthropoda; class Insecta; order Hemiptera; family Aradidae; genus Aradus; species Aradus depressus. The sequence continues at coordinate 23,668,961 of OY759214.1, forward strand.
ACACCATAACAGTTAGTCTAATGGAAAACGTGTTTTTAACCAAAAATGTATCTCATTAACTTTTATGTCAGATTCAGCCTCAGGACCAATACGAACACAGTCATAGCGCCTAAGGGCGCGGGTACCTCAGAGCTAGCATGCATGCCTTCTGAGCTCAAGATCGCGGGTTCAATAGCCGGCCGAGGCCCTTAGGTTTTTTATGTGGGTGGTGAAAAAACTTGGAGCAAGGACATTAAGCGATGGTTTGGAGCAACATAAGGTGTCAGAAGTTAAATACTTCTACCCTAGGTAGATCATAGTAGAGTCGGGCTATGTACACCAGAGTGACGAAATAGCGCTCTGCTAGTTGGCAGTATAACCACGTAGTTAAAGCCCGGGGATGAGTCACAATAACTAACAATTATAGCGCCCCAAATAATAAACAATATATTATTATTTGTACAGAAAATATTTTGAATAGCAGCAATTTTTAAGATATCTTTTTTATTAATGGTACCTACTTCTTTAATCAAAAGGAAAAAAAAAAGAAAAAAAAATACGTGATGTGGGCCGTAACAGGACTTTATTGTACCAACCAAGCTTTTACAAATCACTCTTTCCTCCTCCCTTTGTAAGTAACTCGCAATGTTATATGAACCAAAGAAAACCGCTGATGCTAACATATTATTTCATATACGGTCTGTTCAAATAATACGCAGACGGTTTGAATTGCACGGCTCCAGTTGGTTCCAGAGGGATCCGCTTGGTGTCGCTAGGTTTGTACAGATCAGCTGATGATAACGCTGTTTCCCGCTTGCAGATATCTTCATTTGTTGATTAGCTACGCGGTTTTTAGTGAAGTGCGATTTTTTCGTTTGTCGGATTTCAGAATGAATGACCTGAATGAGCAACGACTTGCTGTGACTTGTGTTAAACTTGGAAAATATGCGACTGAAACATTTGCTATGCTCAACACGGCTTACGGTGATGTTGCTATGAAGCGTATGCATGAACATTTGAAGGGTGGTCGACAGTCGATTGAAGACGATGAGCGCCCTGGACGTCCTTCCAAGTCAACTGACGACCCACACGTCGACAAAATCAACACCCTGGTGCGGGCAAATCGATGTCTGACCGTCAGGGAGCTTGCTCAAGAGTGTGGGATTTCAGTTGGATCTTGTCACGAGATTTTGACAGAAAAATTGAAGATGCATACTCGTATCCAGTAATGGTAAATTTAATGAATTTACGAGAGGAAGGCGAGTAGTCTGTAAAAACGTGGTTGGTACAAGAAAGTCCTGTTTCATCCATGTAAGATATTTTTTTGGTATTATGCTTCACAAAATTTAGTATTTAATTTTCTAATTAAGATCTTCTAAATAAAGTAAAACATGCCTGAGACAGTTGTGAAATGAAGACGGGGAACAGCTGTTTCTTGAGGCCATCATAATTTATTTTAAATTAAGGGCTTAAGTAATTGTACAGTCAGAATAAATTTAAACCCAAACAAAAAAACATTTTATGTTAATTTTCTGTTGGGTACACTTTTCAAATTTTCTTTTGTGAATATTTCCTTCTTGGAACAGCACATCGTTAGGCTATTTTTTTTTTTTTTACTCTTTATTTTGAATATTTATAATCGGTATAACTATAAGTAAATTTGATGAATGATACATAGAATATACAATAATAATAATAATAAAAAAAAAATAATAATAATAGAAAATAAATACTACATCGAAAGCATATAGTTATGTACAAAATAATAGGTGAAAAAAAAAACAATAATAAATAATAATAATAAAAATAAAAATAAGAAAATTAAATGAAAAAAAAAATTTTTTAAAAATAAAAATAAAATAATAATAATAAGCATAAAATAAAATCAATATAAAAGCCCTTCAACTGGAGACCCCTCGAAACACCCCGGTTCTCTGTCACCTGCATCCCTCCAACTTATCGGGGGCTCGAGTGATCCTTCCTACATTCTCGCCCCGCCAATCACTGTCCAGTAGCGGAGTCAGGCCAAGAAGGAAATCAGAGCTGAAGGTGAGAGGATTACATGTCCTCACCAGTACTCCCTAAATATTTTTGCTACAGTCCTAAATATTTTTGCTACAGTAGGCTATTTGTGTGTCGAATTCTTCTTTTTTTTTTTTTTTTTTTTTTGACAGGTAGTACAATAAAGACATAGTCTAACTTGTCTTTATTATTTGTACTACCGGCTTTCGAAGTTGCCCTTATCATCATCCTGTCTGACATTACATTTAATAGTTGATTTACGTAGGGGCACCTCTTGAATACTATTATTAAACATTATAATAATAAAAAAATTGACATGACCTCATCGGGTTTTGATGAGCCAAAGAAAATGAGGGATTAGGGGGAGACAATAAAAAAAATGGAGTTGAATTGTATGTTCGACATAAATGTAAATGTAAATTCAAAAGCCCGTAAGAAGTCCGATTAATCTTCCGCGGAATTGGCCAAAGGGAAGCGGATAAACTCATAAACCCCAATAACTGCCGATGTAATGAAAGTATCGAAATGAAATTCAGTATTAAGATTCTGATTTTTAGCCCAAATGATCAACTACTTTTGGAGAGAGAGCGACAACTTTATTGATTAATTCATGCTGTGGAAGTCATTGCCACCCAACACTTTTTTTATGTGTCTTCAAACACTTTCGAAGTTTCTTTTAACTCTTCTTAATTACTAAAGTTATAAATATGAAAAGTATATAAATTTAATAATATTAAAATAAAGGGTTTTATAATTATCATTATATATAATTATTTTACTATTTTTTGAAAAGGATCAATGTAGATGTTGTTCTAGAGAACTCAAAGAAGATATTGTTCATTTTTTATTAAGCTGTTTTTTGTATAATAATATTAGAGAAAGATATTTATCTAAATATATTAAAAACTCTGATGAAGATGAAAGTAATATTATTAGAATATTAGAGATTGTCTCTATAGAGCAAATAATGATGTCTATTACTATACTCTAAATGCTATTAATTTAAAAAAAGCTAACATTAAAAAAATCTAACTTACAATAAAAATTTAAAAAAAAATTAAATTAAAATTAAGATTATAGGACAACAAAATAATAAAGATAATGAAAAATTGAATTAAAGTTCAGATTTTCATATTAAGTAGGTATTTGTTAAATACTTGTTATTTACAGTTTAAGTACAAAGTGGTTACTTTGGTTTTATTTAAAGTCATTATAATATGTATATGTGTATGTATGTATATAAAAGTATATATTTTTTCTGTTTTGCATTTCTCTTGACTGGTTGTATACAAGTAAATGTGCGTATTTATTATAATATTTAGATATTTAGAAATTTTTTAAGTTGTGAAATTCTCACTTTATTATTATATCAGATGTATATTCAAATTGTACCCCTACTCTCTACAATAAGCCATAATAGGCTGAAGCTATGAAGTGTAGTAAAAAAATAAATATATAATTATTTTACTGTAAAAATAGAAAATTATTCAGGCTCCTGAAAACCCCAGAGATCCTCTAGAGAACTCTAGTTCTGAGGATGAACACCAGATAGAACTACCTCTTAGTCCTGTCCTGTAGTTCCATCCTCGACCACAAGAGACCACTACCTCTCTACTCTTTCATAATACAGATATACTACGTACTCCACTCCATTAAACTAATCGTATGAATTTGGAACAGAGATCGTTTGAAAGTTAGTATCCTACTTTTTCTGCTCTCAACGTCATCATTTTGGTGGTACTTTCCTTTTCCCGGGGAGCTTCACGCACACCAACTTTGAAAGGGGGTTCAAATTGCACTTCGTTTTAAATTTCTCAAAGAATTCATAAATTGTCCTTCCTTCAAATATATTTTTTATATTTTTATTAATTTCGGTAATTGTATTAACTTTAAGATGAGACCGTGATGTCTTTTCTAAGTTACGTTGAGCAGAGAGGGAGGGAGGGAGAGATCAAGCTTTGTATTCGTTATTTTAATATAACGCAAGTTACTGCGGAGCAACGCTCGATAACCTGCTAGTATAGGTTTAGGTTTAGGTTTTAGGTTTTATGACTCATGCCCGGGCTTTAACAACGAGGTCATATCGCCTACTACCAGAGCGCTCTTTCGTCACTCTGGTGGACATGAGCCCGACTCTACTCTGGGAGTCCTAAATTTTGCCTACCCTAAATTTTTATTCATCTAGGTTAGGGGTCTTTAACGAGTACCTGACATCGTACAGGCTCGGGACCATCGCTTAACGTCCCATCCGAAGGACGGCGTGCTTAAGTTTATTTTACCTGCTAGTATATATACATAAATTGTATAAATAAACGTTAAATAATATTATATAGTGTATGTTTAGGGTGAATAGGGACAGTTTACAGTAAAAAGTTTAAAGGAATCAAAACTTCACAAGTTGTAAACTAAAAATATAATCTGACTTCATCTTCGATTCAATACCATATTTTGCCAAATAATGTTCAAAAATTAGATAAAATGTGTTATTGAAACGAAGGTTGACTTTTTTTTTTGATGTGTAAATATCTTAGCTCTCGGTAGGGGCTATGTCAGACCATCAGAGCGTAAGTCTCGTTGATGTACAAGTGTGTGTGTGTGTGTCGGACGGTTGAGCGCACAATTCTTTATCTGCGATGTCAGCTGTTTGTGTGTAAATCTAAAAAAATATAATATATAATATTTCAATATACCATTATATAATACTGTTATTAATATATAATAATAATAATAACTGCTAAAATATCGATCAATAAATAATAACTTTGTTGTCATATTGTCACAACAAATAATATAATGTTTTTACCCATTTCAGGAGATACCTAACAGATTTATTTCATTATTAAATGACAAACTTAATCTACAAAAGAATACGAATCGAAGCATTTCAACAACAAATTCGAAAACTACCATGGACGCTATATTCTCGCGGTATTTACCTTTACAATCACAGTTGTATATATCTTATTTTGCTATCACAAACCTATCAGTTCATATATAAAAGAAATTGAAGAACAATAAATTTGAAACTTTAATTCCTCATACTACTTTTCTTATTCATTATAAAACAAATTTTAATTGAAATCAGTGCACGACAGCAAGTTGTGAGTAGCTACCGTAGTGAGTGGGTAGCTCCGCTAAAGAGAGTGGATCAATGTTTATTTTAGACATTTTGTATATCAAAAGACATATCGTGACAGTGGACTGAGAGAAAGAAGAGACCATTTGGATCTGACTGATTGGTCATCCTCTGAACGAACTGAATGTAGGAATGTTGTTTGCCAGAACCTCTCGTTTTGTTTTGGCAACTTCTCCTTCATTCATCAATCATTCTCCTTCCTAATCATCTCCGATAGCTTGGCTATCTCCTTTCTGCCCAATATATCCCTTCTGCTGACCTCAGCCCTCATCCACGACGATAGGGAAAATAGGAAGAAAGAAAAAAAAAGAGAAGGAAAAAAAATTGAGACCCAGTATAAAAAGTTTCCCGTTTGCCCCCTTTTTCATTCATGACTCCAGTAACATAATATCTGATCTCCTTGGAACTCGCTGTCCACGATTCAACAAAGCCAAACCGATCAAAAAGGCCGGTTAAAAAATTTAATTTCATTCATAATGATGTTAAATATTTTTAATACTTATAGGATTGATAATACATCCCATTTTGGTCCTTTCATAAGTTACAATATAAAACAATAATATAAAAACAAGTTTTTTAAAAATGTACTTTATAGGTTAGGTCAGGTTTTATGACTCATGCCCGGGCTTTAACTACGAGATCATATCGCCTACTACCAGAGCGCTCTTTCGTCACTCTGGTGGACATGAACCTGACTCTACTGTGGGAGTCCTAAATTTTGCCTAACCTAAATTTTTATTCACCTAGGGTAGGGGTTTTTAACGAGTACCTGACATCGTACAGGCTCGGGACCATCGCTTAACGTCCCATCAGAAGGACGACATGGTTGAGTTTATTTTACTTCCCAGATAAAATAAACTAAGGGCATCGGTCGGGTTTCGAACCCACGATCTTGAGCTGAGAAGACAAGCACGCATACCACTGAGCTACCGTCATACTTTATATATTTCAACTAAAGTGTACTGAAAAGTAGTAAACTTTTCCTCTCTGGAAAACGGTGTTGCGTGGGAATATGAATAAAACACATTCAAAAAAATAAATTCCTGTATAATATAAGGAGTTATAGACAAGATAATTAAATGAGTAAATGTCAAGATTATTTGTTATTTGTCTGCATTTTAAACCAATAGGTTTTATATTTTTTGTAGTAAGGAAAGCAATATTTGAGACGCTAGATTGAGACGGTAGCCAAAAATTTCATAAATTTTCTGTAATAGACGATGTTTCCATAGTACCATATGTATATTATTATAGTGTATATACTTCCTTCCGGACATAATAATTAGGAGCTTCAAAATGGCCTGCATCAACATATAGCTTCCAATGTTTAAATACTATCCAGCCTTGCAAGTATGGCGGGTTTATCGGAACTTGTTCGTCGAAGGGAATTATACAACGTGACTAGTTTGATAGTTCATAGGCAGGCCAAATTCAATTAGAAATATTACAAAAAAAAAAATATTTACTAAATTAGTCCCTTGTGTCGACGATACAGCTATTATAGTTAGTTCATAACGCTCTGACTTACTACCGATTGACTTTTCAGAGCTAAAAAGAGATTTTCTGAACCACTGCCTGAATCAGAGCAGTGTAATAATATACATAAAAATATATATATATATTTTTATGCTTACCATCCCCGCCAAAGGTTTTATCAAAATGTTAAAAGCTGGAAATATAAATGAACGTTTTGTTATAATGAGAATTTTTTTTATTTATTTTTTTATTGTTTTTTATTTATTAAGATACAACTGTTGCTAGGGTGCAACAACCAGCATCTATGATGGTATTGATATGTTGGCGTGAAAGGCATGTGAGAGGAAGGCCACCCTCGGGACGAAAATTTATCTTAATTATTAGGAAAGAACTGAAAAAAAAAAATAAATAAAATATATAAGTAAATAAATAAAATAAAATAAATAAAAAATGAGAAATTTAACTTTAATTTTGTTGTACTTGGGAAGTTTACGTATTTGGCTGAACACATAGTTAAATATAATAGCGTTCGTGTTCATTCAGTAAGGCACAGATAGGTTCAGCTAAAAAATGGATCACTTGATATTCTTAATCTAATCCAACTTCTCAAATGGATACCCAAAAACCGAGAAAAAACTCGGTACCCCAATACGAATTAATCATTGATTTGGTTGAGAATCAATGTGCACCGATTACTCAAGGGACTTCTGAATACTTTTTACAAATCATACTCCCTCCCACATAATGTCAGTATGAAAGGAATATGAGAGCGGTGAGGGGGAAGGAGATTGATCTGTAAAAACGTGGTTGGTTTAAGAAAGTCCTATTATGGCCACATCACATAAATATTCTTTTTTTGTATCCTTTTTCATAAAAAATGAATAATAAAAACATATTTTTAAATGGTTGACATCGGTACCAATTGGGTACGTATTAGTCTTATCACATATCTGAGGGACAAATTGACAGAAATTTCATAAGGAATACTCATGACTTTTAGATTGGACTAACGCTACTAACTATGCATAAATAAAGCATACGTCTAAAAAAATGGGTATCAAAACTACATTTTTATTTGAAGAAATTTTGAATTGTTAGTAGCATCTTGTAAAATGTTCTTAGACTCCAGTTAAGTTAAGTGGTATTAATTGTCGAACGATTTCGGTCAAAATCTAATCTGATTTATGTTAGCACCTGTGACATTTACATCTGAAATTTTAAATTTATTGCTATAGTCGTTTTTAAGAGCGCGCTCACAAAGTTCAAATCACACATTCACAAATAAAGTTACGTTTTCAAGGACCTTTAAAAGTGAAATTCCGCTGAAAACTTGATCTCGTATAATTTATGGTTTCCAGATTTACTTTGTGAAGCTCCATTCTAGGAATAGGTAATTAAAATACACAATTTCTTTGTCAAACTTCACTATATATTCTCAAATACTCAACTAGTTTCGCCGAGTTTGTAAGTGACTCTTGATAATGCTTTAACACGGCGAAACTAGTTGAGTATTTGAGAATATATAGTGAAGTTTGACAAAGAAATTGTGTATTTTAATTATCTATTCCTTGATCTCGTATTTTCGCTTGTATAAGAAAATAATAAATAGATTTAATAAAACGTGATCAATTTTTTTAGACTGTCAAAATGTATAGGTAGTTGCCCTGGCAAAGGGCTTGATGAGCCGCAGACATCAATCAGGCATTAATTACCGCGGAGGCAGACAGCCACCATTGTTTCAGTTTCTTCAGTCACCATTAGCCAGTCACTCTAGCCACTTGTCCAACAAAGACTCTTCCACAAACTATTCACACCAGACCTCTCCTTCAACCTTCCGCCTTTCCAAAGGGCTTTTGTTATCTACATTGAGGGCGCCAGTAGTTCAGGAGTAGCCTACTGATCTCAAGATTTGAACCCGGCTGAGGCCCTTGAGCATGCCGTCCTTCGAAGGGGACATTAAATGGCGGTATCGAGCCGATGTCGATGAGTTGTACATAATATTACGAGAAATACTTATCCCATCAATATTATTTTTTCTTTTTCAATAATTTACTTTCAAAATTTTGAAAAGTAAAATACAGCGTACCATGGAAAAAGTTTGTATGTGATAGTAAGAGATTGTGGGACGAGATTTCTCATAGAAATAAAATACCCACTGTTTTATTGTTGACCAGAACCGGGTTTCAAAGCAACCCCAGTCATCATCAGTGGTACATCCCACTCACACAGCGTAGCGGAACTGCGTAGAGTATTGATGTATACATATACACAGTTCTCCAGTTATAGGTTTTGTAACACTTTCTGCGAATCACCTAGGATACCTGTGATGTCTCTTCGTAACAATTAGGTTAGTAAACTTTTTTGACGTGACTTGAAAGCCAACGTCATGAATTAGCATTGTATCGAGTTTCGATTGAACGCTTGTTATGCTGGTGTTGAGGATCTTATAGAATTCAAACTTCCTCCATACCTGATGACTTAACCCAGTATTATGTAAGGCGTCTGGAACAGATTTTCTAGAATTACTAACCATGGACAGGAGGAGATTGACTGCAGACTAATTTTATTCTATGACCTGATAAAGGAAACAACAGCAGTCTCTACAAAAGCCATGTTTTCTCGTACTTAAAGTTTTTGTGTTAAGCCTCCCCCTAATCCCCCACTTTTTGGTTTGATTTGGCTGAAATACAATAAGTGTCGTCGTTGGAGGGTTTTGAAGGCACACAAGTGTCGTGTCGATACACTCATTTTATCGGGAGTTATCATGTGAAATCGGAAAACAGGAAATTCCATGGAAAACTCAATATCGAAATTTGGCCGAATACATAACATCAAATATACTTCTTAAAGGGAAGTAACAAAATTTTCAGTAATTAGAAGTATTAATTAGAGTGGTCAAAACTCGATTCTTAAAAGAACTCGGTTCTGAGGTACTCTTAAATGTACCCGATTCTGCCCTTCTAAAATGTAGACAGAAATGCTTACAGAGAAAATTTAGAGACTTGGTGATCTGAAAATATACTTCCAAAGAGGATGTAAATAAATGCTGAGGATCCGATAGATTTCATATGCAAATCTCAACTTGGTCGAATCTCTCTCTACGTTAACATTCCATAGAAAGAATTCTTTCAAGAACTGTGTTCTGGTTGTTGAAGAATAACCTACATTTTTAATTTTTAGAAATATACTATTATTAAGACTACTAGACCAAAGATTTACAAAATTGACCCACCTGACTACTTTCGTAATGTTTCTGCCAATCAAACTTCAATTTTTGTTTAAAATGACAATGTACATCGTTGTAAGGAATGAAACGACCTTCATCATAAGAACGTGCAGCTCTTTTGGCAAGAAAGTCAACAATTTCGTTGTTTTTATTCCAGAATGACCTCTGATTCAGGCAAATTTTATGACTTTACCGTCATCGATCTAAGTCGAAGCAGACTCTCCAAGATTGAAAAATCTATGAATATAATAATTTGTATTGTTTAAAGGGATCACCCCTATACAATTGAGACAGTGACCATAACTTTTACTATATTAACATTAACATTTCCAAAAACTAAATAAATAACATAAATGAATAAAAAAAGTATTAATAAAATGAGTAATTACAAATTAATAATAATAATGTTACAAAGAGAGTAAATATGGAGTGGGGATGTAGGTATTCAATATCAATATAATATGGAAGTTGAAATACATTATTCATTAACAATGAATGGTCTAAGTTTCAGAGCGCTGATTAAATAATAGAAAATGTCTGAGATATCATTCTTATTATGGGCCAGGAGTAATGTATGAAAGTTGGATCGGTCTATACTGATACTCTGAGGCAGGAGGTGGCTTCTAATGGGGGAGTATATCGGACAGGATATTAACAGGTGGTATACGTCTTCCAATTCGTTTTTATTGCAGATTGTACAGTTTCTGGGGTTGCAATATCTATATTACACTAACGAGAACTGAAACTTACATTTCCAAGCCTCAGTATAGCGCTCAAGCTATCAGTAAGGATCAAAATCAGACAAAATCCTCGAGTTAGCCATGTTTCCTGGTTTAGAAATGTTTCTGCGCCTGGGCGTAGGATTTCTGGAAGTTGGATTCGAGTTATGTGCAGACTGAGAACGAATCATGCGGTACCTACATAAGATCGGTAGACGGTTTGATGATGTATGTGAGTTGTCTGAGCAGAGAGATGATCCCCAGCACATCATCATGTTCTGTATCAAGTATGCAGCATATGTGTATGAACAGACACAAGTAAAAGTTAGAAATCAGTTGTTCGAGTTTAGAAAAAAGAGAAAAGTGTGAGCAAAGAGCTGCTATGTCCTGGAAAAGAGGATTCTTGTGTAAGAAGCATTCTAGATCTGAAGGGTCTACATGAAGAGTCTACGAAATAGGCAATAAGAGGAGATGTTTGACAAAGTGGGAGGGCTAAGGGGCTGTTCATCGGCAGTGGTCCTCTAACAACTTTAGGGACGGCTCGTTTGTCCCACTAACTAGGCAACACTGGCAGTGCTCTTTGATGGAGCCCAGCTCTTCTCTACTTTATATCTACTCATATTACTTGGAATGACTTCTCAGACCGTTTCCACAATAAACACACACTAAACACTGCTTTTATGTTGCTTCACAACACTTCAAAGATAATATAACTCTTGTCTGGATAATTGAAAAACCTATAAAGTGTCAGAAATGAAGAGACGGCAGTTAGCTCCACTATCGAGCCATCCAGAGATTGTATCCGATGTAAGGATGAACCCAAGGTTGACAACGGTCTGGAATATTTATAAATGGGATAACGCAAGATGGGCCGGCGCGACCATAGAGACTGCCTAGTAAGAACGTCCCGAAACATCGTTGGGATAAAGACACTTCCGAAGAGTTTTTTTGAAAAATAGTTATCTTAATTTTTATTAAATTGAAAAATGTATCTACATATTATAAACGTATCTTGTATTAATTTGTTAATTTGTTATTTTGTTATACACTCATATATTTTTAAGTATTTATTTTTATAATTGTTATTACTATTTATATGTATAAATTGTTATTACTACTAATCATAGGTGCGTTAGACTCTATATCGTATAGTAGTTATAAATCTATATCTTAATATATAAATTCTTTTGACGTATCCTATTACCATGGATTGGTTTAACGGAAATAAATTTATTATTATTATTAACTAGGCGGCCGTATAGCGGCAAATCTGAGGGGTGACACTTCTAAAGTTAGTTATTATGTTATTATGATTCATGTCAGGGCTTTAACTACCCCTACTACCAGAAAGCTCATCGTTTGTCTGGTTGACTATGAGCCCAACTCTACTATGGGAGTCCTAGATTTTGTCAACCCAGGTTTATTCACCTAGGGTAGGGGCCTTTAACGAGTACTTGACACACTATAGGTTCGGGACCATTTTTCTCAGATAAAATACCTAAGAGTTGAGGTAGAGTTTCGAACCTCAGATCTTGAGCTAACATATAATTATATTATTCATAGAAACAAAAGGCGGTGTCTTCCCACTGTTTTATTTCTGACCAGAACAGGTTTTCAACGCAACAGAGTCATCATCAGTGGAACAACTATGATTGAATAAAAATAAAATATAAATAATTAAAAGTAACTAGCAAATCTTAAAGAATCAGGGTACAGAGTAACAAAATAAAAAATTTGCTTCCCCATGAAAAATATAATTTATTTATTTATTTCTTATATTTTATGACAACAATTTTACTGACTGCTTGTTGAATTGTATATTATTCCGGAGACATTTAATTGACTATTATGTAGATTTTTATTTCAGTTATTGTGTATTTCAATGAATGTTTTGTGTATGTAGTAGAGTGAGTGAACCTCGCTATCCCCACCCCTTTGACCTATGCCAGTACTCCTTTAGCTACTACGCTGTACGGGTAAGAAAGTTTTTTATTTTGTTACTCTGCACCCTGATGCTTTATGATTTGCTAGTTACGTTTTATTCTTTATATTTTATATTTATTGAATCATAGAGGTGCCACTGATGGTGACGCTGTTGCATTGAAAACTAGTTCTGATCAAAAATAAACCAGTGGGAAGACAACGTCTTTTGTTTCTGTGAGAAATACATAATCCCACAAATCTCGGTCTTGAAATAACTAGTTAATTGGACGTTTCGACCAAAATATCGACCTGCTCGATAATATACTGAAAAAGTTTCTTTATGAATATTTTATAAAAGATTTGAACCAATCCTTTATTCAGAAAATGATCTATTACAGTACACGAACTTTCTTTGAAACTTTGATGAATGGGTGGAAGTTTTGCTTCATCGTTGCAGTATCTCACGGGGTGGGAAACAATTACTATCCGTAGCTCAGCTATCCTGCAGAACTAAGTCGCGAGGGAATTGTGTTGTGTGAATATATTATGTAACTGTTTGTTTTTGTGACTCATGCCCGGGCATTAACTACGAAGTCATATCGTCTGCTATCAGAGGGATCTTTGAAGCGACCTCTGTACCTAGGTTTACCAAGGGTATACTTTAACGATATACAAAGGACGACGAACTCAAGGTTTTTTTACCTCTCAGGAAAAAAAACTAAGAGCCTCGGCAGAGTTTCGAATCCTTGATCTTGAGAACAGTTGGTAAGCACGCTAACTCTATTATATAAATACCTACGATGGTTTCAAGGAAATTAATTTGGCGAATTTTAATTTAAACACAGGCTTCTTCCTCAACACAAATTAATCAACTAAGTTTCCGCTCTCTCTCAGAAACGACAGTTTATGCTAAAAACCAATAAATTTATGTCGATGCACTCATTATAAAGGCAGTTATTTAGGTTTTTTATTTGAGCCCCTCTTTTCTGACCCCTTTCTTCCCTTCGGTTAATTTCGCAGAAAATTAATAGGTGTCGTCCTAATGAGGATTTGAATTTGAATTATGAAACCACCTTCTAGACAGTCCCTCTATTTCTGATATCCGGCCGCTCCGTGGTGATTTGGTAGCAGCCATGAGGAATCATCTGGTCTGTCTGGATATGAATAGAATATTTAATTCTAAATACAACTCCCTCTACCGATTGGTCAGTGCTTTAGGGTCTCAGGAAAGCTATCTTTCATTAAACTGCCATATCGAAAAACTCCGCGACTTCTAGCTCAAATTCGTCTCCACAATAGCAATATAAATTTTAGAATATTACTTGGAGGGCTTAGGTATGAGTTTTGCCTTGAAAGTGTCTGCAGGTTGTACCTTAGACGAAAAGGACGACCTCATTCCATTTTTGTTCTATTGTCCCTCTTTGTGTATCCCCAGGCAAACATTTCTCCACTATTATCTCACCAATAAAACAGAATATTACTCAGAAACATTTGTGCATATTTTAAATAATTTAGAAGTTAGAAAAATTAACAATTTATTAGTATTTTTTACTGTTGCCTTGAAAATAAAGAATAATATAATTTAATTTGTTGCATGTAAGATGGATATATATATTTTTTATTAATTTTTTTATTCATTTATTCATGTTCATGTCATATCTGGTTTTATATAACTTTTGAATTGTTTCTTTTATCCTGGTTGCTTGCACTATTCATATTAAAGAGCATGTCCATTTTTACTATTTCAATACTATTGGTATATTTTTATTTAGTTGTTATATTGCTTATTATGTACAATTCTTTATATAGACATTTTTTCTTTTATTTTATTTTATAACAAAAACGTGGTTGGTTTAAGAAAGTCTTGTTATGGCCACTTAATTTTTTTTATTCTTCATTGTTGTTTAGTCTTTTAAAGTCTAAAGTCCTTTTAGTCTATTTGCAAGTATTTTCTGATTAAATAAGAGAATAAAGGAAGTGTGAAGGAGCGACAAAATCTGTAACAATATCGAGATCCTCTGATTTTTTATCTGGGAGGAGAAAGAACCATAAGCACGCCGTCTTTGGGATGGGATTTTAAGCGATGTACGTCAGGTACTCATTAAAGACCCCTACCCTAGGTTAATAAAAATTTAGGAGTGGCCAAATTTAGTATCCCACAGTAAAGTCGGACTGATGACCACCGGAGTGGTAGTAGGCGATATGACCTTGCAGTTAAAGCCCGGGCATGAGTCACAATAATAAACTAAATATAACAATATCAAATTGATTGTTGGAATCACAGTTTGAACCCTATAAATAAAGGCCAGTTTACACGTTCAAGCCTTTTGCACAAACTGGCTTGCGCAAGCGTTGCGTGTGAACGCAGGCATGACGTTTGCGCAAGCCAAAAAGTTTGACTTGAGTAAAATCTGTCCTGACAGAAAATCGGCTTGAGGTTGGTGTATTGGCATGAGCGTCTAAACGATCGCATTTTATTTAGACTTTTTATTAACATTTAATAAACTTACCTTTAGAAATGTGTATATATGTGGAAAATTTTAAATCTTCATAACTTCTAAATAGCCAAAAAATCGCAGCATAGCTGATAGCCGATCATGGGGGGTAATTGCACGTCTCATAACAGAGTCTGCTCTTGAAATTATTGGTGTAATTAAATTTAGCAAATGCTGGTATGTGGCTTCGTCCATACTCAAATAATTGCGAAAATCGTCAGGCTCACTGCATAATTCAGCTATTAAATTGGTATGAGAAAACAAATCCCTTTTTAGCAACCATGGTTTAGACCATTTCCTTTTATTCGCCTTCAATTTGATATTTTTTTTATAATGCAAACCGCACCCGTTGCAAGAATTAGTTCTTCAATACAATTTTCCATTTTGAACACAGCAAACTACAATTGTGCAAGCCAAACTGAACGTGTGAACGGCAATATTTCATTCAGTTCATTTTCACAAACTGGCTTGCGCAAGCCAGTTGGTGCAAATGGCTTGAGCGTGTAAACGGGTCTTAAGAGAAGAAGGAAGACTGCGGTTTGTCACAAAGAAACTCTTAATGGGACTATCTGTCAAGATAAGAACATTATAACTGTAAATAAACTAGTTAATGTAGGTTTTCGAATTGGATTTGGAGATATATTGAATGTAGACATGTTAATAAAGAATATCCGCAATAAAATGTGTTTAAAAAAATAGTGCAAAACCCGATGAGCAGGCCGAGTGTGTTTCCTTGTTTGCCAGATAAACAGGGAGAGAGTGAGTGGGAGAGGGCCGATTTGTCCTCTGTGACTTATAGTAGTCCCTCTCTGTCGTCCACTTAGTAGAAGAGAGGCCACTTGTAGCACTAATCAGCACTTCTGACACCATTGTCAGAAAACAACCAAGGACAAAGTCAATTCACCCTTTGCCCATTTCGCCCAAGATCAAATATTTGTGTAGTTAGAGTAATTGTATTGTTATTTACATTTAGCAGACACCGCACTAAATGGAAATGTAGCACTGAAGATGACATAGTAGTATTATTAATCAGTACAACCAGTCATTAAATCGATTCCAGCTAACATTTTTGTTGATATTTTTTAGGGATTGGTTTTATTTAGTAGTGGATCTACAGCTTTGGGGCCCGGAGGCTTTTTCCTTTGAAGAAGACTCCATCCCCCCCCCTCCAATCTCCACTACGGTTTCAGTAAAAAAAAACTACGGGGAGCAATGTAGTCCTATTACGGAGAACTAAGTTGTAGTGAATTGATTGTGATTAATTGGAGTTTTAATTGAAATAGATGCACAAAGAAGGTACTTTAATTTAATTATATGATTTATATGCCCTAAACTAACTTAAATTTGAAGAATGGCCAGTATTTAGAAAGAAAAGAGACTAAAACATAAATGTAAAAATTAGCTTGTAACATTTCTTTTTGTAGATTATTTGATTTTTTTTTTAACACTTAGTTATTAATTGTATTATGTAGTTTAAGTAAATAAACCCAATTATTTGTTCTCGTAAATTCTATTCTATTAATTTTCCCTGTTGGCCCAGTAAAGATAATTTAAAAACCTTTGGATTAGATTTAATATTTTTGCAAAATTTAGAAAACGATATGGCATCTCTTTAGAAATCCAAATGAAAAGTTTTTTAATTGAAATTTTTTTAAATTACGTGCACTTTCTTCAAAATTGCAAGTCTTGAACTTTTGATATTTTTTTAGGACCCTTTTCGGAAAATACTGTAGAAATCAAAATTTAGTAAAAGACCAGAGTTATAAAATTTCTACAGGAAATGTGGTAATTTATTTTTATTTAATTATTATTATTAATTCAATTATACTATTACAAATTTTTATTATTACAATAGCTAACTAACCAACAAGAAGAGGGAGAGTTATCAAATTTAATATGATAATTAATTACTTTATTACATATTCGACGTTATAAAAGTATAAGAACGAACAGTTGAACTCAAATACATGAATGGTTAACAAATAATAAGTGTCTATTAATTCAGACAACACGAAACAGGGAACGTGTTCAGATATCCAAATATGTGAAAAATGTTGGGAATTCTGAAGAAATTACTCAAAATGAGGTTTAAATTTCCATTTTCTGACCTATCTTCTGTCAGCTTCCTTCGTCGCCCCACATTCGTTCGTGTAATCAGGAGTTCTTTGAATCTTCTCAACTCAATGCAAATCAACTCAACACTTGTCATACATCAATGGGAAACTTTTTTCTTTAAACTTTAAACCGAATCTAGACAAAAATTAAAGCTGTATTGAATAGTATCTAAAAGAAAATATTTATAAAAACGTTGTCGGTGAGTCACCAGTAAATGTACTTCCCCAGAACGAATTAATCGTTTTTCCTTCTCCCAATCGCCAGATTGGACTAAAAATAGTAGACTTTCATAGGAGATTCTGAATCATCATACCTAAATGTTGTGTCGATATATTCATTACATTGGCATTATTGAAGTTTTTGAGCCGAAACTTTCTCCTCTGATCCCCTTCGGCCGATTTCACAAAAACACACATTTTCACACATATAACATTTCGTGTCGATACATTCGTTCTATCGGGAGTTATGGTGTTCATAGACACACAAACTGACATTTTTGAATTTTTTGGAATCAGAGTTTCAAAGAACATGAAATTCCGGTGAAAATTCATCATTGAATTTCAGACCGATTACGTAACTTCCTCTATGCTTCGAGCCCTTCAAGCCCTCACCTCAGATCCTTCCCTTTCCTAAGGCCGATTTAGCGCAAAAATAATGTCAACCTTATGGGTTTTTGAATTTAGAAATAAAATTTCACTTTCATTACATCGACAGTTATTGGGATTTTTGCGTTGATCCCCCACACCCTGATTACTATAGTTATTGTGTTGTGTCTCCCTCAAAATCCCTCTGAAAGTAAAGGATTTGGCCGATTTGACTGAAAATCAATGTGTCCACCGATTCTGGATACACATATAAAATGACATGGCGATACATTCATTCTATATTTTGTTCACATATACATAAACATTTCTTAATAACATAAACTTATAAATTTTTCTTTTTATTTATTTCTTTCAGTTCCATGCCGAATACTGTATTTGTGTGTTATTTTGGATCTATACCTGTAAATAAATGGACCCTTCGTGTCATCTATATTTATTTTTGCTATTATTTTTTACTTTATAATTTTAACTTTGTTCCTCATTTATTTTAACATGATTTGTTTATCCTTATTTCTAACTGTTTCTGTTTCTTTAGTTGCTGTAGGCCCTTATTTTTTACCTTTTACTTTAATTTGGTTGATACTTGTATCTCTTTTGTTTATTTCTTATTGTTATTCTTAGGGGACGTATGTCCCAGAATAAAAATTGTTTTTTCATTTCATAAAAAGATATTTTCTTCTTCATTTTTGAGATCAGAGTTGCGGAAAAGTCACCATCGAACTTCATATCGATTACATAACATCCCCTATACTTTGTGTAGCTAGAGACTAATTCCAACAGATCCCATAACTATCACTATTTTACGTACAGCTGTGTAATATACACATAATAAGAATAATAAGTTTCCCTCGTTGACGGTTAAAAGCTAAAAATTATGAACATTCTGAAAGCCTTACACACTGTCTAAAAACCAGTTCTTCGAGCTGAAATATATAGAACATTCTACGCACAAACAAATTTAACTAAGCCATAAATATACCTTTACTAGTTCCCATAAATAAATAATTATACAAATATTTTCCCCTTTTTATTCAAAGAGACCAGTTAAGACTGTAATTTAAAATCATAAAATTTACCATAATAAAGTAAGGTTTTATAGACATGTTCAATTGTGTGGTTTCTTAATCCTGAAGAAAGAGGGATAAGATAGGGATAGAAGATCTTTCCAACATACACTTTTAAATATAAATACATAAAATATATGCAACAGATTTTGTAGTTGAGTGCAATATGTATCCGAGTTGAGTGTAAAGAGCATGAAATAATTTGCAGCTCTTCTATTTTGCATGTGTTTTGTAAAGATAATCCTCGAATATATTACTACATTAGAGATAATATTTTACACTATTTATGTATGTTTTTATCCTAAAAGACATTTCATTAAAATGGAAAATGTATTATGACATTTCCAACTTTATTTATTTTTTTTTTTGGATGACCTTAGGATAAAAAATCAGATCATTTATGAAATTTGTGCATAAGAGTGTCAATTGTTCCACATATCTATTTTCTTTTATCTTTAGTGTGTAGTCTGTAATCGTGCGAAAATCTGAGATCGAGTTTTCACGGAATTACATGTTTTCCGACTCAAATTTTAAAATGAAAAAAAAAAAAAAATTGTTCTCTGTGTGTGAACACTAGAGTATGGTATGAATGTATCGATATCTCAGACAAATCGGCCAAAAGAAAGGGTGGGATTAGGATTACAAAAACTATAATAACTGTCGATATAATTGTATGTATCGACACGATTCGCTATTTCCAGAATCAATCACATACAGTGTGACTGACATCGCGAAAATGGTCTTGAAATGTGAAATTGTGAAAAAGTAGTGTGGAGTCTAATGAAATATGTAGTGGAGTGGGAAGTCAACGTATTTTATTTCTATGAGAAATCTCTCCCATAACGTCATAATCGCCCATATTCACACATTTGTTCGAATTGGTCATATCTCGAATCTGAAGGTCATATTGGACATTTATTAAGGAACAATTTTTGGATAAGACTAACCGTATAAATCGAGCAAATGACAAAACAAAACACAAAAAAACATCTGAACAAATGGGTTTCATAACATTTCAGGACAGTTTCCGGCGTGTATCGTGCATACTCTGTAACCTGAAAAAACCGAATTTCATGCAAAATGTGCCTTTTAGGTTTCACTAAAACTTTCTTAGAAAAGATTCTTGGTTAGGTCATATTTACATACGTATAATATATTATACAAGCGCGATCTTGCGAAATGTACTTAAGACCCGATATTGGTCTCAATCTCATTCCAATTTCTGCCCAAACCTAATAAAATGTAAGTTAAAATGACATCTACATTTCAAATTCAGAGATAAAATCGTTTCTGAGTTCAAGCGCTCACAATGTTCCAATCACAAAAACACAGACATACAACCAAAATGATCAAGACATGTTCAGGAGACCTTGAAACGTGAACGCTCATTGAAAAACTTGATCTCAGTTTTTCGTAAGATTACAATACTCCCTTCATAATAAACGAATAAGGAAGTAAAAAGACACAATGAGAGAAGAAGATGACTGAATGAAGGAGTCTGAAACTGGACTAGAGCAGCACTCAGCTGAATTGAAACAATGAACAAGACGTACTGGGGTTGTTCATTCAGACACTGACAGAACGACATTCTCTGTAGACATTCATCTACACCAACTTTACCTAACATTCTTTTTATAAACCTACTTTCTCAGTCAATAGAAGGGCCAACACATGCGAACAATTTTTGTGTCCATTTTCTATCCCAGATATACCAAGGTTAGAGGAAGTTACGAAATCGGTAAAAATTGAGATGCGGAGTTAACGAAAGATTCTAATTATGAAAAAAAAAATCTCAAAGTCTGTGTGTTTGTTCGTGAACACGGTAACTCCCAATAGAATGTATTGTAATATCCAAAAATATGGATAGTAATTGCTTTAATATATTTAAATAAATATAATCATCAAGATGGAAATATCAGAATTGGAAGGCAGGAACTTAACAAGAAGTCGGGAGAAAACCATCAGCAGTCGCAAGTATGAAGGAGTGGGACCCCTGGGTAGCCAATAGCTGTGAAGGAAAGTTCCGGTTGGAAAAATTGGATGCGAACGAGCCGCACCCAGCTAGGGATCACTTCGTCAGTCACCACCGAAGAGGGAGGTCCAATTCTACAGTTGCCTTCGCAGCGGGAGGAGCCAGCCGGTGTCACCTTACTACATAAGAAGATGCTCCCCATTGTTTGAGACAGACAGCAGTTGTTGAACTGTGAAGAAACCCGAAGACTAGCAGGAATCACGATAGACAACGAAAAGCAACAAGATACCTTTAGACCATAAGCAATTATACCAATATATTTTAGGAGAATAGTAAAGTTTTTGAGAGGATTCTGAGGAGTAATAATTATAAAGTTTAATAATATTTTTCACAAATATATTTAGTCAAATAAGCATGGTGTAATTTTGGCGTTATTTTTCAAAATTGTTGAGTCTTGGCGAACCCACACAACAAAATAAAAATAGGTAAGATTGAGAATCATATAGAAGCATTATAGAATCATAATATTACATATAAACTTTAATTATCTTTACAGTATGTATCACCAAAAAATTGTATATGTGTGTCCAGAACCCTCTAACGACGACACCTATTGATTCTCAGCCAAATTGACCAAAGGAAAGGGGAGTCAAAGAGGGGCTCAACTCAAAAACCCCAATAACTGCCGATGTAATGAATGTATCCACACAAAATTTAGTATGATTTTTAGATTATTATCCCAAACGGTAGAATAGTTTTGGAGGGAGAGCCAACACTTAATTGATTTCTTGCGAGAAAACAAAAACGGTAGGTTTTGAGGTGTGCGGTCACATATGTAACACATATCCATCCCCCTCTGTGTATATTTTGACGCGTATGTACACGGAATGCGTTACCGGTCTTGATGGATAAGAATAAAACAGAACTATAAGTGAAAATATCAGCTCAATACATTCATACAAAAACACATCTAAAATTCCTTTTTACAAGTTTTTCAAAAGCTTTCTTCTTAGAAGTTGGTCCTCCTTTTCTTTTGTAAGAACTTTATAGTTGTCTTCGATCGACTATCTTCTTAGAGGTTCTTGATTTAGTGCCAACTTCTATACAAACACTCCGCACTTTGTTAAGTGCGTGCACAACTCTCCAATTTTTTTAGTAAAATAATTTTTGTTTTTGTTTTTACTTTCTCAGCTATTTGAAGTATAGGGAAAGTCATATAATCGGCCAGAAATTCGATGATTCTGACACCAGAAGAGAAGAAAAAAAAAAGTATTATTCCAATTAGTACTCTCATAGTTAGGTGTAAAGATCGTTTAAAGATAAAAGACCCGTACCCTGTTTGAATAAAGATGGATAGGCAACATTTAGGACTCCCACAGTAGATTCCGGCTCATGTCCACCAGAGCGAAGCAAGAATAAGTTAACTATATCGACCACTCAGAACCATCATGGCAATAATTAAGTATTCTGTGCATTAGTCTTACTCAAAGTTTTTACATGATAGATCTAAAGCTTATGTATACATGGATTTTTTACTCGGAAAGCCCCGTAAGGTCAGATTGTATTGTTGGAGCAGGTTCTTCTTCTGCGTTAATGCCGTTTTACCGTGCAATAGTAATTTATTGCAATTAACCTGTCTTACAGGAAAAAAAAATTGGGTTCGATGTTTTTCTATGCCCCTGGCGTCACATATTTCACGGCGAGAGTTGGTGACAGCTGAGGTCTAGATCGAATGGCGGAGGACTGTTGTGAATGTCCATGGTCCGCAAGGACCAAACTGAGAAGGAAACTTATTCTTGGCCAGTCTCACCAGCTTCATCGTGAGTCACCGGACGCCAGTACACCACTTGGTGATTCACGGCATCCTTCTTCTCCAGACCAGTCCATCTCAGACATGATCTGGCTCCTTGGACCCGAGCGTCCTATGGCTGCCAGTGATCTCCTTCTTTTCCGCAGGCGCCGTCATTTCAAGACGGTCGTATTGCTTGATGTCTCTTTGCTCTCAGGATTGAGGTCATGCGCCTAGGGCTCACACAGGACCGGCTTTAACATGGTGCTTCCCACATGTGACAAGTGTAGAGAAAAACTCAACACGGCGGCTTTCTTCCTGGGTAGAGGCTCCGGATATGCTCGGACGAGATTCCACGTTTTCAGCAAAGATCTGATCATAGGAGGAGATTTTAGAAGATTGGACCATGGAAGCATTCTCAGATTCGTTAAGGAAACTTGGAGACTGATCACTTCATGAAGGGCTTGGTTTTGGTAGTATGAACAAATAGGTAACAAGGTAAGGTGGAAGTCCAGCGCTTCCAGGGAAGGGATAAAAGCATTGGATGCTTGTGTTGAGATATACAGGGTGTCCAAAAAGTATGGAGACGGTCGAATTTCACGAAAATTTCAGGTCCGAATGCTAAAACAAAAAAACACGTGTCCAATATTTTTTCATAAGCTATTTAACGACACCAATATTGACCCCCCCACCCCACCCCCTGCGGGTGAGGCAGGGGGCAACTTTGGAAAGTTAAATGGGAACCCCTATTTTTTATTGCAGATTCGGGTTTCTTGCATTAAAATACTTAAGTTTTGTTCCCCCTGGACACCCTGTATATATATCTCATGGAGCTGTAAATCCTGTGATTCAGGTTCCTCGACAGGGCTCTGACCGTAGTAGCTTCATGACAGATAAGTATGCTTTGGGTCTGCAAAAGTCTTCTGTCCACCTCCTTCATCATCCAGTTGATGACCTTGACCTTGTGTTTTATCTCTGGTCTAATTCTCTTGGGCTATTACAAATAGTGTTCGTTAAGGGAATAAACAATGCAAGGGTGACGAAGAGGTAGCATTTCCAACATTGCCGGCCTCTTGACTGTGGAGCTGAAGAGGCCATCCTCCATGAGAGGCGGCCATTTGCATAATGAGTCCAATTCAACACATCTAATTACTGGGACGTCAGCTCATAGATCCATATAGGGCGTACCTAGCGACAGAGACCAATTAGCATGATGGTTTCATGCGGCACAAGTTAACAGTTTGCCACCTTTTGGGAAGATAGTTGCAGATAAACCTACAACGAAAATACTCCAAGGTTAGTGAGATGAATTAATAAGGATGTCTAAAAGTAAGAAAACACCAAACTCGATTTGCAAAAATCGTAATCGAGCGTCTAAGTTTTACGCCGTCTATTATATAACGAGATCGACTGACCACGGCTCCTGCAAATTTTCTTTTTGAACTAACCAAAGGTAAAGCTTGTTCTGCAGTGAATTGTTCCGACGGTACTTCTTTTGAATTTGGTGTTTCATTACCAGGGCTGGCCCTACCATAGGGCGAATGGAGCGGCCGCTCCAGGCGCAAAGTCCCAGGGGGCGCCTCAGTGGTAAAGAAAAATAAATGAAAAAATAATTTTTTCGCTTTTCTATATTTTGATCGCGAGTGTGTGGCTAGTATGGTATGTGAAATGACCTTATCTGTTGTTTTATTAGTTAGTAAAATAATACAAATGTATCTGTAATCTCTTTAAACAGCATTGTGGTTATAAAGTAGCTTTATATATGTACAAAGTTTAATTTAATCGTGAGACTAAATTGTAAACCAAATTTACTCAATTTTGTGACGTATTTGCGGGTAAAGACTCCCTCTACCCGAAGAGATGAGGAAATGTCTTCCAAAGACATAAAAACCATCCCTGAAGTCAACATGTCACTAGCGGCTAATGAATCCCCAATAGACTGGGCAGAAGACCTCCCCACAGTAGCAGACAGCGGGTCCTGGACCCAAATCAACTCCAGGAAGAGGCCTGGAGCCAACTCTCCCACCAGTCAGTCCGTAAGCAAAAAATACTTAACTGACCTTTCCCTCGTTCACACACAAAATAGATTCGAACCGTTGAATGCTATTCAAGTAGATAACACCAAACCAGAACCGAAATTCAAAATTTCACCGATATTTCTCCATGATGTAAATAATTTTCAAGCCATTTTAAGCGATATAAAAAGGTTAGTCAGCGATCAGTTTGAAATGAAACAAGCTGGAAGTCGCATTAAAATACTAACTTCCACCATTCCCGACTTTCGCACTCTCACAAAATATTACGATGATCATCAAGTGCCCTATCACACCTACAGAGCTCCAGATGAAAAACGACTGTCTGTAGTTATAAAAGGTCTCCCTCTATCTATCACGGATAACTAAATCAAAAATGAACTTCAGCAATTAAACTATCCTATTTTTAAGGTCATGAGACTTTTAAATAAGCAGAAGGAGCCCATCCCCATAGCAGTGGCAGAGCTCGAAGACAACGACGCAGGACGAAATATCCTCAAGCTAGACCGTCTCCTATTCTGCATAGTTAGGGTCGAACCCAGGCGTAAACCACGTGGGATCCCACAGTGTACCCGCTGCCAGCGCTATTTTCACACCAAGAACTATTGTCGACTGCAGCCGCGGTGCGTCAAGTGCACCGGTAGCCACCACTGGACTGAGTGCCCCCAGGACAAGAGGACGGCCCCCCAATGCGTCAACTATAACGAGCAACACTCAGCCAATTACAGAGGTTGCAGTTTTTATAGGTCTTTCCAAGAGAGGAATCAAAGAGCAGCACCGCCAGTGGCCCCTCGCCTTCCTTCACATCCACAGACAGTGCAGCCTAGCACCAGCAAGTCGTCATATGCCGAGACAGCAAAGGTAATAACGGCTTCCTTACCAAAGATGCATCCCAAACATAACATCTCACAAAACACATCATCACTTCTTCATACGCATACACCAAACAAGAACAGCACACTTGAAAACACCATAGTCCAAATCGTGAATCAACTCATCCCTACCATAGTACAATTAATATTAAACTCCCTTAGCACCAACATAACTAGACTGCATCCTGAAATATGACGGACACAAACACAGTACTACCAACTGACTTCTCGCCTTACAGTTCATCACTCCTAACTTCATCTCTTTTAGCTCCTACTGACTTAACAAACTTGAAGATACTCAACTGGAACTCGAACGGACTTAAACAGAGACAAAACACATTCACCGAATTCATTCACAGACATGACATCGACATCGCGTGTATTACTGAAACCCACCTGGTGGCTGAAGACAGACTCAGGGTTGGTGGTTACCAGGTTTACAGACATGACCAACGGACTCGGACGGGAGGGGTTGCAATCTTCATCAAACGGACCATCAAGCATTGCTCCATAGAGTTCCATAACCTCATCAACCTCCAAGCCATAGGGCTCAAACTGTTCAGTCACTCTGGAAACCCCATTCATATCATAGCCGCCTATCAACGACCCAGTACTAATCTTTTAGAGGTCGACTTGCTATCAGTCTTCTCAGGGATACCGACTATCCTGATTGGGGACTTAAACAGTAAACACAGACTATGGGGCTGCAGAATGACAAACAATAACGGAAGCAGACTTCTTCATTACTCCAACAGACTTGACATGCTAGTTATCCCTCCCGACGAACCGACCTTCTTCCCCACACAGCACAATTTTCTCCCCGACATCCTGGACATCTGTCTCATACAGAACATCAGATTCCCTTTTTTCCAAAAACCCCTAGTTGAGTTAGACTCAGACCATTTACCGGTTATAGTAACGTTCATTGAAGAATTTCAAAAGAACCCCCCTCTACCAAAATTAATAAATGGGAAAATTGACTGGGACGTATTTCGTGACCGACTAACAGATACACTTACTATACCTCTCAATTATAACTCTACAGACGACATCGACGTGCACATTGGACATTTTAATGACAGTATAAGGAGCTCAATCGACCTCTCGACGTACAAGAAGTACTCGGATCTCCGGCCTGGCCAGAGAACAGTCCCCCGACACATTCTCTCGCTAATAAAAGAGAAAAATATATTGCGAAAATTATGGCAACGTTCTAGGCTACCCCAGGACAAGGCTGTCTTCAATCGCATGGCTCGCGCAGTCAAGTGGGAATTAGACAACCTCCGTATATCTAACTACCAACGACATCTAAGTGACATTTCCCCGGGAGACACTAGCTTGTGGACTGAGACAAAACGTATTTTGCGACGGCATACTCCAATACCTACGATTACAGACGGACATACACCACCAGCCATCACTGATAACGACAAATGCAACATATTTTCTGCCCATTTAGAACAAAAATTTACACTTCATAATTCCGCCAACTCACAAACAACAGACCTAGTGACTAACTTCATGACACAACACCACTCCACTGCAGAACTCCCGATAGAATACACAACACCACAGGAAGTCAGAGGAGTCATCAGAAAGCTCCCAACAAGGAAAACTCCAGGGGATGATCTCATCCCAAATCTGGTGCTGAAGAAGCTTCCTCCTAAAGGCGACGCCTACCTCACCAGCATCTTCAACGCATGCCTCCGGTTCGGCTACTTTCCTTCGGCCTGGAAGAATGCAATAGTCCTCCTTCTCCACAAGCCTGGGAAACCAAAGCATGATCCGGCCAGCTATCGCCCAATCAGCCTGTTGCCGACAATATCAAAAGTGTTTGAGAAAATTATCCTTCGACGGCTTTTGACTCACCTGGACTCAACGCAAACTATCCCGGAGCACCAGTTTGGATTCCGTTCGAATCACTCGACACTCCACCAGCTTCAGCGGGTCACTGAAGCTATTATCAAAGGATTCGAAAAGAAGGAGTATACAGCTGCAGCATCGCTAGACGTGGCAGCCGCGTTCGACTCCATCTGGCATGAGGGGTTGCTGTACAAACTTCACTTGACAGGACCACCGCAGTACCTTCAGAATATGATCTCATCTTTCTTGAGGGATCGCTTTTTCCAGGTCAGGATCAACGCCGCAGTCAGCAGACGGAGGACGATAGGTGCAGGTGTCCCTCAGGGAGCTATTCTCAGCCCAGTTCTTTTTAACTTATACTGCCATGACATGCCAGTCCCGCAGACCACGGTGCTTGCTACCTATGCGGACGGCACTTTAATACTAGCACAACACTCCGATATTCACATTGCCACACACACTCTCCAATCAGCTGTCTCCTTCTAATTCTTCTTCTCCTTCTAACTGGAAGTTAAAATTAAATCCTTTGAAATCATCAGCCAACATTTTTTCTCTCCGCCGAATACGCCAAACCAACAACATCCAAATTGACAATACTGATATTCCCTGGAATACTTCACAACAAACATTAAAATATCTCGGTCTACACATGGACACAAGACTTACATGGCACACCCACATCTCAACAAAACTAACACAAGCATATCAAAGACTCTCACAACTTTATCCACTCATTAACCGCAGCACTCCACTCCGCCCAAATTGCATCAAAATCTTGTACACATCACTATTACGTCCACTACTAACATATGCTTGCCCAATATGGTACAGTGCAAGCAAAACAGTAAAACGAAAATTACAATCATTCCAAAACAAAACCCTCCGCATAGGTCTCAACGTACCATGGTTCGTGAGAGGCAGTATAATTCATAAAGAACTGGACATAGCTCCCATGGACACCGTCCTGCGATCTCTGACTGAGACGTTCCTCCAGAACCTGCCCCTCAGCCCTGGAGCTGTCCACTTCAATATTGGACAGCCCACTGCACATCGCCGACTGCGACCCAGACTCCCACAGGACATTTTAACTTAGATTTTAGTTTTATTTATCACTATTAATGGTTTTTTTTTTTTTTTTTTTTTTTTTTTTTTTTTTTTTCTGTATTTTGTCATTTTTGTGAAAGGCACTTGAATGCCGGCCCAAATAAATTACTTTCTCTCTCTCTTTAAAAAAGTAATTTTTGTGATAAATAAATGTACCTTAATTTCTACATATTTTGTTTGTCATTCTACATCAACTGTTCCTATAGGTATTGCGAAGAGTACAGTCCCAACGAGCATAGCTGTTTTCAATCGAAAATTTAGACAGAGACTTAAGATGTCGAGAGCTTCCAAGTTCCATGCTTGCACCCACGGTATATATTAGGGGCAAGCAAGGGGGGCGCCATAATTGGATCTCGCTCTATCCTAAAGGCCTCGGGCCGGCACTGTTTATTACCTACAGACTACTGCTATTATAGAATTTTGGTTATATTTGACAGATTTTTGTATACTTTTGTTTATTTTTATTTTAATTATTTTACAATACAATTATTTTTGAAATCGGTCTTTCTATGCCCGTCAATTAGATACTCCACTCGGTTTTTTGATTTTTTTTATCTGGAAAATAGAAAATATACTTCTTCGAATAGAACGTTAAGCGATGGGAATTTAGGACGAGTTGGGCTCATATCCACCAAAGCGACGAAAGAGCGCTCTGGTAGTAGGCGATGTCACGGAGTTAAAGCCCAGATGTCGCAATAACTAACAGTACGGAGCTCTACAGAAGAAGCGTTGTCCATATCTTGCGACAGGAGAAATTCAAAAGAAAACTCGTCTGAAAGGAAATTTTATCCCTTTCAAGGCAAATCCTTACATAGAAAATACCCTAATTACGAAGAGTCTGTTCATGATTTATTAAAATAAATATTTATTTATTTTATGTATAACGTAATTCGAATATATTTTATGTTATAGCCCGAGGATGTATGATATCTATTATATATATTAACAGAAAGACGATGCTTTTCATTTACTTTATAAGAAGCATTCTGTAACATCAAGATTTAGATTTAGTATTTATTACCACAATATTTATTAAGAAATGCAGTGTAAAATCGATTAAACGCGGGGATATGATATCGGAAATAAAAGTATCGATATTAGAAGCAACAGCTTAACTATATCCAATGAATATGTCAACATGAAATGTAAGAATTTCTAGTAACTATAGGAGTAAGTATGTGATAGGTTAATAGTATAAGTGATGGCCTGATGATGTATTTTATGGTGACGTAAATTTTCCTAGAAACAATGGCTGCCTTACCTTTCATAAAAGATGTACATATACTATTTCCTTTAACTGCATATTGGAAAATTGCTACTATCTATTGTAAATTTGTATTTATTTATGTTCACGTATAACGTGATGTGAATGCATTTTATGTTGTTTCCTGAGAATGACACCATGCAAAACCGGTCATAAATACAAAAACAATTTTAACAAGATGAATAAATTTATTTGGATATCCAATTTAAATGAATATTTATTTTTGATGGTCAATAAGTCGTTAAAATAGTTACAGAGTATTTGCAAAATATTATTTCTCGGGAAATTGCTGTAAAGTACAGGTCAGTAGACACTCTTCAGTGGACATTTATTTTTCTAAGGGATAGAGAAAAATATAAGAAGTGGATGAGAAGTCGAAAAAATAAATAAATAGTGAAAATAAGAGAAATACATTTATCTATTTCCTAGGTTTACTAGGAACACCGGGGTCATGTCTGCCTTAGTTTTTTTAGAGAAAAAAAAACGAGAAAATATAGTAGAAAAACAAGACGTCGTTGTATCACCGATGATGTACTTCCCCATCACGAATTAATCTTTTAGGTTTTTGCTCTTCCCCCTCCTGAATCCTCATACTAAATTTTAATGTCAGATACTCGTTAAAGTTCCTTACTCTTGATGAATAAACCGGAGTAGGCAAAATTTAGGACTCTTAGAGTAGAGTCGGGCTCATATCCACCAGAGCGATGAAAGAGCGCTCTGGTAGTAGGCGATATGTCCTCGTAGTTATAGCCAGGGCTTGAGTCATAATAACTATACAATTTCGTATTGAGAGATGCTGTGATAATTATAAAAAATAATAATAAATAAACAAATAATAAAATAACATTTCCTGTAGAAATTGTAGCTGGTCTTCTACTAAATTTTGATTTCTACTGCAGTTTCCAAAAAGAGCCCTAAAAAAAATATCGAAAGTTTAAGACGTGCAATTTTGAAGAAAGTGCACGTATTTAAAAAATTTCAAATATTAATTATTTCAACTGGATTTCTTCTAAATTTACTAGAGAGATGCCATCTTGTTTTTCTAAATTTGAAAAAATGTTCAATCCAATCCAAAGGTATAAATCATCTTTCTGGGTTAACAGGGAAAATGAATAACATAAAATAAGAGAACAAATATTTGGTTTCAATTTAATTAACCTACATTTTAAATAAAATCAGAATATCAATATCGTGTAAATATAGTTTATATAGTGTACATTTTTTACATCACTATGCATTTCATCTGGTTTATTGTATTCACAGACAGATATGTTTTCATTTTCGGACAAGGATTTAAGAAAACATGAAATTCCGGTAAATTCAACTTTGAATTTCTGATGAGTTTCCCTGTACTTCGTATAGCGGTTGAAAGAACACTGGAATTCACCATTACATTTTACCTTGTTCCGCAACTGGATATTGGTCTGATATTGACCATAAAAGAAGGGTGCCTCATTTCCGAGAGACATAAAATTTTGGAAATGGGGAGAAGAGTGAAAGATTAGGAGTGGGCTTAAGGGAGAGGATAGCAGAAATGGTAGAAAACAGTCTTGTTTACCGAGTCCTATCCTCATAATACACACGCACAGCGGCAAACATGCCCAAATTACCGGGACAAAAGTGAATTTGCATGTGTAAAGAAAAGGGTATTTGTGTGTGTGTGAGTTATGGTGGCGTCTCTCCTCCCCTCCAGATAGTATGTTCAGAGCATCCTTACAGCCTGCTTTTATTCATTTTTACAGGTTACCCGAAGTAACTATAAGCAGATTTGTAACTTTAAGCAGGATAGAGACTTTAAACAGTTGATTAAAGCAGGTTAGTAACTTTAAACAGTAGATTTAAGCAGGTGCCCCCCCCTCCAACTTCGTTTCCAAATTTGGAGATGCCACCTAGGAGGATAGCAGAGTACTCCTGGGATGCCACATATACTACGTTTGAACCGGGGTTATTGTTTAGTCAACAACGATCGTTTTCTGAAGCCGGTTGGTCAGCGGTTGTGGCCATGTTGTCGTGGCAGTATCAAGGCTATTTTACAAAAATAACAAAAAAAAGATACAAAAAAAAATAAAAATAATAATTTATTGGAGTAAAATTTTCAATATGGGGAATCCGCTTGTCAATCATTATTCCTGTCCAAAAATAAAGGGGAATAAAATAATAATACTGAATACAATGTAATAAAATAATATATTATAAGAAAAAAAAAGGCCGCAATAGAAGACGGCAACAAAAATAACAACCAACACAACCACTCTCGGGCAACTATAGCAGGGGACTAAGTATCGAACGGAAAGACGGATTACCAGTTTGTTTACATTACGTTCAGACAACGAACTTTGTAGACTAAACACTTAGAATGAAAATTCTATTAAACGTTAAAGAGCATTCATTCCATACTTTGGTTCTCACTCAACCCTCCCCATACCTACTACTAAATAAATAAAATAAAAATGAGAACGGAATTTTCAGGAAAAAACGCATAATTTAAAAAAAATCGTAAACAAAGTTATTAAATAAAAAAAAAATATATAAAAAAAAGTCGGACCCTCATCAGTTAAACCGGATCCGTGTAATTTGAAGAACGATGACCTCCCATTAACAAATTTAATAAACTGTTTTCATCCAATTGGTCAAGAAAATAAAATTTCAACAATAACAAAATATTTTATGCTTATATCTAGGATATATGAGTACTTCACACAACGAAATAAATAAAACAGTTCTATCGTAAAAATTGATACAATAGAGGAAGGAAATACAATTTTATTATTGTAATAAACGTGTGTATTTCCTGTAATAATAGTAAGAGGATACATTTGAAGATGTCTGAAGCTTGTATACTTAGACAGGCGGTCATTATGACTGTTTAATTGATAATGAAACAACAGAAAATGATGTTAAGGAATAATATAGATCATAAAAAAATCAACTTTGTTATTGCACTTCCCCACTTCTTGAAAGCAATATATAGATACAATAAACAAGTATACAATTATAGATATTATACAGTATAGACTTTTTTTAAACATTGTTTAAAAAATAAAAAAAATAACCACTTATAAAAGTTGAGTTTTTCATATGAAAACTTCATTTTTTGCTTTCATTTTTATTTCCTTTGCAGAGATTCTACACCAATAACCATCATTTATATCATAATTACTTTTTTTAAATATTTTTATTACTATCAAAGCGATTTTTAACGCAACAGTGTCATCATCAGTGACACATTATGGTATATAAAAAAATAATAATATTTTAATAAATAAATAAATAAATATATTTAATTATTTCTTTATTTTTTATATATTTCGCTTTTCGTGACTTGAGGAAGGGGCTCGTGATCAAACCGAAATATTGTCCTAAAAGAAGATTTATCTTAAAGTAGGTAATATAAATATTAAATAATTATAATTAAAAATATAAATAATGTATTAGAATTTGATATTCACTTATTAAGTATTATTTATTCTTTAAAATATATATATATATATATATATATATATATATATATATATATATATATACATATATGTATATATATTATGAGAGCGCCGGTAGCTCAGAGGTAGTGTAATAGCCAACTCAGCTCAAAATCGCGGGTTCGTAAACCGGCCAAGACCCTTAGTTTATTTTTAAAAAACCAGCACGCCGTCCTTCGAATGGGATGTTAAGCGATGCTCCGGATCCTGTGCGATGTCAGGTACTCGTTAAAGAGCCCTACCCCAGGTGAATAAAAACTGAGGGTAGGCAAAATATCCCATAGTAGAGTCGGGCTCATGTCCACCAGAGAGAATGAGCGCTCTTGAAGTAGGCGATATGATCTAATGGTTAAAGCCCGGGCATGAGTCTCAATAACTAATCAACTATATAATTATTAATTTTATATGTGTTTGTATTGTAAGATTTAATAACAGTTGATGCATATAATTTATATTTTAATATCGGGTGATGTATATAATTTATATTTTAATATCGGTTGAGGTTAGGTTAGGTTTTATGACTCATGCCCGGGCTTTAACTACGAGGTCATATCACCTACTACCAGAGCGCTCTTTCGTCACTCTGGTGGACATGAGCCCGACTCTACTGTGGGAGTCCTAAATTTTGCCTACTCTAAATTTTTATTCATCTAGGGTAAGTGTCTTTAACGAGTACCTGACATCGTACAGGCTCGGGACCATCGCTTAATGTCCCATCCGAAGGACGGCGTGCTTAAGTTTATTTTACCTCCCAGATAAAATAAACTAAGGGCTCGGTCGGGTTTCGAACCCACAACCTTGAGCTCAGAAGACAAGCACGCGTACCACTGAGCTACTGGCGCCCTCTATTATCTGTTGATGTACATAATTTATAAGTTACTACAATGTACAAAATGTTTCTTATTAACAAGATATGGTTTAACAAAAATAAGTATAATTTTTATTATTATTCTTTGAAACTCCTGAAAATTTTATCTATAAGGATAAAAAAGATTACTAAAATATTTCAAGAATATAGAGAGGATTGAGAATAATAAAGAAATGAGAATATACGAAAAAAAAACCAGACAGAAGAGAGATGTACATGTATTTCTATTTATTTATCAACTTTTTATTTTCTTCTCTATATTTACATCTAAATAAGGACCGGCTCGGAGCCCCACTGGACTATGATAATAAAGTCTGGGACATGGCAAGAAATACATTGAAAAAATCAAGAAACTAGGAAGCTCTGAAAAAGATTTTCTTTTTGCAGGAAGAAGTCAAAATATAATCAAGCTGAAGGGACCAAGAGCATTTTTGACTTGAAATGAAATTTAAAACTTTTTAGTTTCCAAGACCAGAGTTTCAATAAAATATAGAATCGCAATTTAAAAGTGAAAAAATGTAAAAAAAAAAATACCTACTTAGAAGCATGGGTTGAAGCCGTTATATTATTTATGAGAAATTAAAAGAAAAAGAGTCGTCTGTCAATCACCGGTTTTGTACATCCCCAGAACGAAATAATTAACTCACTTTTCTCTCTCCCTCCAACACCAGTCGACCGTTTGCGTTAATATTAAACATTTGATTTACATTAGGGGCTCCTAAATCCTCATACTAAATTTTGTGTCAATAAATTCATCAGTTATTGTGTTTTTGAAATGATCCCCCTCACCTGAACCACCCCTTTATGTTGAAATTTAATTTGTTGGTTCTTATGTTAAGTCTCTTCCTTAATCCCCCCTCCTCTTTGACGTATTTGGCTGAAGATAGATAGTTGTTGTCCTTATAGGCTTTTGGTCATAAAATTTCGTGTTGATGCATTCATCTATCGGCAATCTTGTTCAACCTCCCCCCTAATCCCCCCCTTCCCTTCTGTCGATTCAGCTGAAAAACAATAGGTGTCGTTAGAGGGTTCTGGGTTTCCATATAAAATTTCGTGTCGATACATTCATTCTATCGGGAGTTACCGTGTTCACAGACACAGGACAGACAGAATTTTTTTTTCTCATTATTGAAATCTAGAGGTAGGAAAACTTAATATTCCGTTGACAATTTTTGACAGATTACATAACTTCCCCGGATATGTTCCAAATCGTTTCATCAAGAATAAATAACTACTGAATAATAACTCAAAAATAATGTTTGTATTGGCACGAAATTTTATATGTAAATTGAAAGCCCTATAAGAAAGTACCGTACAGTAATATGAGAAAGACACCTATTAATTTTCTGTGAAATTTGCCAAAAGTCCTCACTCAAAAATCCCAATAACTGGCGATGTAATGAATGTATCGACACAAAATTTATTATGAGGTTTCAGAATCACAGGATGTACTGAGTTTTAGCCCTACCAAAACTGATTATTTCTTGTTGCGGACGTATATAGCAGGTGATTCACCAACGACATTTAAAAATTAGGTTTTGATGAGGCTTTTATATTACTTGGATGTAATGCCGGCTAGTTTTGTTATAATTAAATTCTGGTCCCAGAGTTTCTAATCCCATATTTAATAAATGGACCTCTAAATGTTCAAACATATTTGTGAGTGCCCGGTCTTGGGAATATTGAACTATTTGTTCTGAGCCTATAAACTCGCCCCTCTGAGACGAAGGGAGGTTCGGATAAATTTCCATAGGGCTAGTGCTCATCGATTTCGAAGTTCCAACTTCTAGTTTTTGACATCAGGGGATCGGAAAACATCAAATTCCGGAAAAAACTCAACATCGAATTTCAAACATTTTATATAACTTCCTCTATACTTCGGGTTGCCAATGGTTTAGATTCAAACCCAAAAGCAATTGAGTTCTTTTGAGGGTGCCCCCCGTGGGTGACTAGGTTTTTATTGTGACCCACTCAACTCAACAACATAGATGAAGGGTTCTATTCATCGTCTGAATGCTCCCTTAATGAAATAATGTACTTATATTTGTATTAATCAAGAAGTGTCAGCAAAAGGCTGACTTGAAGTGACAAAGTCAACCTTACATAAAGGAACTTGGTCTGGGTTGGTACACACTACCTTAAACCCATTTGTCTGTCTTTAATTACGGACCATAATATATTATATGCACCCCACTAAATGAAGATATATTGAATTCATCTATAATTTTAACTATAAAACAATTCTTCATAATGAAATTCGGGGGTTATATCCCCCCAAAAAAAATTCGGTGAATCACAGTCAATGTAATTCCCAGCGCGATTAATGAACTAAGTTTTACCTTTCTCACTAAACCCCATTTGGTTCAAAATAAATAGAACCTCTACATAGGTGTACTTCATATTTCAATATTATATTTTGTAATACATTTCTTTTAAATTTTTTTAGTTTTTTAGTTTAAATAAATGTTAGTATAAATATATTATCTTTATTTTTTGTATTTATATAATTACATTTAATTCACTTTAATATTATATTTTATACCTGTGTTTTTAAAAGAACTACTTTTACTATATATTTTTTAGGGTATTTATTATTTATATATATAATAAATACGCTAAAAAATGATATAAAGATTTTTTTTTTCAGAAGAACGAATGTATAGAGTATTTTTTCGATGTTCCAATGTATTTTTCTTGGATTGAAATTATTAACCATGTGAATTGCACACAAGGGATGACAGTTTAAAGTAGGATCCTGCTTCATCTATCAAATAAGTGAATGAATAACAATGTTGAATATACAACAAAATAAAAAATGTCAAATACCAATAATGAAATACCTGAATCCTCATTGGTTACACCACCAAACATAACATGTGTATGAATGATTCAATTTATTTCAACTACTCCCCTTCGTAAACACCAGTTCTGTTTATACTTATGTATGTATTTAGTGGTTAATTGTATTACATACATCACCCATCGTAATTAATATTTAATATCACTATTTGATTATATTCCCCAGCTAAGTGAAGTACAAAACCCTCGTCACACCTATTGTTTTTCAGCCAAATCGACTGAAGGGAAGGGGGATTAGGTGAAAGGCTCAAAACAAAAACTCTGACCAAATCCCATAAGGATGACACATTAATTAAGCGGAATCGGCAGAAGGAAAGGGGGGATCAGAAGGGTATCTCAAAAACACCAATAACTGCCGACGTGATGAATGCATCGACATGAAATATCATATTTGAAGTTAAAACAGAATGAGAACATAACCTGATAAATTTCAGTCATATCAGCTGAAGGGAAGGGGGTTCCATAGAAGGGGACCCATTTCAAAAACCCTAATAGGTAACGTAGTAATGAATTTATGGACACAACATTTAGTATGAGGATTTAGGAGCCCCTATGTAAGTAAACTGTTGAATATTTGCGCATCCGGTCGACTGGTTTTGGAAGGGGAGCAAAAGGTTAATTGATTAATTCGTTCTGGGTATGTACATTGCCGATGATTCACTAACGACTTTTTTATATTGTTATAAATTCAATTTACATCTTCACTGTTATTCATTTATTTATTTTCCATATAGGAAAACCGTCAATTTCGATATATAGAGGTGAAATCATTAATCATGTGAAGGGCCCACAAGGGATGCCAATTTAAAGTAGGATCTTGTAGGAATGAGGAGCAGTCAGAGACGACTGTTAGTTAAGGAACCCATTGTTGATGTCTATTGTCAGATGATCCTTGATGTGTCTGTCAGGGTGTGAACCTTGGCTAACAGATGAGACTGCTCAGTCTCATATAGCCAACAGTTACTCCATCCCACGATAGATAGCCTTCATTCTAACTCAACACAGTCATCTACATACAGAACAGATAATTCCAACATTCTGACTGACTAAACTCCTTCCTAATTAAATATTGTTTTCATAAAAAAAAAATGTTTTCTCTATCCAAGAAGAAAACACGTTGAGGAATCTACGGCTATGTAATTCTCCAGCAAGAATTAATCAATTACGTTTTCGATTTCTCTCCAAAGCCAGTCGACCATTTGGTCTAAAATTCAATATTTGACTTACATTGTGGCTTCTGAATCCTCATTACAACGGCAGTTAGTAAGTTATTATCACTCATGCCCGGGCTTTAACTACTAGACCATATCACCTACAACCAGAGCGCTCTTTCGTCACCCTGGTGACCATCAGCCCGACTCTATTGTTGGAGTCCTAAAATTTGCCTACCCTAAATTTTTATTCACCTAAGGCTCTTTAACGAGTACCTGACATCATACGTCTTTTTTTTACCTCCCAGATAAAATAAACTAAGGGCCTCGATCGAGCAAGTACGCATATCATTGAGCTACCGGCGCCCTCTCCATCGGCTGTTATCACGTTATATAAGTCGAGTCCTCCTTCTCTGTGTATGCAGAACCCTCTGAATTGATTTTCAGTGGAATCGGCGGAAGGGAAGGGAGATCAGAGGGAGACTCAATTAAAAAAAAACCCAATAAATAACTGCCGATGTAATGAATGCATCAACATTAAATTTCAGATTTAAAGTCAAAATCTAGTGAAGACAATACCTGTTAAATCTCAGCGAAATCAGTCGAAGGAAAAGAAAGTTCAAGAGAGGTGGCTCTCAAATATCCTAAAAACTGCCGATGTAAGAAATTTATCGACATAAAATTAATGAGAAGAGACCGAAAAGTAATGATTAATTTGTGCTGGGGATGTCGTAGCCGGTGAATGACCGATGACTTTTTATTTTAATTGTAGTTTTCTAATTATTTTCATTCTACACATTATATTTTTAATTTTCTTCCAGTAAGAATCGGTGAAGGGATGCAATATGCCTATAATGTAACTTGGAAAGCAACCTTGCATGTACAGTTATTGTATATATTTTAATATTCAGAAAAGTTTTAACAACACTGGGTTTATGACAATCTTAATTTTAGAAGAATGATAAAAGAAGGAATAATAGATCACGTGATGTTTCAATGACCAATAAATGAAAAGTTTACCATTCTAGATCACGCTAGGCTCTTTTTTAATCCCCCGTCTTTAGGGGTAGTTTTCGGTCCCGAATTTCACGTTCTGCGAGCTCCTGGTACAAAAAAAATGAACCACTGGCAATGTACTTTTCCAGAAGAAATTAATCAATTAACTTTTCGCTCAACCCCCAAAACCAGTCGACCGTGGGCTGAAAATATATAGATGACTTACATAGGGGCTTCATCATACTCAATGTGCCAATAAATTCATTACATCGACAGTTATCAGGGTTTTTGAGTTGAACCCCCTCACCTGAACTCTTCTTCCCTTTGGCCGATTTTTCAGGAACTTAACAGGTACCTTTTGAGTACTGTATCCGCTGAAAATTGAGTTTTCAGTTTTTCCAAGCAATTAGTTTGAAAAATGAAAAAAAAAAAAAAAAAAAATGGTTGTATTGGCACAAGAGGAGGGGGATCAAAAGGATCGAGTCTGTACTCAAAAACCTTTATAAATGTCTGTAATGACGTATCGACATGGAATATACGTGGATCTAGGACTCGATGAACACAACAGTCGATATTTAACAAAACCAATTGAAGAGAAGAGGGGATCATAATCATAATCCTCTATAAAGTTTATAAACTCAAAATTGTTTAAAAACATTTCTATTATTGGAAAATTAAAAATTTTCTAGGAAAGAGTACAAACAGAAATAAAGAATCGGTTAAGTTGTGAAAAAGACTTAGAATGGGGGATGAAGATTGGAAGACGGGGAATGTGTGAAGTTGGAGAAGACAATAGTTATAGAGATAGTTATCTGGTCCATGGATCCATTAAACTATTTATAATAGTGTTTTCTTTTCGTCTACACCATTTCGGGGCGTTATGGCTACAATTATATAAAGATATATACCATATACAGAGGGCGCCGGTAGCTCAGTGGTATGCGTGCTTGTCTTCTGAGCTCAAGAAAGTGGGTTCGAAACCCGAACGAGGCCCTTAGTTAAGCGATGGTCCCGAGCCAGTACGATGTCAGGTACTCGTTAAAAACCCCTGCCCTAAGTGAATAAAAAATTAGGGTAGGCAAAATTTAGGACTCCCACAGGAGAGTCGGGCTCATGTCCACCAGAGCGCTCTGGTAGTAGGCAATATGACCTCGTAGTTAAAGCCCGGGCATGAGTTATAAAACCTAACCTATACCATATACAAACGAGGAAGATCCGAAGTTTCTGAAACCGATTTTAATTATACAAGAGAAGAGTCCAAAATTTGAAACCGGTATTTTCTAACCTTCGAACTCTACGTGCAGTATACAGAGAGTTACGTAAATTGTCAAAAAATATATGTTGAGTTTTCATTCGAATTTTGTGTTTTCCAGTCTCTTGAATCCAAATTTGTTTTTGTTGTCTAACAAAATTTGGTGGTAACTTTTGTCTTTACGCAACAACCAGCAAGCATGCCAGAGAAGGAGGCCACTTACTACAGGCCATATACTTCCCCAGAACGAATTACTCAATGAAGTTTTCGCAAAAAAAAAAAAAAAAATAGTTTACTTAGATAGGGACTTCCGAATCCTCTTACTAATGTTTGTGTAGATACTGTCATTATATCGGTAATTATTAGGGTTTTTTAGTTGAATCCCATTTTTGATCCCTCCCTTTCATTTGGCTGATTCCGCGGAAAATTAATAGCTATCGTCCTCATGGGGTTTTTGAATTACGTATGATATTTTGTGCGATTCATTAACTACAACCCGGGGCGTAGCCAGGGGGGGCAGGGGGCGCGTGCTTCCCCCCCTCCCTGGCCAGAGCAAAAAACCAAGATAAAAATTAAATAAACTAAAAAAATAGTTTTTATTAAAAATGGATTGCTTGAAAGTTACCAATAGGATCTTCAAATTTCCCGTGCGTCTGATTAGTCATATTACAAGTCATATTACATTTATTAAAATTTATATGAATTCGATCATTTCTTTTTCTCGCTCAAAATCGTCATTTATGTTATACTTTATACTCTTGAAGCTGATTTTACATGCGCAGTAAAAAAGCAAATGCACGCTATGTGAGTCATTTAATTCTAAAAGGACAGAAACCACAGTGTGCATATGCTGCTGCTGCGCTTTGCATTTTTGCTGCTCATGTAAAGTCAACTTAAGTATTACAGTCAGTGATTACCTCAGGGGGAGCTTTCTAGAGGTCCGAGTCTCCAAAATTAATAACAAAAAGTCTGTAACGCTAACCACGGAAACTGCGGGCTATGGCTCCGGAATTCTATACCCCCCCACCCCTGCTCAAAATCCTGGCTATGCCCCTGACTACAACTGCAGTTATTAGAGGTTTTGTGTTGAGTCTCCGCCCTAATTCCCACCTTTTTAAGGGAGTTATTCGAAGTATTGGAAAAGTTATGTAATCAATCAGAAATGTTGAGTTTTCACCGGAATTTCATGTTTTCCGAAATCCTAACTTCAAAAATGAAAAAAAAGTGTGTGCGTATTGTGTGTGCCTGTGAACATGATAACTCCCGATAGAATAAATGTATATACACGAAATTCGATATATGTATCAATAATCAACTAACTAAAGACGATCTACCTATTTTCAGTCAAATCGGCCAAAGGGAAAGAGGGGATTAGGGGGAAGGATTAACACAAAAACTTCAGTAACTGCCACTGAAATGAATGCGTCGATACAAAATTTCATATGTAACTTCAACGACACATACATTTTCAGAGATGAGAAGAGGGATGGGATCAAAAACCCTAATAACTGCCGATGTAATGAATGTATTGACACAACATTGAGAATGAGGATTCAGAAGCTGCTATGTAAGTTAACTATTAACTTTTAGCCTAAATGGTCGACTGGTTTTGGAGCGGGAGCGAAAAGTTAATTGATTAATTTGTTATGGAGAATTACTGTAACTGTAGTTCACCGATGATTTTTTATTTTTGGCATTAGAAGGTTGGATTACGTAAGCGTGAGGGAATGCAATTGTCAATTATAAGTATCCTGTTTTCAGCCAAAATTACTGTGCTGCGAGTGGGGCCCAATTGGCTTTGGAGACCTGAGGCTCAAGCCTCATGATAGATCCGCCACTGGGATAGAACAGAGAGCTAAGTTGATCAATTGGCTTTGGGGACCTGAGGCTCAGGCCTCATGATAGATCCTCCATTGGGATAGGACACAGTGCTCAGAGTTGATCAATTGGCTTGGGGAACCTGAGGCTTGAGCCTCATGAAAGATTCGCCACTGGGATAAGGGGGCTTAAGCCTCATGATAGATCCGCCATTGGGATAGGATAGAGTGCTCAGAGTTGATCAATTTCCTATCTACCCACCACATTTCAGACGAGAACCTTGTCAGTAAGTCACCTTCCATTATCGAGTTGATCGCTTCTTTATCTCAGGGTTCAGTAACCTTCATCAAGTGCATATTTAAAGTGAACAGCAACAGAATTCCGAATTTGGTTGAATATATGTATATATTTATCGATGTACTCCAGCGCATACAGACATACACAAAAATTGTATTTTTGATTTTGAATAAATAAGATAAGAAATTTTTAAAAAATCGGTGAATCACTGGAATTGTACATTCCCAGAACGAACTAATCAATTAATTTTGCACTCCTCCTACAAACCAATCGACCGTTTTGGCTATTAACCAATAGTTGATTTAGAGGGCGCCGGTAGCTCAGTGATATGCGTGCTTGTCTTCTGAGCTCAAGATCGTGGGTTGGAAACCCGACCGAGGCCCTTAGTTTATTTTATCTGGGAAGTAAAATAAACTTAAGCACGCCGTCCTTCGGATGGGACGTTAAGCGATGGTCCTGAGCCTGTACGATGTCAGGTACTCGTTAAAGACCCCTGTCATAGGTGAATAAAAATTTAGGGTAGGCAAAATTTAGGACTCCCACAGTAGAGTCGGACTCATGTCCACCAGAGTGACGAAAGAGCGCTCTGGTAGTAGGCGATATGACCTCGTAGTTAAAGCCCGGGCATGAGTCATAAAACCTAAACCTAACCTAATAGTTGATTTACTTATGGGCTTCAACCTTATACTAAATTTTGTGTAGGTAAATTCTTTACATCGTTAGAATGTTTGAGTCGAGCCCTCCTCTAATCCCCCACTTCCCTT
Source organism: Aradus depressus (assembly GCA_963662175.1). NCBI lineage: Eukaryota > Metazoa > Arthropoda > Insecta > Hemiptera > Aradidae > Aradus > Aradus depressus. The sequence continues at coordinate 23,712,102 of OY759214.1, forward strand.
CGTTGGATTTCACGAAAAATTAATAGATGTGTACCTCAAAGGGCTTTGAAGTTAAATTAATATACACATTTGGGCTAAAAATCAATAGTTAACATATAGGGGCTTCAGTATACTCATATTAATTTTCTGTTGATCGACATCGGTAGTTATTAGTGTTTTTGAGTCCCTCACCTCTATCCCTCACTACCCTTCGTCCGATTTCACGAAAAATTAATTGGTGTTTTTTGTGTTGACTTTCCCCTCTCATACCCTTTACTCTTCGACCGATTTCGCTGAAAATTAATAAAAGAAATTTTGTGTTGATACATTCATTACAACGGCAGTTATTAGACATTTGTGTTAAATCTTCCCCCTAATCCACTCTTTGACCGATTTGGCTGATAATCAATGTGTCATCCTTATAAGGTTCTGGAAACACATTAAACATTTCATGTCGATACAATCATTCTATCAGGAGTTATTGTGTTCAAAGACACAAACAAAGTTATTTTACTTCTATACGAAATGATATAATCAGTCAGAATTTCGATGTTGAGTTTTGAGCAAAATTTCATGTTTTCAGATCACCTAATTCCAAATTTAAAAAAAAAAAAATTGCCTGTGTGTGTTTGTCTGTCAACACGATAACTCCTGATAGAATTATCACTAGCAACAAATGAATAACATGCCTTATGACAGATCTTATTTAAAACTCAGCCATCTCCAACGTAATAATTTAGAAGGGAACTACATCTTCTGACTAAATGAGTTTCTTGCTAAGCTACTAGTGTCGGTTCGAAATGAGCAGGGATTCGGATTAGTGCGTTAAAGCCGGTGTATATAAGACCATTAATAACACAACGTGATATATTAACGAGAATAATTCTGAAATACGAGTGGATATATGACTCTATTTATCTTATAACACATAACTTTATGCACATGCTAAGAATTCTGCGCATGCTGTCTTCGTTAATTTAACTGCATAAGGTTCAGGCATTGCAACGGGTCATTTTTTATTTTATTTTAATTTTTTTTTTGGGCCCTCAGACCTGTTGATGGGCCGTAACTCATGATCATTTATTGGACGAGGATGCCGGTAGCTCAGTGGTATGCGTGTTTGCTTACTAAGCTCAAGATCAAGGGTTCGAAACCCGGACGAGGCCCTTAGGATAAGCAAAATGTAAGACTCCCATTGTAGAGGCGGTAAGCCTTAGAAAAAAAAGAGTATTCTATTACTAATATTCAAAAGTTAAATTAATAATTTAAAGAACCCCGACACAAATTTCTTTTTTTTTACTGAAACCCTGGTGGGGAGGGCTTTTTTTTGGGAGGAGGGGCTTGAAGGGCTTAAGGGAGAGGGACTTGGCATTATAAAGATTTGAGCTCAAACTCTGTGTCTAGCTGTAATAGAGACCGAGATCTCTACAGAGGCTCTGATGAAACCTGAAGATCTTGTAAACGGCATACCCGATTTCCACCAAACATGGCTACGAACCATCTCGCAAATACCAGCTTTTGAAACAAGAAAACCGACATCGGTTCAGCCGTCATGGAGCTACGATGCTACAGACACACACAGACAAAGTATTTAAAGTTATAACACCCTTTCTTTTGAGTAGGGGGTTAAAAATATTAATCGTTATTCTAATAAAAAAAAATTGAAGAACAATAAAGTTGAAAGTTTAATTCTTCATACTACTTTTCTTATCGTAACATTATGAAACAAATTTTAATCAGAATCAGTGCACAACCGCAAATTTTTAAAACTAAATCAGATGTTTACACATCAATTCTCGTGAGTACCGCGTCACTCAAACATTGATCGGAAAACATGAAATTTCGTTGAAAATTCAACATCAAATTTTTGATAGATTACATAACTTCCCCTATATTTCGAATAGTTGCGTTGATGAAATAAAAAGGGAAATAATAAAGAGTAGATTAGACAATTATAAGATGAACTGGATAATCTATTTTCAAACAATAGACCAACCAGATTTATAGCTAACCAACCCCTAAGTTAGCATATAAAGTGGAACCTTATCTATTTTCTATCACAATTTTCATCCATAGAACAAACTTTCATCAAATTCAAAAACATCCCCACCACAGAAGCTAGACTCCAGATAGCATCAACTTATTTATTTCCTTCTGGCTTTCATCCTATTAACTGATAATTTTAATCCTCAGATAACATTTTTATTGAGTATTTTTATGGTCCCAGATGTTTTATTTGACTTAAAGATTGATAATCTTCCATCATTTATGTTATTACAGTATTTTTAGTTTTATTTCCTTTTTTTTCTTCTTCTTTTCTCTCCTTTCTATTTGATTACTTCCGTTTTTGTATTTTTTTTAAATAACAGTTGATAGGAATAAAGAGCCAAGAATAGCTTTTCTGGGTTAGATTCAGGAAATGAAAAAATTTCTTTGTCTTTGTCAAGACGTTAAGAACTCTTGTCATGGAGGGTTTGCGTGTTTCCTAAAAAGTCATACCTATTTTCTTCATTCTTCAAAGAAGGAGTCAAATCGATGAAAAAATCAAAATAATTACTTTGATTAATTTATTTTTGCCTCTTTATTTACAACTACTCCCTAGTCCCAAAAAACATGCTCACTCCCAAAATTTCCTTGATTTTTAGAAATTTTTCAACTGGGCTTTTTGTGTTCGGAATCTTAAAAGAGAATAAAATTTAGGTATACCCTAAACCCCCCAAACGGGGGAGCACATGGCAGGTTGGAGCTTGGTGGCATGGGCTTGCTCCGCCGGGGTCTCTGGACTGTTTTATTTGTCGGGCTTGGGTGGACGGCTACCAGTACATGCGCACCCTCCGTCCTCACTGCACAAGTAGTACTCAGATTACCCAAATGTTTATTCATTATTATTTATTTTTTTTTTTTTTATTTCATTTTTTAATTTATTTTATTTATTTATTCTTTTTAATGACCATGTGAAGGGATGGTTTCATAGGTTGCAAAATAAAAATGTAGCCGGCTTTCGAGATTGTCCTCATCATTAGGGAGACTACAGAAAAAAAAAACAAAAAAAATCTAAAACATGCATACAATTCTAGTTGCTAAAATACGTTCATAATATATTGTGTATGAAAAACAAATTAAATTGATACAAAAACATTTTTTTATCAGATATGTTTATTTTTTTTTCTTTATTTATTGATTTATTCAAAGAATTTATGTATTATATTTATATAATAATGCGTTTTACTTTTTTTTTACAATATGATGGTATTTTTGTAGACTGTCCCATGATGAGGGGAACCTCGAAAGCCAGCTATCATAAAATGGTAAAATCTCTGAGAGATCAGACTACAATTTTATTTTGCGACCTATGTCACCTAACCATACTCAAAGGACGATGATGACCTAGAAGTTTTTCGCCCTTAAAGCACAACATCCAGTCATCCACTCCTCAGGAGAAATTATATAACTATGACAAAAGTCGACTTGGCTTATATTTATTTTTCTAATTAATTATGAGCACTATTTTGACAATTATTTCAACAAACAATTAACAATTTATATTGTAAGGATGCATGAAATTGGTAAATACACAACACATTTTAACAAGAAGACGATATTATAAGAAACAACCTGCAACATGGCTACCGACAGAAATTTAAAAATAACGTTTGTTTAGTTCTGTAAATCCACAGACGATGTAATTAATGAAATGTTGAAGACAGAAAACAAGGGTTGTTTGTGCTCTAAGATGTTGTAACTGGCTCCTGCCCCTTGTACAAAAGATAATTACCAGCCATCATGGGCGTAGCCAGCAAAAAACAGTTTTCATTAAAAATGGATTGCTTACAAGTTACCAGTTACCAATAGGATCTTCAAATTACCTGTGCTTTTGATTCCTAAATCAGCAATCAGCTGTTACATATATGTACATGTACAAAACAAGTCATATTACATTTTTTAAATATACATGAATTCGATCATTTCATTTCCTCGCTCAAAATCTTCATTTATGTTATACTTTATACTCTTAAAGCTGATTTTACATGCGCAGTAAAAAAGCAAATGCACGCTATTGGATGTGTCATTTAATTCTAAAAGCACAGAAACCACAGCGTGCATTTGCTGCTGCTGCGCTTTGCATTTTCGCTGCACACGTAGAGTCAGCTTAAGTATTACAGTCAGTGGTTACTTCAGGGGGAGCTTCTAGGGGTAAAAGTCTCCCAAATTAATAAGAAAGTCTGAAACGCTAACCACGGAAATTGCGGGCTCTGTCCTTGGGAGTCTATACCCCCCACCCCTATAACCTAACTTTGCCCCCAACCGCTCAAAATCCTGGCTACGCCCCCTGCCAGCCATCCTGATGAGAGAGACCCATCATTCTTCAGGCAGTTTGACAGAGAACGCACCGTGGGGGTTCGAATCATAAGGTCGGATTTCGAGTCCCACCCCTTGCTACATTAAGATTTTTTAGTGGCGGTCGAGTGTGCAAAACCTTCCGGACCTGGTTACTTTTTACTTTGTTATACTTAATACTACAGAAGGCAAAACTGAAAAAATCGTAGGAACACACACAGACTAACAGATTCACAGATAGGCAACATCGCGAAAATGGTCAAATTGTTTTTATAGCACCTTGAAACATAAACATCCGTTGAAAATTCGATCTCGGATTTTTGCACGGCTACTACTTAATTATACAATAAGTTAGCATATCGCTTACTACCAGAGCGCTTTTTCATGATTCTGATGGGCTCTACTTCGGAAGTCCTAAATTTTTGCTACATGGTTTTATTCACCTGAGTTGAGGGTCTTCCAAACTAATATTTGACCTCGTACAGGCTCGTCACCATCGCTTGACGGCTTTCTAAATGTATTATCATCTTCCAGATAAAAAAAAAACTAATAGCCTCGGCAAAATTGCACGTTTTAGGTTTTTACTGCACAAAATTACATATTTTGTTTTAATTAGAAAATTTATATGTAGGTTAGTTTGAAAATGTATACATTTGTTAATCGACAAATTTAACCCTCCTAATACCAGGTGAAAAAGAAAACATCAAGTACCACGTGGCGTCTTTAAAGACCCCACGCAATTTTTACTGCTAGCGCCATTTTATGTTGGTATTTTCTCAAAATTATTGTTACCTTTTATTTGGTCTATGCTGAAAAGAAAAAAATATTGGTAAAGTCAAAAAACTGGGTCTAACTTTTAAAAAAAAAATATTCAAAAAAAATCGAAAACTACTTTTTTTATTGGTCATTTTGGCTACAATTAATGTTTTTTAAACAATGGCTTTTGCATATATGCCTTTTACAAATCGTACAAAACATATATCCTTCGATCCCGGCATCTTACTACACTTTCCATTTTTTTGAATTGCTATTTTTACTTTTTTTAAATTTTTTTAGAAAAAAAATAGATCTGCATTGTTTGAAAATACAAGTGGAACTGAGTTACTAGAGGAACGTCAAAAAATAAAATAAGGACAGAGAGGAATTGAATAAAAAAAGTTCCAGGAAAAAAAAATATTGGAAAGTAAATTTATTCTTGAGATTGAAACCAGCTGAGCTTCATACTTTTTTTTTTTTTTTTTTTTTTTTTTTTTTTGCTTTATGTACGGTGAATATTAGCCATGTCAATGTGTTATATATAATTATTTAAGACATCCATGGCCCCGGGAGGGAGTTCTATCTACGAAATAAAACTCACTCCCGGACGGGATTCGAACCCGCAAACCATGGTGAGACCATGAGACCAAAGCCCTACGCTCTAGCCCGCACGGCCACCATGGCCCCCGAGCTTCATACTAGAAATTATAACACAATAAAAACTAATTCCCGGAATTTTTTTTAACAAGACCTTGTGTCTACTATTTTTCATATTTTTGGCAACATCAACTACCAGGTGGGGTCACTTTCGACCCCGAACACTTTTTTGGAGCAATTTAGCTTTGTGAAAATTCGACGATAACCTTTTCTCATATAATAATTATACCCTATGATTCCTGATAGATTGAAGAAAAAAACTCGTTGAGCTTCCAGAATATTGGTCTTCAATTTATGTGTTTTTTGTCAAAAATTCCACGCGTGGTCTGAAATGATCCCACCTGTTATTAGGAGGGTTAAAACAGTTTTGCGTAAACATCCCGGACATCTGACATGACCAACTCAAAAAGTACAATTCAGCAATAAATGTTAAAGATATTGGATTGGATCTACAACCTGGCATTATAAGCAGCTACAAAAAATGCCCCATGAGAGACATCCTTTTCCCAGCTAAAACACATATGCACTTAAAAATAAAGAAAACGTATGTTTTTAAAAAATATTGTCTATTTCACAAATAATATATAATATGGGAGTACTTTCGGTATTGCTACCATCTTCAGCCACGACTTAACAAATACTAAATTGAAGTTCAACTAGGTAGTTTTACGTTGAACCTAGTTGAACTTCAATTTAGTATTTGTTAAGTCGTGGCTGAAGATGGTAGCAATACCGAAAGTCCCATATTATATATTATTTGTGAAATAGACAATATTTTTTAAAAACATACGTTTTCTTTATTTTTATCAAGTGTTTCACAATATCTCTGCAAAAATGTTAAGTATCACATATGCACTTAGTTAACGGCGTCACAGTTTTTCAGACAAGAATTTTGAAATGTATTTAGTTTTAATAATTTTTTTATTTATTTAGTAATTTTAACGCATCAAATGCTTAAGTAAAAAATATATATAAATTTAATTGAAGTCAAATTCTCGGCTTCGAGTAATGTGGTGAACTGTTTTGTATTTTTTACATATCTCCAGTATTTTTTTAATCGAAAATTTATACATATGTATATGTATATGCTTTTGTAATTAAAACATGAAGGTAAAAAAAACTTGTATTTTCAGTGAATTTTTTTTATAAATTGTATAAATAAATTCCTTTAGGCTTTTTATTTTATATATTTATTTTTAAACGCTACCCAATTTTATGCTAAATTTACAAGTTAGATTAATTTTTTTTTTTTTTTTTTTTGGAGAAAAACAGTTAATGGCAGGATTTTATTTTTTGTTGCACATTTTTGCATGTTTTGGACTTTTTATTTGATGTTTTTTAAATTTTTTTACTGCCCGAAATCCGGGCTCTAATGATGATGAGGAATGTTGTTAACTCCGGAAGCCGGCTAGCATATTATTATAAAACCTGTGAGAGGTCAGAATACAGTTTCATTTTACAACCTATGAAATAATCACCTCATTAGATGAGCCTGTACGATGTCAGGTACTCGTTCAAGGCCCCTGTTCTAATCTAATGAACCTGGGTAGGCAGCATTTAGGACTCAGATAGTATGAGTCACATTCATGTCCACCAGAGTGACGAAAGAGTGCTCTGGTAGATGGGCGATATGACCTCGTTGTAAAAGCAGGGGAATGTGACATAATAACTATTATGAGTAAGAATAAATAATTAAACAAAGAATACAAATGAAAAAAAAAAAAAATTAATAAAAAATAGAAAAACCAAATAAATAACATATATATATTTTTTTTTGATTGGCCTCCACAGACACCACACTAGCCATAAGTGTTTGTTATTAAGTTATTTTTACTAACTCCATGGCCCCGGGAGGGAGTTCTATCTACGAAATAAAACTCACTCCCGGACGGGATTCGAACCCGCAAACCATGGTGAGACCATGCGACCAAAGCCCTACGCCCTAGCCAGCACGGCCACCATGGCCCCCAATAAATAACATAGAGAATCATAATTAAAGAAAAAAAAAGAAAAGAAACTGGAGATTTTTTGTTAATTATATTAATAAAGCTGAAACGGGGTTTGTTTGTTTGTTTGTATGTTTGTTTGTTCCAGCATCACGCCCAAACCGCTGGACGGATTTTTATGAAACTGCCCATGTAGCATTCTTATGATCCCGATTGAATAATAGGCTATGTGGCGTCCCAAAATTTTGATCGGGAGGGGGGGTTGTAAGGGGGGCCTAAGTACATAAATAGTGCTAACTCATTAACTAATGGGCGAATTGTCATGAAATTTCACAGGTAGTCTTTTTAAAATCCAAACAGGAAAAAAAGGTGTGTGGCGTTCCAAAGTTTTGATCGGGAGGGGGGGTTGTAAGGGGGGCCTAAGTATATAAATAGTGCTAACACATTAACTAATGGTCGAATTGTCATGAAATTTCACACGTAGTCTTTTTAAAAGCCAAACAAGAAAAAAAGGTGTGTGGCGTCCCAAAGTTTTGAACGGGAGGGGGGGTTGTGGGAGGGCCTAAGTATAAATATAGAGCTAACTCATTAACTAATGGGCGAATCATCATGAAAATTCACATGTAGTATTTTTAAAAGCCAAATAGGAAAAAAAGGTGTGTGGCGTCCCAAAGTTTTGATCGGGAGGGGGGGTTGTAAGGGGGGCCTAAGTATAAATATAGAGCTAACTCATTAACTAATGGGCGAATCGTCATGAAATTTCACGTAGTATTTTTAAAAGCCGAATAGGAAAAAAAGGTGTGTGGCGTCCCAAAGTTTTGAACGGGAGGGGGGGTTGTGGGGGGGCCTAAGTATAAATATAGAGCTAATTCTTTAACGGTTGGTCGGATTGTCACGAAATTTCACATGGAGTATTCCTGAAGGCCAAATAGAAAAATAAGGTGTGTGGCGTCCCAAAGTTTTGAACGGGAGGGGGGGTTGTGGGGGGGCCTAAGTATAAATATAGAGCTAACTCATTAACTAATGGGCGAATCGTCATGAAATTTCACGTAGTATTTTTAAAAGCCAAAGAGGAAAAAAAGGTGTGTGGCGTCCCAAAGTTTCGAACGGGAGGGGGGGTTGTGGGGGGGCCTAAGTATAAATATAGAGCTTATTCTTTAACGGTGGGTCGGATTGTCACGAAATTTCACATGGAGTATTCCTGAAGGCCAAATAGAAAAATAAGGTGTGTGGCGTCCCAAAGTTTTGAACGGGAGGGGGGGATGTGGGGGGGCCTAAGTATAAATATAGAGCTAACTCATTAACTAATGGGCTAAACGTCATGAAATTTCACATGTAGTATTTTTAAAAGCCAAATAGGGAAAAAAGGTGTGTGGCGTCCCAAAGTTTTGATCGGGAGGGGGGGTTGTAAGGGGGGCCTAAGTATAAATATAGAGCTAACTCATTAACTAATGGGCGAATCGTCATGAAATTTCACGTAGTATTTTTAAAAGCCGAATAGGAAAAAAAGGTGTGTGGCGTCCCAAAGTTTTGAACGGGAGGGGGGGTTGTAAGGGGGGTCTAAGTATAAATATAGAGCTAATTCTTTAACGGTTGGTCGGATTGTCACGAAATTTCACATGGAGTATTCCTGAAGGCCAAATAGAAAAATAAGGTGTGTGGCGTCCCAAAGTTTTGAACGGGAGGGGGGGTTGTGGGAGGGCCTAAGTATAAATATAGAGCTAACTCATTAACTAATGGGCGAATCGTCATGAAATTTCACGTAGTATTTTTAAAAGCCAAAGAGGAAAAAAAGGTGTGTGGCGTCCCAAAGTTTTGAACGGGAGGGGGGGTTGTGGGGGGGCCTAAGTATAAATATAGAGCTTATTCTTTAACGGTGGGTCGGATTGTCACGAAATTTCACATGGAGTATTCCTGAAGGCCAAATAGAAAAATAAGGTGTGTGGCGTCCCAAAGTTTTGAACGGGAGGGGGGGATGTGGGGGGGCCTAAGTATAAATATAGAGCTAACTCATTAACTAATGGGCTAAACGTCATGAAATTTCACATGTAGTATTTTTAAAAGCCAAATAGCAAAAAAAGGTGTGTGGCGTCCCAAAGTTTTGAACGGGAGGGGGGTTGTGGGGGGGCCTAAGTATAAATATAGAGCTAACTCTTTAACAGTTGATCGGATTGTCACGAAGTTTCACATGTAGTATTCCTGAAGACCAAATAAAAAAATAGGCGGTGTGACGGCTCAAACGTTTTTACGGGAGGGGGGGTAGTGGGGGAGCCTAAGTATAAATATAGAGCTAACTCATTAACTAATGGGCGAATCGTCATGAAATTTCACATGTAATATTCCTAAAGGTCAAATAGAAATATTAGGTGTGTGACGGCCCAAAATTTTGAACAGGAAGGAGGGTTGTGGGGGGGGGGGATAAATATACATATAGAGTCATCTCATTAACGGTTGGTCGTATTGTCACGAAATTTCGCATATATTATTCCTGACGGCCAAATAGAAAAATAAGGTGTGTGGCGTCTCGACGTTTTGAACGGGTGGCGGGGTTGAGGGGGGGGGGACTAAGTATAAATATAGAGCTAGCTCATTAACGGTTGATCGTATTGTCATGAATCGGATTGTCATGAATTTCACATGTAGTAGTAGTAGTAACTATGTATTCGCTGTGGGGTTCACTGTTGCAAGACATTTACTAGCTGTGATGTCCAGCGTTCCTAATATCGTACTAGCTGTGGGGTCCGCTGTTGCAAGGCACTTACTTGCTGTAGTGCTCAGCCCCAGCGTTCCTAACTATGTACTGGCTGTGGGGTTCGCTGTTGCAAGGCACCTACAAGACATTTACTAGCTGTGATGCCCAGCGTTCCTAATTACGTACTAGCTGTGGGGTCTGCTGTTGCAAGGCGCTAGCAGTGTGGCCCAGCGTATTGAACTACGTAGGTACTAGCTGTGGGGTCCACCGTTGCAAAACTCATACTAGCTGTGATGCCCCGTGGTTCTAACTACATACTATCTGTGGGGTCCGCAGTTGCAAGGCACCTACTAGCTGTAGGGCCCAGAGTTCCTAAAAACGTACTAGCTGTGGGGTCCACCGTTGCAAAAACATACTAGCTGTGATGCCCAGGGTTCCTAATATCGTACTAGCTGTGGGGTCCGTTGTTGCAAGGCATTTACTAGCTGTAGTGCCCAGCGTTCCTAACTTCGTACTAGCTGTGGGGTCCGTTGTTGCAAGGCATTTACTAGCTGTAGTGCCCAGCGTTCCTATGTACTAGCTGTGAAGTTCGCTGTTGCAAAGCACATACTAACTGTAATGCCCAGCGTATTTAACTACATACTAGCTGTGGGGTCCGCTGTTGCAAGGCACTTAATAGCTGTGATGCCCAGCGGTCCTAACTTCGTACTAGCTGTGGGGTCCGCTGTTGCGAGGCACATACTAGCTGTGGTGACCAGGGGTCCTAACTACGTACTAGCTGTTGGGTCCGCCGTCGCAAGGCACATACTAGCTATGATGCCCAGCATTCCCAACTACGTACTAGCTGTGGTGCTCAGCGATGCAAGCCACATACTAGCTGTGGTCACAAACGTTCTTAAGTACGCACTGACTAGGACGTCCAGCGATGCTAAGTATTCACTAGGTGTGGCTTCCGCCGTTGAAAGGCGCATACTAGCTGTGGTGCCCAGGGGTCCTAAAAACTTACTAGCGTTACAACAGCTGAAGGACTATAAGCCTTATTCCGTATGAATAATTGAAAATTATAACATCATGAATGTACTGTCGAGGAACTGAATAGCGTTATAGAAGATATTGGGAGAAAAATCAAAGTTCCCCGGGCAACGCCGGGTATAACTGCTATAGATTTAATATTTGTTAAAACTGATAGAGAACGACCGGATTATCTGAATCCTACACAAAAATCAAAATAAAAATGTTTTTCAAAAAATTCACGCTATTTAACGGTTTATAGGCTTAATAATTGTTAAAACTGATACGACAGAATCAGATATATCCGAAAAGTCCCATCCGACGGACGACGTGCTCAAGGCTATTTTCAACCTAAGTGAAATTTCACCTACCCAGGTTTATTTACATAACATACGTCTCATTATCGAGTACCTCACATTCGAAAAAGCCCTGGATCATCGCTTAAAGTCCCATCCGAAGGACGACGTGCTCAAAGTGTCTTTAACTTCCCGATTGAAACATCTGACCTAAGTGCCTCAGCTAGATTTCTAAGTGGCGATCCTGAGCTCGGTAGTCTCCATTCTTCAAATTTCTCGCTTTTTAACGGTTTATAGATTTAATATTTGTTAAAACTGATAGAGAACGACCGGATTATCTGAATCCTACACAAAAATCAAAATAAAAATGTTTTTCAAAAAATTTGCGCTATTTAACGGTTTATAGGCTTAATAATTGTTAAAACTGATACGACAGAATCAGATATATCCGAAAAGTCCCATCCGACGGACGACGTGCTCAAGGCCTATGTTCAACCTAAGTGAAATTTCACCTAACCAGGTTTATTTACATAACATACGTCTCATTATCGAGTACCTCACATTCGAAAAAGCCCTGGATCATCGCTTAATGTCCCATCCGAAGGACGAAGTGCTCAAAGTTATTTTTAACTTCCCGATTAAAACATCTGACCTAAGTGCCTCAGCTAGATTTCTAAGTGGCGATCCTGAGCTCGGTAGACTCCATTCTTCAAATTTCTTGCTTTTTAACGGTTTATAGATTTAATATTTGTTAACTGACAGAGCCATAGAGTGTGCTGGTTTCGGATTATGCCAACGTCAGCACAACGTTCAGACTGACTTTAAATATGGTGACACCGATCCACTATGGAAGAAAAATGCCAAAAAAAAAAAGATGTATGTATAGATATGAACACAAATTAAAACTTGTGTACATTGTGATATAATCTATATTAATAAAGCTGAAACGGGGTTTGTTTGTATGTTTGTTTGTTTGTATGTATGTATGTTTGTTCCAGCATCACGCCCAAACCGCTGGACGGATCTTCATGAAACTTCCCATGTAGCATTCTTTAGAGCCCGATTGAATAATAGGCTATGTGGCGTCCCAAAATTTTGATCGGGAGGGGGGGTTGTAAGGGGGGCCTAAGTATATAAATAGTGCTCTCATTAACTAATGGTCAAATTGTCATGAAATTTCACACGTAGTCTTTTTAAAAGCCAAACAGGAAAAAAAGGTGTGTGGCGTCCCAAAGTTTTGAACGGGAGGGGGGGTTGTGGGGGGGCCTATGGATAAATATAGAGCTAGCTCATTAACGGTTGGTCGTATTGTCACGAAATTTTACATGTAGTATTCCTGAAGGCCAAATAGAAAAATAAGGTGTGTGGTGTCCCATAGTTTTGAACGGGAGGGGGGGTTGTGGGGGGGCCTAAGTATAAATATAGAGCTAGCTCATTAACGGTTGGTCGTATTGTCACGAAATTTTACATGTAGTATTCCTGAAGGCCAAATAGAAAAATAAGGTGTGTGGTGTCCCATAGTTTTGAACGGGAGGGGGGGTTGTGGGGGGGCCTAAGTATAAATATAGTGCTAACTCTTTAACGATTGGTCGGATTGTCACGAAATTTCACATGTAGTATTTTTAAAAGCCAAATAGAAATATAAGGTGTGTGGCGACCCAAAGTTTTGAACGGGAGGGGAGGTTTTGGGGGTAGGCCTAAGTACAAATATCGTGCTTGCTCATTAACGGTTGGTCAGATTGTCAAGAAATTTCACATGTAGTATTCCTGACGGCCATATAGAAAAATAGGCGGTGTGACGGCTCAAAATTTTCCACGGGAATTGGGGCTGTGGGGGGGGGGGGGGGGCCTAAGTATAAATATAGTGCTGGCTCAATAACGGTTGGACGTATTGTCATGGAATTTCACATGTAGTATTCTTAAAAGCCAAATAGAAATATAGGGTGTATATGTCACAACATTTTGAACGGGAGGGTGGGTTGTAAGGGGGGCCTAAGTTTATAAATAGTGCTAACTCATTAACTAATGGTCGAATTGTCATGAAATTTCACATGTAGTATTTTTAAAAGCCAAATAGGAAAAAAAGGTGTGTGGCGTCCCATTGTTTTGAACGAGAGGGGGGGTTGTGGGGGGGCCTAAGTATAAATATAGAGCAAACTCTTAAACGGTTGATCGTATTGTCACGAAATTTCCCATGTAGTATTCCTGAAGGCCAAATAGAAAAATAAGGTGTGTGGTGTCCCATAGTTTTGAACGGGAGGGGGGGTTGTGGGGGGGCCTAAGTATAAATATAGTGCTAGCTCAATAATGGTTGGTCGTATTGTCATGGAATTTCACATGTAGTATTCTTAAAAGCCAAATAGAAATATAGGGTGTATATGTCACAAAATTTTGAACGGGAGGGTGGGTTGATGAGGGCCTAAGTATAAGTATAGTGATAAGTCATTAACGGATGATCGGATTGTCACGAAATTTCACATGTAGTATTCATAAAGGCCAAATAGAAAAATAGGGTGTGTGACGTCAAAAACTTGTGAACGGGAGGGGGTTATGGGGGTAGGCCTAAATTTGAAGATAGAGATAGGTCCATAACGGATGATCGGATTGTCATGGAATTTCACATGTAGTATTCTTGATGGCCAAATAGAAAAATACACTATGTGACATCTTAAAAATTTAGGAGGGGGGGAGGGGGGGGGGGGCTAAGCATAAAAATAATGCTGAATGATTAAAGGGTAATCGGATTGTCATGAATTGCACATGTAGTAAACCTGTGGTTCTAACTACATACTATCTGTGGGGTCCGCAGTTGCAAGGCACCTACTAGCTGTAGGGCCCAGAGTTCCTAAAAACGTACTAGCTGTGGGGTCCACCGTTGCAAAAACATACTAGCTGTGATGCCCAGCGTTTCTAACTAGGTACTAGCGGTGGGGTCCGCCGTTGCGAGGCACATCCTAGCTGTGGTGACCAGCGTTCCAAACTACGTACTAGCTGTGGGGTCCGCCGTCGCAAGGCACATACTAGCTGTGATGCCCAGCATTCCCAACTACATACTAGAAATCTGTGGTGCCCAGCGTTGCAAGGCACAGACTAGCTGTGGTCACAAGCGTTCTTAAGTACGCACTGGCTAGGATGTCCAGCGATGCTAAGTATTCACTAGCTGTGGTTTCCGCCGTTGAAAGGCGCATACTAGCTGTGCTGCCCAGGAGTCCTAAAAACGTACTAGCGTTACTACAGTTGAAGGACTATAAGCCTTGTTCCGTATGAATAATTGAAAATTATAACAACATGAATGTACTGTCGAGGAACTGAATAGCCTTATAGGAGATATTGGGAGAAAAGTCAAAGTTCCCCGGGCAACGCCGGGTATTACTGCTAGTGTTATATATATATTGATGTTTTATTAAAGTTGTAACTCAGATGGGAGACAGGAATAAATTATCTGTCCCCATCCATAAAATTTTAAATTGTTAAAGTTTTTAGATGGTTTTATTTATTTATTTTTATTATAAAAAAAATTTTAATTTTATTTACTAAAATATTTTAATTTTCATTCAAATTTCAAAAATTGTTAGTTTATCAGACTGCCTGATGGCTAGCTAATACTAATAAAAATCTGTGAGGTCAGTCATCACATCTTATTTGACAACCTGTGAAATAATCACTTCTCAGGACATCAGTCATCTACATATTTACATCAGCCATTTTCATATTAGAAACTGAAGTGGCTACTATAGTTTCTGGAACAAAACTGTTTTTGAGAACAATACAACACCTTTTTACTGACCTCCTTGCAACAGATATATTTGCCTAATTTGTGTCTTCTTAAAGAGAATATATAATTGGATCTTAATGTATTAATTGGAACTGAGGATAATTCCCTTTGTTTTATAAGAGAGAAGAGGCTGGATGCAACCTAAAAGCCTCAGAGATCTGAAATTGCCACTAGATGTGAGTTTAATATTCATAGAACAGTTAGCAGAGTTCTGAGTCAAGTTCTGTACATCAATGCAAATCATTCAATCTTAGATTTTCCCCTGCGGCTCCTTTCCAAATGTTTCATCATCAGTGTTATTCCTTCGATGAAGAGACTGAGTCTAAGACATACAGAGAGCAAACTGTAAATAAAATAAGTGTGATGCCATTACAGGACTTTCTTATACCAAACAATTTTATGCAGATTAATCTTCCTCCCCCTCTCAAATTCGTTATTCATACTGGCATTAAGAAAGTAATATGTTGGGCGTCAGTGGTTTTTTTTGTTTCAATGTACAGGGTAAAACTTGGTTGGTATGAGACATTCATGTAATGGCTATATTACTAAACTATCGCTAAATTACCAATAATAAAAATATATTTTATAATTCGTTGCTGCGCGATACAATTTAAACATTACTTCGTAATAGTTGTTTGACAGACAGGATCCGCCGGAGTACGCTGCCTGTGGAGTGGTTCTGACCGTCCGCCACATCATCGAAGAGTGCCGGTCATATACGGACCTCATGGAGCAGCACAGGATTTCAAGGAATTTATTTGAAGCTCTGGGTGATGGCGGTGCTGCCATAGATCGGCTGGTCTCCTTCCTCAAGGCATCTCATCTATTCCATAAGCTGTAGTTCATGGAGATGTCTTTAATTCTGTCTGGAAAG
Source organism: Aradus depressus (assembly GCA_963662175.1). NCBI lineage: Eukaryota > Metazoa > Arthropoda > Insecta > Hemiptera > Aradidae > Aradus > Aradus depressus. Next base: position 23,728,426 of record OY759214.1, read on the forward strand.
TGTCCTTTACCTTTTACTTTACTTCGTTTTTTTTTCTTCATTTTCTCATCTTATTATTCATCTGGATACTTTTATTGTTTATTTTGTCTTATATCTTGTGTAAGTGTACCTATGTTTTTTTTTTCATTTTGTTTTTTCCTTTGTAAATAATAAGTTTTTTGTTCGGGCGATGAGAACCATGGCAGTTTTTTGCCCTAAAACCACCATCTCTCTCTAATAGTTCTAATGGAAATTGATTTAAATTCTTTGAGGAGCTATAACTCTAGTTGTATTGGTCTTATCTCAAATTAGAAGGAATATTGACGATCGGAAATTTAATAAGAAACATTTTTAGTAAATCCACTTTTGCCATAGGATTAGCCTCTTTTGCGTAAATCGAGCAAACATCTATAAAAGTGGGTTTCCAAACGAAATTTTTGGATAATTTTCGGCACGTATCTCGTAAACCGGGAAACCTGTGAAAAACCGCATTTCACATGGAATGTATCTTTAAGTTTTTTTTTAATTATTCTTTACATGACTAGAAATAAGTAAAATTTTCGATGATATTGCCCATTCCACCCCTCAGCATAAATGGAAATTTCTGACGCATTACAGCCTTATAAAGGACATTTGAAAACGACCCCTATTAACTCCCCCAGTATATAGATACGTCAAATGTTCATATGACCAAACATTGGAAATTTGTTTTGCCGCATTTTAGATTTTGTACATTACCCTATATAATATATACACCAACCGTTAAAAAGCAATTTAATGTTTGGATTCCCTCCCCCCACAATACATGTCCCAAATTTTGAGTTTCCGCATGGGCTACATTTGAACCCGGCTTATAAGGATGATATTTGTGACAATTCATTTTAAGGATTCCTCTTTAAGAGCGAGCTAATATTTTTATATTTTGGGTCCCCTTCAAACTCCTCGAGTTCAAAGGAAGATTCTTCAATGGTGCCTCAAAGACCCAAAAAGACTCAAAGCAATATCTCCAACATTGAATATCGGAGTTGAAATTCCCAGTCTGTTGAATCTAAGTTCAATTTTTCAAATCCCACCCTCTCGCTCTGCTCTCCAACGTAATAAGATAATGTCCAAATTTTGGGCTTAGCGAACTTTAAAAAAAAAATTAAATAATAAATTTATTTCCGTTAAACCAATACATGGTAATAGGATATGTCAAAAGTATGTACTATACATTAAGATAGCTTATAAATTACATTTATAACTACTTGAGTCTAACAAACGTATGATTAGTAGTAATAACAAAACTATGAAAAAAATAAAATGAAATTAATAAAAACTGAATAAATAAATACTTAAAAATATATGAGTACATAAACAAAATTAATACATAGATACATTTAGTAGACACATTCTTCAACCTAATAAAAATTAAGATAACTATAAAAAAACTTTTCGGAAGTGTCTTTATCTTAACGATGCTTCGGGACGTTCTTACGTCCCTTCATGTGTGAGATGTAGAAAAAAAAAGAAAACGATGTAACTATAACAATATATAAAAAATAAAAATAAATAATAAGTATATATATTAATCAATTATAAACGAATAAATAAAAAGTCTAAGTAAATAAATATATAAATGAATAAATAAAACAATAACGTACATTGGACTGACCTTTAAGGTGTGGAGGAACCCAAAAAATAAAAATGAATGCTTTGTATCAAATAATGTTTCTGGATATGAAACACGATTCTTTATTGTGATTATATTATTCTTTTTGAACAGTGAGAATAAAATTCCGTTTCCTTGTAAAGGGTTTCCTCTAACATAAACATTTTTAGTTAAAGTTTAAATTTTTTTATTGTATCTATTGACTTCAAGAAGTGGGGGAGGGCATTAAAAAAAATTAATTTTTATGAGTTATACTTTTTTCAAAAAGAGAAGAGCAATGTTTAGTTATTCGAAAGTTTTCTTTCTTCCTCGTGTAATCATGACTAGTATTGTTGAGAGGGAAAATATTTTTATTTTAGGCAGCATTTAGGACTCCGATTGTAGAGTCGGGCTCTTGTCCACCAGAGGAACGAAAGAGCGCTCTGGTACTAGGCGATATGACCTAGTAGTTAAAGCCTGGACATGAGTCACAACTAACATAACTATTCTCAAAGAAATAAAATACGTTGTCTTCCCATTGTTTTCAACGCAACAGCGTCATCATCAGTGGTACATCCCACCCGTACAGCGTAAAGGCCAGAGGACATCTGGCTTCATATTGTGAAAAATGTTTTCATGTGATCAGATGGCGAAAAATCCTAGAAAAAAGTTTAAATCAAAAATCGCCGGAAGTCATTTTGTAGATCGCTTCGCCCTGAAGAGACGGACATCGTGTACATTCACCTACGTTCAAAAAAATCGATGGCATCGTTTGCAAACGATTGAATAATGGGGACAGCAAAATAAGCAATTGAATTATAGACATTCCTATCATCGGGCGACTTTACACTACCAGCTTTAGTTACAATGTTCCAGCTACAAATATTAAATACCTTCTAAAGCAGTATATAGATAGAATCTCTTCAATGAGTCTCTAAGGCTTCTATGGGGTGCTTTTCGATCAATTTTCCCTTCGATTCTTCCAGTGGTGTCTTCTTCCGGACAATATTACGTACGGATAAACATGACAAACAGGTCTAGGTGTCGTGTCTTCCATGTAGATCCGAAGAGTTAATACCAGATATTACTTTTGTTCGGTTTTTGTAAAACTTTTCAAATTGGATTTGTTATTAACTTTCCATCTCTGTGCTGAAGTTTCCACATCAAATCATCTACCCGTGTCTGGTCTACATCATCTCCTTCCTTCTGTCTTTAATCTCAAAATAAACTTCCTTAATTACCAACACCCACCCGCGTTCTTCCCCTTTTTTTCCGGATCGTTGCCTTTCATACAGATACCTTCAAATGTTAGTCGGTTAATCATCAAAAAATATTAGTACTCATACTCATGTCCACCAGAGCGATGAAAGAGCCCTCTGGTAGTAGTGGAGCTCATCGAAGCACCAAACAGTGGCGTGAAAAACACTTGTCGGATTGCCGCAACTGTAGTCTAATTAGATGATCCATCGAATATTTTAAAATGGTTTAATATCATACATTTTTGAATATTAAACCAGTTTTTAAAAGGAATGATAGTCAATACGAGGTTAAGATAAAATCAAAGAAATGAAAACGGACTGGATCTGAAGGAGGAACCGAGGCTATCTAAGTCTCCAGATATATCCGTCGGATAAGAATGTAACCATCCAGAGACCGGTTTCATTTTACTTAAGAATGTAATACAATCTTTTTTCGGTGGATACAAACTATATTGATTTTCATATAGAGTGTTCTTGTTCTCTCAAATGATACTTCGACTTGTATGCAGAGTACAGAGTAGGTTGACATAACGGAAACAGTAGCAAGGCAGTTTTTGTTTTAGTAAAACAATTTGAACTTTACAAACTACTAGACTTATTAATACATAAAATTCAAAATTTAAAACCAAAGCAAATGGTTGGTAAAAAAAAAAAAAAATGGCCGTAACAGGACTTTTGTACCAATCACGTTTTTACAGATCTGTGGAGCACCCCACATGTTTTATTTATTTGTTTTATTATTTGAAATTTTTAATTATTTATTAATCAATATCATTTATTTCTAAGTAATTTAAAAATATATGTTAAAAAAAAGGACAATCAGTGTATATGTATACTAGGGTGGTCCTTAAATATGCCATTTCGCGATTTTGAAACGTGCGCACCCTAGAAAATTTCTTCAACCCGAAACAAAATTGTTGGCCCTAAAAAAATTTAAAAAACCATTAAAAAACCCGTGCCAAAGGGTAGAAATTTTAATGGAATTTAACATAGGATTCAACGACTATTGCTTTCGCGCATGCTTAGGTCCATAGGTTTTCATTAGTATTCTTAAAACCTAAAGTTTTTAGAGGTTTTCGAAGTCGCTGAATAAGATGCCGTTGTCAAAAAGTCGATTTTGACAGTTGACAGCTGTCAAAACGCTGTCAACAAGGCTCGAATTTTCAAAAAAGCCGTATAAGAACGCTTTTTATATGTTTTCGCGGTCACTGAGCTCAAATTTCGGGTCGAAATTCAATTTCAACACATCCCAGTTATAAATAGAGTTGTAAGTTGAAATAATTTCATTAAAATGATGTCTTGGGATAGTTTTTAAAGGAACATAATGCAAATATTACATAGTAATTTAATCGAACAAAAAAAAAGTTAATATTAATTAAGACTTATCATCGTTCGTTGGAATTTGCGCCTTTTTCCAAAATACCAAAACTTCTTCTATGACTGCATGAATACTTGATTCTAAACTAACTTTCAGTATCCGCGTGTGAAAAAAAAGAACTTTCAACACTTGTAGTTTGCTTGGTAGATTATTGCCTCTAATTTGGACGTCAATATCACCGACCAGATGAATATTTTGTCGCAAAGTTCGGAGCTCCATGCTCGACCAGTATGATACACGCTTATGACTTGGAGGTTAACTGATCGCACTGTGTAAACTTACTGCAAGTACTTGATCATTAATGAAGACGCTAAATTTAAAACTTCATTTGTCACATAAACAACCATAAAATTCTAGACTCAGAATAAATCTTAGTTTACATTTTTTTTTTGATCGGAATTTAAATTAAGAATGTTTTTTTTTGAGTCTACAAATTTAAATTAATTTTTTGTTAAAGTATATTAATATTATAAATTTTAGGTATATAATTAGTTATTGATTAAAAAAGTTTATCATAATTTGCTAAATAAATTTTTCTTGACATGAACGTTGACAGCTGTGATGTGTTGAAATTGAATTTCGATCCGAAATTTGGGCTCACGTGACCGCGAAAATATATAAAAAGCGTTCTTATACGGCTTTCTTGAAAATTGGAGCCTTGTTGACAGCGTTTTGACAGCTGTCAACTGTCAAAATCGACTTTTTGACAACGGCATCTTATTCAGCGACCTCGAAAACCTCTAAATACCATAAGTTTTAAGAATACCAATGAAAACCTATGGAGCTAAGCATGCGCGAAAGCAATAGTCGTTGAATCCTATGTTAAATTCCATTAAAATTTCAACCCTTGTGGGGCACGGGTTTTTTAAATTTTTTTAGGGCCAACAATTTTGTTTCGGGTTGAAGAAATTTTCTAGGGTGCGCACGTTTCAAAATCGCGAAATGGCATATTAAAGGACCACCCTAATGTATACATGTTGTTAGTGAGTAGCTTCTCGTAAATAAAAAATAATTTAAAAAATCAAGTTTATTAGCTTTCGTAATCGCTAAATTGCTGTCATCAAGATCTATTAAAAAGTTATGTGTAAGGATCAGCGGTTATCTTTGTTTCAGTTCACAGCGTAATTCTGAGATTTCGTATATCCAATAATGCAAAATTTGAAAAGAATTTGAGAGGGGGAGAAAGAGTAATATGTAAATACGTGGTTCATATAAAAAAAGTCCTTTTATGGTTACATCCCATTATATATATATATATATATATATATATATAGGTATATATTTTTTTTTCTCTTTACTTTTCATCTTATCTAATAAAAAAAGTATCAATCATAAAAATCGTTCATCGGTGTATTCGGTCCAAAATTCGATGCAGAGTTTTCAACGAAATTTCTTGTTTTCCGACCTCCAGAATTCAAATATTCAAACAATTTGTGTCGATATGTGTGTGTTTCTGTGAAAACGATATTTTATATATGTGACCAAAACCCCATAAGGACGGCACCTCTCGATTTTCAGCCAAATCGGCCAAAGGGAGGGGAGAGGATTAGGGAAGAGGCGTTAATACAATAACCCTAATAACTGCCGTTGTAATGAATATATCGACACAAAATTTCACATGCGAAACCTGTATCCCATAAGGACTATACTTAATAATTTAGAGGGATATTGGACAAGATTTAGTATGAGGATTTAAGAGCCTCTATGTAAGTCAACTGTTGAATATTAGCACAAACCGTCGATTGGTTTTGAGGGTGCAAAAAGTAAATTCATACACGACAACTTTTTTTAATTGTCTTTCCAGATATGTTTTATATCCATTTAATTTTTTTATAAATTATTTATTGAGGTTAGGTTAGGTTTTATGACTCATGCCCGGGCTTTAATTACGAGGTCATATCGCCTACTAACAAAGCGCTCTTTCGTCACTCTGGTGGACATGAGTCCGACTCTACTGTGGGAGTCCTAAATTTTGCCTACACTAAATTTGTATTCACCTAGGGTAGGGGTCTTCAACGAGTACCTGACATCGTACAGGCTCGGGACCATCGCTTAACTTCCCATCCGAAGGACGGCGAGCTTAAGTTTATTTTACCTCCCAGATGAAATAAACTAAGGGCCTTGGTCGGGTTTCGAACCCACGATCTTGAGCTCAGAAGCCAAGCAGACATACTACTGAGCTACCGGCGCCCTCCATTATTTATTGATTTTATTAATTGAATTTATTTATTATATTTATTTACCGCATACATATAATATTTAATGTACAAAAGAATAATTCGATATCTTTCAATCCTCGAATGATTGTAAGGAAGGAACAAAGAAGAGGTGTTAAATACATTTAACACCTCTTCTTTGTTACCATACATGTAATACATGTATTAGTCACAAAATATTATATATTATCATCAAAATATTATAATCAATGAAATCTGACGTTTGGCAACGTAAAGTACAGACAGACAGGAATTCTAGATTTGAAATAAGAATTTAAAAAATCAAATAACTCTGATAAAAATGTCAAGAAGAGAAGTTGATAAATCGGAACCAAGAGATATTGTCCACTGAGTCGAGAAATTCATCTCATTCCTCGCAATATTAAAAAAATTCTATACAACGAAATTTCTTTACCTTTCGTTCTCTCAGAGGGTAGAGGAAAAATATACAGAAGTTGTATTTGCATTTAAGTTTATTCTAAGGGACATACAAAAAATGAAATAAAATGAATAACAGAAATAAGAGATGCTCAAATAATAGCAGTTTGTGACTGAAGTTACTAGTGTTCGCTAGAAACAAGGAGGCAATATCCGTCAGTTTTAAAGTTGTTACGACGAATAAGACGAACCAGAAAATGCGACGGTGAATCACATCCAATGCGCTTCCCCAGCACAAATTAATGAATTACTTTTTTGCTCTCCCTTCAAAACCAGTCGACCCTTTTAATACTTTACAAAGGGTTAGCCCCCCAATCCTCCCTTTCCCTCTTCTTGATTTGACTGAAAATCAACAGGTGTCGTCCTCATGAAGTTCTGAATACACATATAAAATTTCATGTCGATACTTTCATTTTTCATTTTTGAAATAAGAAGAATTATGAAATTTCGTTGAAAAATAACATCGAATTTCTTGACCGATTAAATAACTTCCTCTATACTTCTTATAACTGGAATTGTAGAAAGAAGAATATACTAATATCATTCTATAGAAAGTGATTGTTGTTTTGAAGTAAAGGAAATGTTTTTGAAAAATTGAATAGGTTTGATGGCCAGCTCTTCCGGGTTGTCTGGATTGAGTTTCAACAGGAAAAATATGCAGAACTAATATATACATTCAATTTTATCCTACGTAGAACTTCGATGTGGACACCTAGTTACCATAAACGATTACGGTTACTATAAATAGTTGCCATAAACGTTGTTCCAATTAATATGAAGATGGCTGATATAGTGAGAAGTGATTATTTCACAGGTTGTCAAATAACATGTAGTCTGACCTCTCACATATTTTTATTTGTATTTGCTAGCCGGCTTTCGAGGTTGCTCTCTTCATCAGGCATAAATAATTTTTTTTTTTTTTAACCTAATTAAAATATTTTAGTAACTAAAATATAGTGCCTAATGATGAGGGCAACCTCGAAAGCCAGCTAGCTAATACAAATAAAAAATATGGGAAAGGTCACACACATCTTATTTGACAACCTGTGAAAATTGTTCCAATTGGTCGTGAGAATTTTTAAACATAATTTTGTGACGTCTCTGCAGAATGTAGCTTGTTATTGCCACAACGACAAGCGTCGACACAATTGTCAATAGTGAAATTGAGTTGAATAAACCATAAAATTCATAAACAATTGTACATAGATAATCATTGAAATTGCATTTATTGTAAATAATAAGTTCGATCCATATTAGCCATGTCACTGTGTTATCTAACTATTTACAACATTTATAGCATCGGGAGGGAGTTCTGTCTGAGAAATAAAACTCACTCAGACGGGATTCGAACCTGTAAACCATGGTGAAACAATGCGACCAAAGCCCTACGCTCTAGCCCGCACGGCCACCATCCCCTAAATAATAGTTGCCGAGTTCTCAATTAGGGGAAATACATTCTGAGAAATGCTCATGAGACTTATCAAATATTATAGTTTCTTAACTCAATTTAATATGGTACCTTCCTGCCTCTTCTTGAAATAGATTTCTTTCTTCCCCAAGATTTCTTGAGAAACAATCTTGGTCCACTTACCTGAAAAAGAAAATATACATTAACATTTTTGACAGAGGTGAATCACCGGCAATATACCACCCCGGATTAATCAATTAAGTTTTCGCTCTTTTATTAATCAAAAGCTAACTTAAATTGGGGCTCCTAAATCCTCATACTAAATGTTGTGTAGATAATAATAATAATAAATTTATTTCTGTTAGACCAATACATGGTAATAGAATACGTCAAAAGAATTTATACATTAAGATAGCTTATAAATTATATTTATAACTACTTGAGTCTAACACACGTAAGATTAGTAGTAATAACAAAACTATTGAAAAAAGTCAAATGAAATTAATAAAAACTGAACAAATAAATACTTAAAAATATATGAGTGTATAAACAAATTAATACAAGATACGTTTATAATAAGTAGGCATTTTTCAATTTAATAAAAATTAAGATAACTATTTTTCAAAAAAACTCTTCGGAAGTGTCTTTATCCCAACGATGTTTCGGGACGTTCTTACGTCCCATCATCAGGTCCCAATGTGCCAGATATAGAAAAAAAAACTATAACAATAAATGAAAATATATATATATATATATATATATAGATTAATCAATTATAAATGAATGTATAAAAAAGTCTAAATAAATAAAAAATTATAAATGAATAAATAAAACAATAACGTTCATTGGACTGACCTTTAAGGTGTGGAGGAACTCTGCCCAAAACATAAAAATGAACGCTTTGTATCAAATAATGTTTTTTATTTTATTCTTTTAATATTTATAAATTAATTACATCGGGAGTTATATATGTTTTCAAGTTGAGCCCCCCTCAAACTTCATGAGTGTCGTCCTTGTGTGGTTTTGAATTTTGAATTCATTACAACGGCAATTATTAATAACAAGGTTTTTGTGTTAAGCCTCCCCCTAATCATCCTCTTCCCATTAGACAATTTAGCTTAAAATTAATAGGTTTTATCCATTGTAGGTTTTGAATGTACCTATAAAATTTCATGTCAATACATATAGCACATTGGGACCTGATGATGGGACGTAAGAACGTCCCGAAACATCGTTGGGATAAAGACACTTCCGAATATTTTTTTTTTGAAAAATAGTTATTTTAATTTTTAATTACCTAATTGAAAAATGTGTCTACTATTATAAACTAATCTTGTAATAATTTTGTTTATGTACTCATATATTTTTAAGTATTTATTTGTTCAGTTTTTATTAATTTCATTTTACTTTTTTTAATAGTTTTGTTATTACTACTAATCATAGGTGTGTTAGACTCAAGTAGTTATAAATCTAATTTATAAGCTATCTTAATGTATATATTCTTTAGACGTATCTTATTACCATGTATTGGTTTAACGGAAATAAATTTATTATTATTATTATTATTATTATTATGTTACGGCGGTTATTAAAGTTTTTGTGTTCTTGTGGGTGTTTGAATTTATCATGAAATTTTTTGTCGCTCTATTCACTACGACAGTTATTACAACTTTTTTGTTAAGCCTTCCTCAAATTTGGAGGAAGATCATTCGTGTAATCCTTCATATAAAGTTATCGTATTCACAGACACACACACATTTTTAAAATATATTTTTGGAATCAGGGCGTCGGAAAACAGATCGATTACATAACTTCCCCTATACTCCGTGTGGCTAGGGAAATTTTAAAAAAACAAAAGTATTTGAGATTGATTTATGGCATAATATTCATACATTATCTTATCTTTTCTCATAATTTGTCCCTTCCTGCAGTTCCATAACCATATTTCTATCAAAAAGTATTTTTTGGGTCACCAGGTGGTGCTGCAGAATCCACGCTGTTTCAAAATGAATCATGATGCATTTAGATCGAGAGATTATCCATTTACATAATTGGAGTTCTTCCGAAATGCCGATGTCCATACTTGGAAACCAATCCAATGTTTCCCATTAGAAGCAAAAAAAAAAAGATAGCGTTTTGCTTAGTACTGCGCATCACGACTTTTGCACAGATTTTTTTTCCCTCTCGCAAATTTGTACTATTAGTTCACACAAAATGAATAGCTAATTTCTTCCTTTCAATTGGAGATTAGCAAACGTTTTTTTAAAAGAATTTAAATAAAGAAGTCAATATGGCGGCTTTGAAACTTGTTGGGCATGTTCAGAAAAATATTTAAGACAAAATGGAGAAGATGTTTTAACCATAAAATTTACTAGACTCCTGAGCACATAACAAGTAAGAAGAAAAATGGTTCTGTAATTTATGGTTTTATATACACTCATTCTAAGTTTCAATGCATTTTATATACGCACATTCAAGAAACTTATAAATAACTTAGAAACCTGACGTAACTATGTTTCTATCTCTGAAGGTGTTAATATGTTGTAGGGCGAGATTTTTCATAGAAATAAAAGATGTCTTCCCACGGTTTTATTTATGACCAGAACCGGTTTTCAACACAACAACTTCATCATTAGTGGCAAATCCCAAAAGTACAGAGTAAAGGCTAAGGGACTACTGGCAAACATCATTTCACATATAAATTAGTATGTCTTATTAGACTTTAGCCTCAGCGGTGTCCGGGTAGGATGTGCCACTGATGATGATGCTGTAGCGTTGAAAACCGGTTATGGTCAAGAACAAAACAGTAGGAAAACAATTCTACGAGAAATATAGAAGGTCGTCGGTGAATCATTGGCTATGTTCCTTCCGCATCCGGACTGTTGTACAGATTTTTTTTCTTTCTCGCAAAAATGTACTATTAGTTGACACAAAATGAATAGCTAATTTCTTCCTTTCAATTGGAGATCATTTGGAATTTCATTTACATTACATTTTTGCAAAATAATAAATAATTTAAATAAAGAAGTCAATATAGAGTGGCTTTGAAACTTGTTGGGCATATTCAGAGTTTCCAATCCTACATGATCACCAAAAAGTATACAATAACATCATATAAAAGTCGTGTTTCATACGTAAAAACATTATTTCGTATATAGCATGGGGATATGAAGATGATCATCCCTCACCTCTTCAGCTGATTCCGCTGAAAATTAATAGGTGTCGTTCCTTACAAAGCTCTGAATTTACAAATGAAATTTCGTGTCGATACATTCATTAGAATGGCAGATATTAGAGTATCTGTTTTAAGCTTCCCCCCTAATACCCCTCGTCCTTAAAGTAAAAATATATAGTATCTATAGATCAATCCCTAATTTCGAGGAGGAAATTTCAAACCCTAAATTTCAATGTAACTTGTACTTGTACGCTAGTGCAATGCAAGAGGCCATTAGTCAGAGAAACAGGATTCAAAGAGACTAGCAGAGTGTGGAGCTATAGTTGGACCAAAGTTGTGGTTCAGGTTACAGAACTGGCGTTCAATCATCTGGTCCAGGAGTGTCATGGTTTCCAACGATTTCCGACCATTCTAACAAATGACTCGTGTCATTTGGCTCCGTCATTTGTCAAAGGTCACTAATGAAGTTTGGCTCAGACAATCCGTCTAGGAAGGTATTTGATTCAGTTCTACACCATGCTTGCCCCTGCTTAATTCCTTCTGTAGCCAACCTAACCACATTAACCTGTAATTAACATCAAACCTATGTTCTCAAGACAATCCATTAAGATCAGCACGTTGATTTGTATCAAATGGACACTAAAAAAAAAGTCGTCGGTGAATCATATACACTTCCCCAATATACTTCCCCAGAACTTTTCACTCTCGCTGCCAAAATTTGTCGACCGTTTGCACAAATATTTAACAGTTGTCTTATACAGGGACTCTTAATCCTCATGGTAAATTTTGTTTTGTTTTATTTGATTTTAGCACAATTGAATGTATACTACATTTTGAAACCCCTATTTTTTGACGTTTGCTTGATCTGTGCGAAAATGGTGAGTCCTATCGAAAAAGTGGTTCTCACTAAAAACGTTCCTACAAAAATATAAGAAATATTTCGTTGTACCTTAATGTATACGAAGAAATTTTGAAATATATTTTTATTATCGGTAGTATTTATTAAATGGATAAAACATTAAACAAAGAAAATACATATATGTAATGTCCATAACAGGACTTTCTTATACCAACCACCATTACTTGATTTGTTTGTATAAGAAAAAGCTGTTACGGCTACTTCACATATAATTACTTTTTTTTTAAAATTATTTAACGGAAATAAATATTCTCATAAAAACAAAAGACGTTGTCTTCCCACTGTTTTATTTTCGACGCAATAACTGAAATAAATATCTGCAATAATAAAATAAATGTCTCTGCAATAGTATGAAAATTCAACAAACAGCCACAAATTTTACACCATTTGAGCTGTGTTAAGCAAGTTTTTTATTTTTTTACTCTGTAGCCTGTTGTTTTAATGTTTTGCTAGTTACCTTTTATTACTTATATTTAATTTAAATATTCATTCATGGATGTGCCGCTGCTGCGTTGAAAACTCGTTCTGGTCGCAAATAAAACAATGGAAGACAACGTCACTCATTTCTATGAGAAATCTCGTCCCACAACTTACTATCATATTAGGAAAATTATTACTATTATTATTTGATGTCAAATTTTGCTCAGAATGTTTTACGGCCATTTATATATGTATATATATGCCATGTTATATTGCAAGGAGAAGTCAGATCTGAAACCCTTCATGGTGCTAGCTTCTCATCGCTGAGAGACTTGAAGGAAAGATCTCAGATTACACAGCGGTTGGTATCTTACCTGTTGAGATGAACCTGGGACTGAGTTCGGGCTATTGACCGGATTTCAAAATACCTCTGAAGTGATGGAAGCCTGCGTCCTCCATCATGTGGTTTACACAAGCCTTGATGGATACTCCCGGATCTAAACTGATCTATTTAACTATAAGAATGATCTTCTTTTTGGTACACATCTATCAAACCAAAGTCAAAAAGGATGATCTCTTGGTTTGTTGACTTCTAGTTAGTTAGTTATTATGACGAGGTCATATCGCCTACAACCAGAGCGCTCTTTCGTCACTCTGGTGAACATGATCCCGACTCTATTGTGGGAGTCCAAGGACAGGGGTCTTTAACGACCCTGACAAACTGACATCGTACAGGCTCGGGACCATCGCTTAACTTTCCATCCAAAGGACGGCGTGCTTTATTTTATTTAACCTCCCAGATAAAATAAACTAAGGGCCTCGGTTGAAGCGAGGTATCTTTCAAAAGCAATCTTCCATATGTTCCTTCCCTAACACGAATTAATCAATTACGTTTTTGCTCTCGCTCTAAAACCAAACGATCCTTTGCCTAAAAAACAATAGTTACCTTAGAAATTAACTTCTGAAATTATTAAATTTCGTGTCGATTCATTCATTACATCAAAAAATATTACTTTTGAGGAGGCCCCATCCTCTGAATCTCTTCAGTTGATTTACCGGAAATATAACGTGTCGACCTTTTGGGGTATTGAATTTAGATATAATATTTTATATTGATACATACATTATATAGGCAGTTATTGGGGTTTATGTGATAAGCCTCCCCCCCTCTTAACTCCACGTTCCTTTTTGCAGACTTAGTTGAAAATCACTAGGTGTCGTCCTTATAGAGTTCAGGAAACACCTATAAAATTTCGTGTCTACACATAAATTTTATCAGGAGTAATAATGTTCATAACACACAAACAGACATTTTTTTTTTCAGGTGAAAAATCAACATTGAATTTATAACAATTACGTAACTCCCTCTAATTTTTTTATTTATTGTATATTTTCATTGTACTCATGAACGATCCATATTAGCCATGCCTCTATGTTATCGTCCATGACCCCGGGATATTAATCTAAGAAATAAACTCTCTCCCGGACGAGATTCGAACCCTCAACCGTGGTAGAACCATGCTACTACAACCCGTACGGCCACCAAAGGCCCGTCTTCTACACTTTATCCATAAATTAGTGATGTGTGAATAAAGTTTAGAAGACGGGAGTTTGGTGGCCGTACGGGTGTGTAGTAGCATGGTTCAACCACGATTCAAATCCCGGGCCCGGGTGAGAGTTTATTTCATAGATAGAACTCACTCCCGGAGCCATGGATGATATGTTAATATCCGATAACATAGAACAAGGCTAATACATGAGAACAATAAAAATAAACAATAAATAAAAAGATTAGAGGAAGTTACATAATTGTTAGAAATTCGATATATATATTAAGCTCTATTTAATTTCTTTGCCCCACAAAAAATAAAAAATATTTTTTGAATAGGCCACATCATTTACTAGGTGCCAACTTACAATGGCTTACAAAGATAAGACTTTTATTATTTTCTTAAACTTCACGTCGAGAAGTTGAATAGCCTTGGGCTCTCCCCGTTAACTGACAGGCCATTAGTCTGGATTATATACCAAATCAGCTAACCAATATTTGAAAAAATAATAATAATATATATATTCGTTTAATAAGTTATTAAACTTTAGCGAATTTTCAGTTAAACTTTTTAACATATAAATTGCTTTTGAATTTATGATTTAAAGAATAAAAACATATAACGTCTTTAAAGTATTGGGAAGAAAAGTATCAAGTTAAAATGTGAACTTTTCTAACTTTAAGTAGAAATGCTAGAAGTGAACGCTTTAACTTCAAGAAAGAAAAAAAAAACTAGCATAAGTAATTCTGCATAGCTAACACTGAAAAGAAACTAGCAGAAAACTTTAAAAAAGTTGAAACTATTGGATGGGTAGATAGGGTGGTCTTTATATATAGTTGAGTGTCCCATATTACTTCCCCAACTATGTAAAGTATAGAGAAAGTTATGTAATCAGTCGGAAATTTGAGGTTGAGTGGACTTTCGTGTTTTCCGAACCCCTGATCCCAAAAATAAAAAAAATACGTTAGTGAATCCCCTGAAGGAACCCGGGTCTCCGGATCGTCCAGCCAACAGACTCTAGGTGGTCCTCTTCTCCTGGCACCTCCTGGCCTACGTAGAAGGCTTGTTTAGGGAGTCTTCCTGCTCCCATTCTCTCAACGTACTCTCGCCTGCATCACGGACACCAGGTCGGACTCCCCGTAGAGGTCTCTCAATTCTCTGTTCTTCCGGATACGCCATCTGCCGTTCTCGGAAACTGGTCCATAAATCTTTCTAAGTACTTTCCGTTCCCACAGTAGCAGTCTCTTCATTTTCTTTTTTCATCGCCCAAATTTCACCAATGTAAGTCACAATTAGACGTACAATGGTTTTATAGACAATTAGCTTGGCCCACCTTGTTAATGTGCGGAACTTGAGTATTCTTTGGACAGCAAATAGACATCTGTTCCCTGCAACAATGCCTGCTCTTATTTCGTGGCTAACGTCATTATCTTCCGTGACCAGAGTCTCAAGATACTTGAATTCCCTGACTGCTGAGAATTGATGCTCATTGTCACTGGTGAAACTCAATATTTGACTTACATTGTGGCTTCTCATTCCTGGTCCTCCCTTTCCTCCATTTCGCGAAAAGGTAATAGGTGCCATCCATATGGGGTTTCATCTCATGTCGATATATTTATTATATCGGCAGTTATTGGGATTTTATAATCTGCTCTCAGCCCACCTCTATTTCGGCTGATTCCGTTGAAAATTAACATATATTTCCCATATCATTCATTCAACGTATTTATTACAATTTTTGTGTTAAATTTCTGTTCTAATCCCCCTCTTTTCTCTGACCGATTTGGCTGAAAATCAATTGGTGTCGTTTTTAGAGGGTGCTGGTTGCAGATATACTATTTCATGTCGAAGAAACATTCATTATATCGGGAGTAATCGAGTTCACAAACAGCAATTTTTTTTTTTACATTTTTGGAATCTGGATTTAGAAAAACATAAAATTTTGTTGAAAACTCCACATTAAATTTCTGCTCGATTACATAACTTCCCAATACTTCGAACAGCTCCGGAATTTCATACTTCCCGATACTCTCAAATAAAAAAAGGGGGAAAAAATTGCTGTATTTGTATGGGTGTGTGGGACTGTGAGCACCATAATTCCTAGTGGAGTTGATTAATTTGTGCAGGGGACATACATTGATGGTGATCCACCGACTTCTTTTTATCTTCTATAATTTCATCTTATTGTCTCTGGGATTTTCCGGAAGTAATTGTCTTTTATTGGTTCACTAAATAGGTGGTTAGTACTAATGAACAAGAAGAGGACGATTGGTCAGTCGTGGTGCCGTTCTACAAGAGTCTGGTTAGTACCTTAGAGTCGAGAAGAAATCGGGTAATTGACCACTGGTCAGGAGGGTTCCTGGACAGCAGTCCTAGTGCAGCACCGTTACAGCTTCAGTATAGACAACGAGTGACGTCTGGCGTCCTCACAGAGGCTAGTGGTAACAATACGTCCATCTATACTATCAGACTTAATGCTGATATAAAGATGTCAGAAGATCAAAAATCGCCGACATTGTACTTCCCCAGTACGAATTAATTTTCAATTAAGTTTTAGAAATGAGTTTTAGCTCTCTCTTCAAAACCAAGTCGACGGGAGTTTTTGAGTATAATAATCTCTTTCTAATCTACCCTTCCCCTCGAACGATTCCGCGAGAAATTAATAAATTTCTTCCATATTAAATTTTATCTTTCAATTTTATATTCATTACCATTGCACTTATTACAATTGATGTGTTAAGCCATCCCCACAAACTCATCCTTCCAGCGGCCAATACAGCGGAATGTTAATAGGTGTCCTCATGGATTTTTGAACATATACAAACATTTTGAATAAAACAAACAAAAATTTAATGTCAATATATTCATTACATCGGCAGTTATTAGGATTTTTGAGTTGAGCCCCTCTGAACCCTTCCCGTCCCCATGGCCGATTTCGCAGACAATATATGTCGTTCTTATGAGTTTTTGAAATTAAATATAAAATTTCATGTCGACTCATTCATACCTTTTTTTTTTTTTTTTTTTTTTTTTTTTTTTTTCACAGGATTTCAAATATAAGATAGTCTGACCTCTCACAGATTTTTATTGGTACTAATGGCTAGCCGGCTTTCGAGGTTTCCCTCATCATCAGGCAGTCTGATAAAAAATTAAAAAAAAAAATTGAATAAAACTAAATAATATACTAAAAATAAATAAATAACAATCTAAAACATTAACAATTTAAAATATCATGGATGGGGACAGACGAGTTATCCCTGTCCACCATCTGAGTCACAACTCATATTAACTCATTCATACATTATGGCAGTTATTAGAGTTGTTGAGTTGTGCCCCCTCTAATCTCTTTTCTTCGGCCGATTTCGCAAAAAATTAATAGGTGTCGTCCTTATAGAGTTTCGAGTATACACTTTAAATATTATGTCAATATATTCATTACATCGGAAGTTATTAGGATTTTTGAGTTGACCCCCACTGAAACCTTCCCGGCCCTATGGCCGATTTCGCAGAAAATTAATAGGTTTCGTCCTTATAGAGTTTCGAGTACACACTTTAAATTTTATGTCTATATATTCATTACATCGGAAGTTATTAGGATTTTTGAGTTGACCTCCTCTGAAACCTTCCCGGCCCTACGGCCGATTTCGCAAAAAATTAATAAGTGTCGTCTTTATAGAGTTTCGAGTATACACTTTAAATTTTATTCAAAGTAGATGTTTGCTACGAACCTTCTCGTCCCTATGGCCGATTTCGCAGAAAATTAATAGGTGTCGTTGTTATAGAGTTTGAGTACACATTTTAAATTTTAGGTCTATATATTCGTTACATCGGCAGTTATTAGGATTTTTTAGTTGACCTCCTCTGAAACCTTCCCGGCCCTACGGCCGATTTCGCAGAAAATTAATAGGTGTCGTCCTTATAGAGTTTCGAGTATATACTTTAAATTTAATGTCAATATATTCATTACAATTGCAGTTATTAAAGTTTTTGTGTTAAGCCTCCACTCTAAATTCATCTTCCCTTTAGCTGCTTTGACTGAACATCAAGGCATATAAAGTTTATTATGAATCCATTCATTCTAACCGGATTCGTGTTCACAGATACACATGAAATATTTCATTCTGATCGACCCCCTTTACTTCACATAACTGGTAAAGTAAAACTTTGTCTTTCTTTTAAGCTTACCAAAACTCGAAGTAACAGTAAGTTGCTATATCATCATCTTTACAAATATTATCACTACAATAAAGAATAAAGAAAGATTTGACACCAAATATAACAGAGAACATAATTTTTCTTGTTTTTAGTCACAGATGACTAACGGTCTCGAAAATAAAAGTTACGACTGATCATTGTTTGTAAAGTTCTATCATACTGACAATTTCTTTCGATAACTGCAATAAAAGTGACAAATGTACAATTTTGTTTGTCGAAAATCTATCTTTCTTCTGTGTCAGATTATTATGTATGAATCTTTTTTAAATCTACTATAATTTAACTATATAATTTATTATTTATTCTAGTACCCTTATTTTGAATATGAAAAATTAGAATATTATAAAATATTCTAATATGTTGTTTGTTTCAAACCACCCTCATCAAGTTACTAACACCTAAAGTTATTGACCTGCTTAAATGCTTAAAGTTATTCCGGACAACCTGCTAGTCTAGCATAATTTTACATCATTTATTCTGTTCACTTATATTAAAATACCGTTCTTTAGAATACCAAGGATTAAAATATTATTGGAGTACTGAAAGGGAGACCTGTGAATTAATGCCCTGGCATTAGGGTCATGCTGAAGGAATCGAAAACGTGTTAAATCATAAAACCTTGATGCAATAGGTATGTAACTGAGAGGACAAGCATATAATAGCATATAATCGAGCATATAATCTTTATTGACAGGATTGAGCCCACTATATATTATCTATTTATATATTATCTGTAGTAAAATATAAATGCATACATAAATATTACTCTGTGCAAGAATAACAATAATTATGCTTGAACCTTTGACAAGAACTAATAATGACATAATAAAATTGAATAGAAAATAAAAGATTTAATCCTAAACAACATATATTTACAAATTGAAAACAATAAGAAAGAAATTAATAAGACACACAGGTTGTCAAATAAGATGTAGTCTGACCTCTCACAGGTTTTTTATTTGTATGAGCTAGCCGGCTTTCGAGTTGTGACTCAGATGGGGGACAAGAATAAATTATCTCTCCCCATCCATGAAATTTTAAATTGTTACATTTTTAAAACGGTTTTATTTATTTATAATTTATTTTTAATATTAAAAATATTAAATTTTATTTACTAAAACATTTATTTTATCAGACTGACCTGATGATGAGGACAACCTCGAAAGCCGGCTAGGTAATACAAATAAAAAATCTGTGAGAGGTCAGACTACATCTTATTTGACAACCTGTGAAATAATCACTTCTCACTACATCAGCCATCTTCATATTAATAAGACACATATTATGAATGAAAAATATATAATACATAGACAAGAAGTAACAATAAATGAAAAGAAACGAGAATAGTACTAATAACAATAATTTTAATTAAAAAATAAAAATAATACTAAACAAAAGAATTGGAGGAAAACAATAATAATATTTACAGAAACCAAATGAAAGTAGGAAATAATTTAGGAAATAACACGAAAGAGAAGACTACAGTGCACTACAAGGGTAGAGTGCACTACAAGAATACAGTCCACTGCAATACTACAGTACACTACAATACTACAGTGCACTACAAGGGTAGAGTGCAATACAAGAATACAGTCCACTGCAATACTACATGCAAATTTACAGGCTAAATTGTAGATGCCCCGTGGGATTTCAGCTTGGCCGCTCTTACTACTCAGTAGTGAGAAGCAAACACAAGACCAAGACCATAGCAGTCTTGGTCTTGAAAAATTTGCAAGACCAAGACGAAGACAGATTTTGCTCATGACCACTACTCAGTCATGGGAGGCTCCCCAAATATTCGAGGACTGTTGTTGGATGAGGATGTTGGATTTGCCAGCTAAGTTTGGGTACATGTGGGTAGGCTCAGTGGGGCTGTAATAGTATAGGGTCTGGACCCCGAGTTAATTTTCTGTTGGAAGTTTGGGTCTCCTTGATTGGATGAGTTTAGGTAGGATCTGTTGGAATCCATGTCCTTCTTCTGTCTTCATTGAATGGAACTTCCTCCAAATCGGTTTGGGTCGTACTTCACTTGTAAAATGTAGTATTTACCTCTCACACATTTTTTTACATCAACAGCTATTCGAAGTATAGGGGAAGTTATGTAATCGGTCAAAAAATTGAGGCAGAGTCTTCAACCGAATTTCATGTTTTTCGAACTCCAGATTCCAAATATGAAAAAAATAAATGTCTGTCTGTCTCTGTGTGTGTCTGTGTTTGTGCCTCTCCCTGGGGCCGATTTGGCTTTAAATTGATAAATGCTCTCCTTAGGGGGTTCAGGTCACACACACATGTAATATTTAGTGTCGATACATTCATTCTATCGACAGTTATTCGAGTTTTTGTGTTAAGCTTCCCGCCAATTCCCCCTCTTCCCTTCGGTCAATTTCATATTTTGTAGTTAGATAGTTTAGTTATTATGACTCACGCACGGACTTTAACGAGGTTATATCGCCTACTAACTGACGTCGCTCTGGTGGGCATCAGCCCGATTCTACTGTGGGAGTCCTACTTGCGTTTTTTTTTCCTCCCAAATAAAATAAACCAAGGGCCTTGGCCGGGTCTTGAACTATATAGTCACTTTATTTTGTGTTGCTTGGTTATCGATTTTTTTGATAACCAACATTTTCACAGAATTTATTTAATTATATTTATACTTTTAGCGCATATAACTAATATTTTATGCACTTAATTTTGCAATTGCAATTTCATCGACGGATATTCACTCATTCCTTCCTGAAGTAAACATACGGATTATGCAAATTTTTGGAAAATTGCCAAATCTGGGAAGTTTTTAGCTTTTTTATTTTTTTTCTAAACATATTCATAAGGAGCTGACCATAAATAATGTAACACAATTTTTTACAAATTGTCTACAGTACAACAAATATCGTTGATAAAAAGTGGACACTTCTGAAAAATATGAGAGAAAAATTCTATATAATTATGTTTACACTGTTACATGGTTTGTTCGAAATTCAAAAGAATATTTTGAGAAATATTTATTGAAAAATAAATGTTTGCAGTAGTTATTGTGACTCATGACCGAGGTCATATCGCCCACTACGAGGGCGTTCTTTCGTTACTCTCGTGGACATGAGCCCGACTCCTACTATGGGAGTCTATTTTCCCTACCCTGGTTTTACTACATCATTAACGAAGATCTGACATTGTAAATGCTCGAAACGTTCGCTTCGTTCCGTCCGACGAATCGCATGCTCCATTTTTTCACCTACATGAAAAAAAAAATTAAGAACTCGTCTTGTTTTGGAACCCGTGATCTTGTGTTCAGTAGTCCAGATTCCTTCGTAACAAAAAGCAAAAAGCTTTATCATTAGACAAATGAGATTTCAAAAGATTCCTCATTGCTTCGTTTGGTCATACAAAAAAATCTTAAATGAGAGGAACCTCATTAAAGTACTAATTAGATAGGTTTGAAGCTAATCTGAAGATAATTGCATCGTTTTTCTGCACCATACATGTCTGCACATTTCTGCATTAAGAATGTGGATAGGTACAAAAAGAAGTCGGTAAATCCCAACGTGAATTAAACTAAATTTTTCCTTTTGGACTAAAATCAACCTACCGTTTTGTATGAAAGTATACAGATATCTGTTTATTTAATATATTGTCTAATTTCACTAACTATATATACATGGGAGTACTTTCGGTATTTCTACCATCCTCAGCCAAAAGCATAAGAGATAAGACTGTTAATTTTCAGAAAGTCAGCCTCTCGAGGAACCCATTACCCTCCCTACTGGTGTTCCCCATGACGTCAGACATTCCTAACTAAGCTAAATTGTCAAGCTGTGAGATATTTTATGACAAGGCGATCCCCATATTTCAAATGTGTGACCCCTTCTAAGATCTAGGTATAAAGCATTAACAATGAACATGCGAATAATATAACATTAACAAATCAAAAATAATTGGTTCCAGTTACAAGTTAATTAAAATTATTATACTGTAAATTATATAAATATATCTATTGGCAAGATTCAGATAAATCATATATCTATATATATATATATATATATATATTGGTAAATTCTATGTATATTTAAACGTACCTGTGCACATCGACTGGAGGGTCATATTATTGGTGACAATAAAGGGGAATATTTTAGATTGGTTTGGTCGTTCATACAATTTCTATTTTTTAAAGTTCTGTTTATTTCTAATATTTCTAATGAGTTGAGCAATGTGCTTTTTTCGCAGAAATGAAGGTATTTTATGCCTGTGTCTTTATCAAACGTATGTTTGTGTTGGTTGATGTGTTGTGCAAATGTTGATTTTGTTATGTTGTGTGTTGTGTCCATGTTAGTATCTATTTCTGATGTATGTTCTTTGAGTCTTTGTTTGAATTGTCTCCCAGTTTGTCCTGTATAGACTAGGTTGCAAGAGTTGCAATTTAATTGATAAACCCCACTCTTTTCTTCTGTTTTTATTCGGTCTTTCGTATTGTTAAGGTGTTTGTAAAGTGTCCTATTTGTTCTGAAACTAACTTTGAAGTTTTCTTTTTTAAGAATATTGCCTATTTGTTCAGAAATTTTCCCGTAATAGGGTAAGCTTACCCATTTCTTTGTTTCTGTTGTGTTTATTATGTCTAGTTTGGAGATATCTTTTAAATTGATTTTGTTGGTTTCTTTTTTTTTCTAATTTTTTCTATTGTATGTTGTTTGTATCCGTTTTTTATGGCTATGTTGTTGATTATATCTATTTCATTGTTTCTGTCTGTCACGTTTAGTGGTATTGTGTAAGCTCTATGGAAGAATGAGTAAAATGTCGCATGTTTATGTGATATAGGAGCGTTCGATGTATTGTGTATAATTGAATCTGTGGTTGTCGGTTTTCTGTAGATGTTGTATTCAAGTTTATTATTATTTATTTTTAAGAAAATTAACTTAGTCTTATCTCTTATGCTTTTGGCTGAGGATGGTAGAAATACCGAAAGTACTCCCATGTATATATAGTTAGTGAAATTAGACAATATATTAAATAAACCAGTTTTATTTTATTTTTCAAGTCCATTTGAATTATTTCACAATATCTCTGCAATTATGTCAGCTTTCATACAGATATCTCATTCAGCGAGTTCGTAATCCTAATAATTTCTCCCAATTATTCTTATACTTAATTTTATTACTTTTTTCATGTCTGAAGAATTTCATGAAGGCTCTTATATCAGTCGATCCCAGCTACTGTCAGTATATTTACATACTAGATACCTTGAATATTTTGCAAATGCATGTTAATAAAGTATTCAATCATCAATTATTAATTTCTTCGACCGATTTTACTGAAAATCCGCAGGTATCTTCCTTATGACGTGACGTTCTGGATCCATATACAAAATTCCGTGTCGACATGAAGTAATAATTAGAGTTTTTGAGTTCATATCTTTCCTCTGATTCGCCTCTTAACCTTAGCCGATTGGACAGAAATTTAATAGGTGTCGTTCATAAGGAGTTTTGAATACACATATTAAATGTTATGCTGATAGAACCATTCTAACAAGAGTTATCGTGTTTACAGACACAAATATAAAAAGAATACTTATTTTTTTCATTTATGGAATCAGAGGGTTAGAAATAATGAAATTCCGGTGAAAAATTCACATCGAATATCTGACTGATTACATAACTTCCCCTATACAGCTGGATAAGTAAAAATGGCGCAAAGAAATTATGAAGACGATTTTTGAGAAGATTTTGTCATAATTAATCCAGATGTACAATTTCGCGTTAATCCCCATCCTTTATGCTGTTCTTGATTGCTTCATGTACATAAGGCCATTTGGGAACATTATATAGCACCCGATTTGTACCACTCTGGCGTTCGCTGAAATGTTTTTAAAATTCGGCAAACATTTGCTTGTGATCTATTTATGCGAAAACATCTCTGCAACTTGTCACCATGATTCTTTTTTTTGGGGGGGAGGGGAATTGACCTATGAAACCTTAAAAAGCGTACCCTGTTTCAGGTCAAGGAGAAGAAGAGTAAAAAATCCCCAAGGATTGTTAGAGCAAATGTTGGAGCTCAGATTTACTGCAGAGATTAATAGAATCTCTTTGATAGTGTCAGCCAAAGAAAACTCGTGACCGACTCTTCTGAGAAAACAAGTACTGTAGTTTCAAAAACAAAAGCAAAGAAGAAGATCTATGAATTAGTTTGCATACTGTAATTGGGTCTTCACAGTGGAAGACAAGGTACAGCGAGACACAAAATACACTGGAGCTAGTTCCTTTCTTGGAATGTCATCCCTAAAGCAAGCTTAATTTGTCGTTTGTCTTTTAATGAAGATCGTTATGCTCTTTAGAGTCTTACTCTCTTTTCCTGTGCTGATTTTCTTCATTCACTACTGTGCTGATTTACTCCATGTCAAGGAAAGAAGTACAGGATCGACAGCTCCAGATCTATGCGTGTGAGACATCGACGCTGTGCTCACATCTGGAGAAGTCTTCAGTCTTTTGAAGGTCAAGGATAGCGTCTTCAAGAAGTGCAATCACAGCGCTAACGGTGAGCTTGGAGAGAAGCGGGCCGTAGATAGCCATAGAATGCGTCATAATGTTGACGTCCAAGGATCACAAGGAAGACACGGCTGAGATGGGCTGACCTCGTGAAGATGGATGCAGAAGAACACCATTTAGTGAACTGCCGACCGGTGGCGGTTAAAAATCTTCAAGGTACGTTGTCAACAGAGTGACCCTTCGAACTCGACGAATACAGGAGGCTCTGCTCCTGTTTAAATGAACAACAAGTACTGTTCCGCGTTTTCAAGACGACTTTTATCGAACTGAATTGAATAATAATTGTTCAAGAAGAAGAAAGATTAAAAAGAGAGATCTCACAGGTTATCAAATAAAATGTAGTCTGACCTCTCATAGATTTTTATTAAGCTAGCCGGCTTTCGAGGTTTCCCTCTTCATCAGGCAGTCCAAAAAAGAAACCATCCTTAATATGATATAAAGGCAACAAAAATAAATATATTAAATTGTAAAAAGTTAAAAA
The DNA here is from genome assembly GCA_963662175.1 of Aradus depressus. Taxonomy (NCBI): domain Eukaryota; kingdom Metazoa; phylum Arthropoda; class Insecta; order Hemiptera; family Aradidae; genus Aradus; species Aradus depressus. The sequence goes on from OY759214.1 coordinate 23,754,024, forward strand.
AAAATTGAAATAACCACACCTGATAAAAAAATTAAGTTTTTTTTTTTGATGTTTTCAATGAAAACTAAATAATTTTATAATAAAAATGAATAAATAAAACAATCTAAAAACGTATTCCTGTCCCACATCTGAGTCACAACTGGGAGAACGGAGTACGTCAGACTGGACAAACCTCTCATCCCCTCTCTAGAGTTGAGGAGGGGGAGACTCTCTCTTCCTCCTTTCCAATTTAATTTCTATACTCTCCATTGTATCTTTCTTTCTGCTTTTTTGGATATGATGTAGTAACGAGACTGAACCGGACTCATGTCCTTTGTTTTGGAGGTGTTGGAAAAACTCAGAGTCATTTCATAACTGGGGAAACGAATCGTAAGCGTAAGAAAACTGGAATTTTCATAGATGAGAACAGTGCATCAGATGCACTATCTATTAGATATAGATTCTATCTATCCTGAAACGCTTAAGTTAACCTTTAACTGAAATCAACGCATATTTTCAAGTAAATATCTTCATATGTGTTAGTAAGATGTTGTGGGGCGAGATTTCACATAGAAATAAGAGACGTTGTCTTCCTACTGTTTTATTTGTGACCAGAACCAGTTTTCGACGCCACATCGTCATCATCAGTGGTACATCTATGATATAATATATACAGGGTGGATCGCTCGTAGAAAAAAACATATGCGTGAACCTACATCGAAAATGGAGTAAAACGCCGCCAACCGCACCTTTCTATTTCAATTCGTTCTCGAGATATGATTTTTAAAGGGTTGTTCGAGAAAATCACGTTTCTCATAATAAAAACTCAAGTTTTTCCACTTTCACTCATTTTTCCTCAACTTTTGGCAGCTTTGTCAAAATTAGCGTTAAAGTTTCTGTAAGAAACACGCACGCTCAATGTGAAAAGTATCTTAATTCGAACCATAATAGCAGCTCAAAAAGTTAAATGTCAAAAAATTAAAGTGTATGGAACAATTTGGAGGATCACAGCTCTTCTAAAACAATTCTGGCAAGCTGTCAAACTCATGAAAACTTGTACATTTAATCAGCTTTCTGATGGTATAGTCGAAATAGTTTTTATCTTGTCCCCCCACCTTGAGAAATACGAGTAGGTACCTACAACTAAGAGTGGTGAGGGGTGGGGTGGGGGCAAAATGACATACTCAACTAACTTTTTTGTTTTTATAAGTAAAGGCTTGAGTTGATTCGTAGACAGTACACAAGGTCTTAATCTGTGTTTTAAAAAATCAGTAAGAGTTCGATTAATGCTTTCTAGTTGTTTTGTCATAACTGTTCTCAATGACCTCCTCGGTTGGTCAAGAACAGTTGTTCTTCTTTCTTTATCCGGTGTTCTAATCAACTCTTTTGACTGACTGGCCGGATGTTCGGGTCAAGATGAGATTCCCTTCAATACAGAAAGTGGAACAAATTGTTAATAAAAAACCTTTCAATTTATTATTTTCATTATATTAAATTTTCTCATTGTATCCAATTAACAGAGTTGAGTTCTAAGTATTTAGACGATTGGAATCCTGATGATGATACAGATCTACCGGCCCATCAGTGTTCCTTCTATGTCCATCTTTATTGTCAGTAGATTTTCTGCAAAGTTAAGTATGTGATTAAGATGTAAAGGATCACGAATCATTAGCCGAGCAAAAGATGTGCTCAGAAGAAAAAAAATGTGATGAGATCAGCAAAGAAATAAATAGTCGGCAACGGGATCTCAGACCATTCAAACCTAAGAAGAAGCAGCCGAGAGAAAAAATCGTCGGTGAATCACCATATGTAATTCCCCAGCACGAATTAATCAAATAAGTGATCGCTCTCCCTCCAAAGCTATATTTGACATGCATTAATTAAATAAGCGGTTATTAGGGGATATGATTCGAGCTCCCCATCCCTTTGGCCGATTAATAGGTGCCATCCTTATGGGGTTTTATATTTAAATATAAAACATAATGTCGATATATTCATTACATCGGTTGTTATTGGGATTTTTAAGTAGAGCCCTCTCTATCCCACCTTCGGATAATTTTGCGGACAATTAATAGGGGTCCTTATAGGGGTAAAATAACATAATATAAAAGTCGTGTTTCATACATAAAAATATTCCGATAATTTTGCGGACAATTAATAGGGGTCCTTATAGGAGTAAAATAACATCATATAAAAGTCGTGTTTCATACATAAAAATATTCCGATAATTTTGCGGACAATTAATAGGGGTCCTTATAGGGGTAAAATAACATCATATAAAAGTCGTGTTTCATACATAAAAATATTCCGATAATTTTGCGGACAATTAATAGGGGTCCTTATAGGGGTTAAATAACATCATATAAAAGTCGTGTTTCATACATAAAAATATTCCGATAATTTTGCGGACAATTAATAGGGGTCCTTATAGGGGTAAAATAATATCATATAAAAGTCGTGTTTCATACATAAAAATACTCCGATAATTTTGCGGACAATTAATAGGGGTCCTCATAGGGGTAAAATAACATCATATAAAAGTCGTGTTTCATACATAAAAATATTATTTCATATATAGAATTTATGGGGATATGAAGATGATGATCCCCCTCCTCTCCGGGTGATTCCGCTTAAAATTAATAGGTGTCGTCCCTTATAAAGCTCTGAATTTACATATGAATTGTCGTGTCAATACATTCATTACAACGGCAGTTATTCGTGTTTTTGTGTTGCCTCCCCCGTAATCCCTCTTCCCTTCGACTGACTCCGCTGAAAATTAATAGGTGACGTCCCTTATAAAGCTCTGAATTTACATATGAATTGTCGTGTCAATACATTCATTACAACGGCAGTTATTCGTGTTTTTGTGTTGCCTCTCCCGTAATCCCTCTTCCCTTCGACTGATTCCGCTGAAAATTAATAGGTGTCGTCCCTTATAAAGCTCTGAATTTACATATGAATTTCTCTTGTCAATACATCGCTGATTCTCAAAAAAACTCGAAATTTATGTCCTTGAGGATTCTTGTCAAATGGAATCGTAAGTTATCATTAAGCTAATTTTTTTTACGAAACTACGTCACTAGACGTACCAAATTATGAAACAAATTTATCTATTTTATCATAAATAAAAAATATATGTTTAAGTAGATACTCTAAAAATTACTCCCTCATTGTGTCCCAACAGACAAATTGGAATAGATTCAAGCATCTAATTCGAAAAGTTTCTTAAAAACTATCTGCTATCTTATTATTTATTCATATATAATAGTACTGGCTGTATATAAATGTGTATATAGTTCAAAAACGGAATTTGTACTTAAAAAACGAGTCATTCCCTCACAGTTGTGTAACAGGAGAATTGGAGCCTAATTTTGAATTATATTGGACGCAGCCTTACTGTTTTCAGAAGTTGGCAATATTGATTTTAAAAAAATATGGCAGACCGGAGTGTGAGTGATGAGATTTTTTGTTAAAGCTATTATAAAGGAAAACTTTCAAATTTACATCATTTTCGGCTGTCATTTCCTCACATCGTGTTGTAAAAAGGTAAGCGCTTATTTATATACTTTTTATGATATATTTGTTTGTGTTTCTAGCAGTAATAATGTATCGTAAAATCGCCTGAAAAAGTTTACTATTATGTTTTATACTTTTGCGCAATAATGTTTAATTTCGTCATTCCCTCTCCAACAAATTGTATATTTTATTTGATAATCAGCCACATTAATTACAACAGCAGTTATTTGTGTTTTTGTGTTGCCTCCCCCCTAATCCCTCTTCTCTTTGGCCAATTTGGCTAAAAACATGTATCTGGATACACATATAATATTTCGAGTAGATACATTAATTCTATCGGGATTTATTATGTTCATAGAAACACAAAGACTGAAATTTGGTTTTTCGCTTTTGGAATCAGGTCAAAAACATGAAATTCCATTGAAAACTCAGCATCGAATTTCGAACCGCTCACATAACTTCCCCTATACTTCGTATAGCTGGGCAAGTAAAAAAAATGCATAAATTAATTACATTAAATTAATCAGTGATAAGAATGAATCGATTCTCAGAAATGAAAATGCAAATTTCTAAAATAAAAGATGTTATGACTTGGGGTCCCGAACAATAAATATGTACACCGAATGTGGACTGAGAAGCTAAATGTTGCCTTCTCAAAATATACATTTTCAGATATTAATTTAATAAATTTTATGGTAAATTCCTGACGTAACTTATACCAAATATGATATCTTAAAATCTATAAGACATGGTGTTTTTGTAGGTCCTGCACACCGGTTAAGCGAATAAGCTGATTTCTTATTGTAATTCACTAAACGGATCTCTTTCTACATTTAACGGGACACTAAAAGTCACATCAGCACTGCCCCCTGTCGGGTCACATCTACAACAGACCCGAAATTTTATATGAAAATTCAAAACCCCATAAGGATTATACTTATAAGGGAGGGTTGATCTTAAAAACCCCATTAAATGTCGATGTAATGAATGTATTGACATGAAATTTAGTATGAAGATTCAGAAGACATGGTGTCCGTGCCGAATCGGCAGACGGAAAAGAAGGATCAGAGGAGGGGATCAATTCAAAAACCCTAATAACTGCCGATGTAATTAATTTGTTTATATATTTAGTATGAGGGTATAGCAGCCCCTATAAAATCAGCTATTGAATATTAGCGGTCGACTAGTTTTGGAGGGAAAGCGAAAAGTTAATTGAGGTTAGGTTAGGTTTTATGACTCATGCCCGGGCTTTAACTACGAGGTCATATCGCCTACTACCAGAGCGCTCTTTCGTCACTCTGGTGGACATGAGCCCGACTCTACTGTGGGAGTCCTAAATTTTGCCTACCCTAAATTTTTAATTCATCTAGGGTAAGGGGTCTTTAACGAGTACCTGACATCGTACAGGCTCGGGACCATCGCTTAACGTCCCATCCGAAGGACGGCGTGCTTAAGTTTATTTTACCTCCCAGATAAAATAAACTAAGGGCCTCGGTCGGGCTACGAACCCACGACCTTGAGCTCAGAAGTCAAGCACGCATACCACTGAGCTACCGGCGCCCTCAAAAGTTAATTGATTAATTCGTTCTGGGGAAGTACATTGCAGGTGATTCATCAACGACTTTTTTTTTTAGATTTTAAGAGTTTCTGTGAAATTGGAAAATCTATTCAAGACTAATAACACAGATGGTATACAGCTGAATAGTGACTTTAGGATACACCATTGTCAGATATTTTTTAAGAGTTAGTTACAAAATATCTGACAACGGTGTATTCTAGAGTCACTATAAAGCTATATACCATCTGTGTTATTAGTCACTAATAGTTTTTACAATTTCACAGAAACTCTAAAAAAAAAAATCCTACAATCACCAGGAGGGCGCCGGTAGCTCAGTGGTATGCGTGTCTGTCTTCTGAGCTCAAGATCGTGGGTTCGAAACCCGACCGAGGCACTTAGATTATTTTACCTGGAAGGTAAAATAAACGTAAGCACGCCGTCCTTCGGATGGGACGTTAAGCGATGGTCCCGAGCCTGTACGATGTCAGGTACTCGTTAAAGAATCCTACCCTAGGTGAATAAAAATTTAGGGTAGGCAAAATTTAGGACTCCCATAGTAGAGTCGGGCTCATGTCCACCAGAGTGACGAAAGAGCGCTCTGGTAGTAGGCGGTATGACCTTGTAGTTAAAGCCCGGGCATGAGTCATAAAACCTAACCTACAATCACCGGTCTCTCCCACCTGGTCAGTGTTAGTTATTTTCATCTTCCGTATATTTTGGATGAGGCCTAGTTAATTTTCAGATGATAAAATCCAAATGATATCTCAGGAAGATGAGGTTAATAAAAAAAAAAAAAGTTTCATTCAAAATAAAATGAAGGCGAGACGGTAATAAAAGAGAATGAGCTGACACTTCATCTTGGAGCCTTAGGACACTGAAAATCCTTCAGAATCCCACCTTGCCTTATAATCCTTCACTTCTACCAGACCTTATGGGACTCTCACAGTTCTACCTCGACTTCCGAATTCATCCAATTTTCACAAATCTAACTGTACGGGATTGGTTTTCCTTACAAATTACTGTTCAAATCATTCCAAAAATTTGTGATATGACTATAACAGAACTTTTTTATACCAACCACTTTTTTACAGATCATTATTTCTCTCGTTCCAAAATTCATTTCAAACTGGCATTACTGGGTATATACGTCTTATGATAGTTTAGCATCAGCAGGTTTATTTGTAATTCCAGTATAAAATGTATTTGAGATGAGTGAAAGGGATGGACAATGATCTGTACAAAAGTGGTTGGTTTAAGGAAGTTCTTTTATGGTCACATATTTTATTTCTTAATAAATAAACTACTAATAACAAAAAACTATTTTAAAATTACTTGGAAATATTTCCTATGGAAATTTATTTTACACTCTTTGGGACGGTATAACTTTGTTCTTACTGATCCTATCTCAAATCTGAAGAGAAAATTAGTGATTGGAAATTTGATAGAAATACTTTTTGGTAGGAAACTATTTTTCGATAGGACGAACCGTTTTGGCATAAAACTACCAAAAGTGAAATGAAATGAAGCTTTATTGCTTATAGAGGATACAAATCTCATAGCAAAGGTTGACCTTACTAGTTCACATAAATGTAATACACTATGTATACACGAGGTATGTTCAAAAAATATGCGGACTGACGTCATAAAACAAAATATAAATAAATAAAACAAGCTTATTTTTTGAAATGTTGTCTATTCCACTAAAGACATTTATAAAAATACAACTAGCGGTTTCGGTCTCACACCATCGTCAGGTCTAGTTATGAGTTCATAACTAGACCTGACGATGGTGTGAAGCCGAAACAGGTTGTTGTATTTTTATAAATGTCTTTAGTGGAATAGACAACATTTCAAAAAATAATCTTGTTTTATTTATTTATTACAAATTCCACAATATGTCCGCGTTCCTCAACTTAGAAGTTCAAAATATAAACTTTTAGAAGTTACATGTCTGGGTCCCCTTCAAAGTTCTCTCCTCCCCAACGCACACACTTATCTCAACGGTGTTTTAACTTGTTGAAACAGTCTTGGTACGCTTCTTTTGTAATGTCGCATTTGCCTTAATTTCGGGAATCGTCTGAAATCTTTTTCCTTTCGAGGGTCTTTTGAGTTTGGGAAGACAAGAAAAAGTCACAAGGAGCAAGGTCAGGTGAGTAGGGGCGGGTGGGGAAGAACAGTGATCGAGTGTTTGACAAAAAACTCACGAGTTCTGAGGGCTGAATGGGCTGGAGCGTTGTCGTGATGGAAAACCCAGTTGCCACTCCTCCACATTTCTGGCCTTCTGCGACAGATGGCGTCCCTCACGTTTCAGAACTTCAATGTAGTAAGTCTGGTTTACTGTGGAACCTTGGTGGAGGTACTCGTGGTGAGCAATACCCTTAGCATCAAAGAAAACTGTCAGCATCACCTTGACATTGGATCGAACTTGGCGAGCTTTTTTGGGTCTGGGGGCGTTTCACCCAACCACTGGAACGATTGGATCTTCCTTTCAATGTCATAACCGTAAACCCATGATGCATCACCTGTTATGATCCTTGGCAAGAAGTTTTCATCTTTTTCTGAATGATCAAGCAGTTCCTGACAAACCTGGACGCGATTGGCTTTTTGGTCGTCCGTCATCAGACGTGGCAGAAATTTCGCAACAACGACGCATCTTCAATTTGTCGGTCAAAATCTCGTGAGAAGATCCTATATATATATACAACATAATATATAAAAGTTTGTATATCAATACAAATTATAATTAAAAATATAAAATGTAGCAACAATTAATTTTGGAAGTTACAACATTATAAATATGGGCCAAAGTAAAGAAAAATACCAACTGTTGTGAAATGTATATATTGAAATGTATAAGGTAAACGAGAGGGCAAATCATAATAAAACTGTTTTATCAAATTTTAAACTATTAGTTACGAAAATAAATATATTATTGATTTTTTCATCGTGATCGTCATCAATACTTAACAGATCAATTATTTTATCGGAGATCGCATTATAGTATGAAATATATTTATTGATAAATTTGTTTCTGTATTGGTTTAACATTGGACCAGTTATGAGAAGATGGAGTATGTTATCATTATCATTGTTAAAAAGTGGACAGAGTCCAGCTGAAATATAGCTATGGATCCGACCTGTCGATTTTCAATGAATTTGGCCGAAGGGAAGGGTGTTTAGAGTAGAAGGGCCATCTTCCGTTTGAACAAACAAATGTTATAAGACAGTAAGCCATAACTGTTGGCTGCAGTAGAAAGATGCAGGTTTTATTATCGGTAGAATGGCAATAAGGTTGATCTTAGGAACGTAAGATTCAACAATAGTTAGTGGAAATATGGACGTTTACAAATCCAGAAAATAACTGTGTTCCACTTCAAGTAAGTGCTTCTTCCATGAAGTTATTACATAGTAAAGCCAACAGGCTGAAGTTCTACTCAAGATGAAAACAGCTAAAATTCTACAGAGGAAAAATACAGTTTTAAATTTAAAAAAAAAAGTTATCGGTGAATCAAGGCTGGTCAAGAATGTGAGCTCACACACGCTACGGTGAAACTGTGCAGATTCCAGTTCAAATGGCATCGGAGAGCGATGTGATAGCGCTTGCAGCCCTTTTTGTGATAAAAACAAAACAGAAGACCATCGAAAAAACCTTCAAAAATGGAGCAAAAATTGGTTGCTAAAAAGACCAACATTTAGTTATATGGACCTGCTATATTAATTGAAATTTGAACCAAAGGTTTATTGAAATTATTTGTTTCATCAACCAAGTTAGAACGGGATGTTCTTTGCGTTTCTTGGTCTCCGAGCAAGTCAAATAGACTGTAATACCATAATGTCGGTTGATTACATCATCAGTGGATGCTCCACACTTTATTGAGGATTCATAACTCTTTTTTTCTTTTCTAACATTACTCCTCAAATTATTTATTTTCTTTACTACATCTTGTTTACAAGCTGCCGGATCCAATTTTTGCAGTTTCTTAAGTAATTTGGAATTAGCGGCTTCCCTCTGTCCTCTGTGGCCGATCGTGGTACACATTATTTTTATTTTCCAAAAACTGAGTTCACTCTTATGTCTCAATAAACTCCTCCATAATTTTTGTTGACAAGTTTTGCGCAGACATTTTCTGTTGAACTAATCTAAACAAAGAAAACAAATGTAAACAAAGAATGGGAAAAGAAACCTGCAGTTTTGTAACCTGGCAAAACCTTGTCTCACTGCGCAGCTTATGAGCGCAGGTGACTTCAGATAAAGGTTAATAACAGTTTCAGAAAAGGTAGTACCACTGTCCTCATCCATAGAAATCCCTGTTTTCTCACTCCCTTCACTCGTTCCCCCAGTTTACTCGCCTTCCAATCGCGAAGATTAGATACTCGACTTGTTACACCCTGAACCCCATCAGCAACCCTAAAATCGATCAATTTTCAAGAGACTAACATGGCATGTGGACTCAGAAGAATGACATAATATTGAAGACTTTATAGAAAATGGAAATATGAAATATAGTGTTTCGGCACAACATTCAATTTTCCTAAAGCAATATTGTGTGACACCCGTTGTTAAGAAGGCTCTAGAGACAAATTGTGTTGCCCTAGGGTAATGTCAGTGGTAACCCTATCGAAAGAGATTTTGTTTGAATAGAGTGCCTGCCAGAGATCATATATTGAAATGTCGTAGTTTCTCCTTCAGGGAAATTGCATGTTATCTTTGAAGAAGACACGGAGATATTTTTGATTGTTATTTCTTTAACAAGAATTTTATGGTAAATGGGAGGGGAAAAAACCTTGAGCATGCGGTCCTTCGAATGGGATATTCAGCGATGTCCCGACAGCTTCTCGTTGAAGACCCCTATCCATTGTAAAGTCAGGCTCATGACCACCAACGCGAAGAAAGAGCACTCTGGAAGTAGGCGATATGACTAAGTATTAAAAGGCCGGGATGAGCCACAAAATAATAATAATAATACCATTTTTGAATTATTTCTTACGCAACGCCCATCATAACTTGTTACTTAATGTCACATCTCACAGATAGCAATAAATATATATATATATAATTATTATTATAGCATGCCAGGTACAGGATAGACTCCTAATATTCGTAACTAAACCTGTGTAGGCAAAATTTAGAACTTCCACTTTCGAATTGAGCTCATGTCCACCAGAGCGACGAAAGAGAGTTCTGGAAGAAAGCAATATAACTGTAAAGTTAAACCTGGGCTTGAGTCTCAATAACTAGCTAAAAGGTAAATTAATAAATAAAATAAAAATAAAAACTACTCAAAAATTAAAAATTTCATGGATAGGAATAGATAGTTTAGTTACCCCTGTTCCCAATCTGACTGCATCTCCTCCCCATCCATAAAATTTTAAACTGTTAACTTACAATTAGAGGATAGGTTAGGTTTTATGACTCATGCCCGAGCTTTAACTACGAGGTCATATCGCCTAGTACCAGAGCGCTCTTTTGTCACTCTGGTGGACATGACCCCGACTCGAGTAGGGGTCTTTATCGAGTACCTGACATCGTACAGGCTCGGGACCATTGCTTAAAGTCCCATCCGAAGGTCGGCGTGCTTAAGTTTATTTTACCTCCCAGATAAAATAAACTAAGAGCCTCGGTCGGGTTTCGAACCCACGATCTTGAACTCAGAAGGCAAGCAGGCATACCACTGAGCTACCGGAACCCTCTTTACAATTAGATAAATCGTTTTTAAACTTATTGCACAGTTTTATTCTATTTGTTTATGTTTTAAAGAATGTTTTATGAGCCTGACTGATGATACAAGCAACTTCGAAAGCCGGCTATCATCTTATAATAAACTCTGTGAGAGATCAGACTACATTTTTACTTAGCAATTTGTGAAATAATCACTTCTGGCTACAAAATAAATAAAACAAACAATTTTTATATTGTTTAATTCTAGAAAAATATATACATAAAGTCATTTTTGAACCTTGTGCTGACGATGGATATTTTTATTATAAAGCTTACCATTATATTGGCACAAATTGCAGAAATATTTTCTGACACTTCTCGCCATCTTCAAACTGTATTGACATATATATTTAAAAAATGTTATAAATGATAAACTAATTAAGAACTTTATGTATGCGGATGATCATTGGCCAAATATTAATTTAAGCTTCACAATTTGTATGAAAGCTTAAACACTTTCAAGCTTTAGGAACAATGAAATCTAAAGAATGGAGAAAATAAATAAAGTAATTAACAAAAAACAATTACGGTACTGAGCTGAAAGTTTAAAGCCAATTTTTTTTTTAGTGTTGTTACTGTTAAATTAAAGATGTTAACTTATTCAGTTCCCCAGAGCTGCATTTTACGAATTCAATTCCCCAAGCCTCAAGGCAGAAAAAGTGCAAAAGTTGGATTCCAGTGTAGAATAATTATTATTATTCAAATTTTAGAAATAACGTTATTGTTGTTGTTCCAAAGGTAACAATAGATGTGAGCGGTGGGGCCGGAACGGTGAGGACTAAAGCACGGGTCTCCTGTGGAGCTGACCGAACATGCAGGTACTTATTGTCCGTAACCGAGGTCCCAAGGCGAACCTGGGTACCTCTGTAGGTACCTACTGTGATGCCCGTACACGCCATTGTGTACCAAGTATAATCACTGTCAGTATAATCAACAGAGATTTTTACTTAATTATACCTTCCATTTTAGTTATTTATTTGTCATTATTATTCATTTATTTATTAATTCTAGCTCATTTAATTCAGTTTTGCTTAAATTAATTTTATTTTAAAAGACAACAAACAGGTTAGTAACTCTAAGCAGGTTAGTAAGTTTACACAGGTTGGTAACTCTAAGCAGACTTATATGTACCCATCGTTATTCGTTATTCGTTGGCGTTTTCTTTTTTTACTTCTTTAGCACCAAAAGAAGGTGTTACAACTTCTAATACTTTTCATAAAGTCAGATAAATAATGCGAACATAAAATCAAACTATTAAGTTATAGTAGAACAACTTTTCCCCCACCACAACATAGGTAAGTCCTTAAATTGCTTTCAATTCTGATTAAAGTTAATGGTGAGTTATATCAAAGCCACGTAATTAACGAAAAGTAACATTAGAATATATTTATAGAAAGGTGAATTGACATTCATGCCTAAAGAAATTGAAAACATGACACAATAAAGAGGGACAAACACTCGTTAATAGGCTTTCCATACAGCGACTACGGAACCATAAAAAGAGAACTATTAATATTCGATTACGCCCATCGATACTATGTACACAAAAATCAAAAATTTTCTTTAGTTTTTTTTTTGTATTTATTTTTATTAAGCCACATCTATACAAAAAATGCACAACCAGCGGCTGTGCTGACATATACTATACAAAAAACAAAAATAAAATAAAATAATAATAATAAAAATATGACATGTAAGGCTTGAGAAAAAAAATGTTAATAGGAATTTTGTTTTGGCCTATAACCACCACGGAAATTTAAGGAATTCATAGGAAAAAAAATATTGAAAATCGGTATAATAGTTTATAAGGTTAGCCCGAACATCAAACAAACGCTGTCTCTTTATATATTAGTAAGATTATTAGATAATGTATTCTGATATTTTTTTAATTAATTCCTTTTCTTCTTTATATAGATATATTTATTTCGTTTATTTGTTTAATAATTAAGATGTTTATTTTAATGTATTATTTATCTTCATTTATTGACTAGTTTTTCTCCACTAGAGCTATATTATATACTTTGTTTTCCTTTGTAGGGTATACTGATACTTCATTTAATCGTTTCTTTTCTTTTTGACTCTGTAAGTATTTATTTATAGGGGACCTCCGTCACAGAATATAATTTATTTTCATTCATTCATTGCTTACATATTTACGAAATTTTCGAAAGTGATTATGGAGACGGTATCCATGAAATCCTTGTTATAAGATGAGAATAATTCTTAATTATGTTGGGTTCCTTATTTCAAATAAATTCCAGTCCAAAACCAGATGAGAGAATATATTTGTAGAATAGAGAAAATGGAGAAAGTCTGTATTGCTTAAATTTAAATAAGTTCTCTAGAAAACTAAGTTCAGAGGAGCGAGACAACCGGGGAACGATGTTATTCATTCCTCTCTTGTTGGCCAGAGAGGGTCCTCATCCAAGTACATCTTTGTTATTATTTTCAACTATTTATTTATTTGTTTATAACGACATTTTTTTTTATAAGGATATACACTTACGACTTTACTTGAAAAATTAAAGTAAAATATAAAAAAAAAAGACTTATGATAATAATATGTCTGTGAACATACCTGCCAATAGAATGGATGTATCCACAAGAAATTTAATATATGTAACCAGAACCACATAAGGACATCAGCTATTAATTTTCAACCATATCGTATTGATTGGTAGGGAAGTGAAATGTTTACGTACAAAAAACAAAGATTTTGAAACATACAAATAATAAATTACAGGGTGTTCATGTATTGTACATTGTATTATCACTATTACGTAGGTACTTAAGATTCTTTAACAAAATATGTTGTGATGTTTACTTCTCCAGCTGTACGAAGTCGAAGTAGAAATCGGTCAGAAATTCGAAGTTGAGTTTGTTACGAAACTTTCATATTTTTTGATCCTCTGATTCCAAAAATGAATTAAAAAAATTCATGTCTCGATCTGAGTGTCTCTGTGAACACGATAACGCCGGTTGCTATCTTGGTCTTGGTCTTGCAATCACAACAGTGTCTTCGTGTTGTCCAAGACTGCAAGACCAAGACTGATTTTGTTCATCATTTATTTTTGTTATTTATTTATTTATTTTCTCTCTTTTCTTTCAAGCATTTTCTCAAATGTTTTAAACAAGTGCTCTCCCGTTAAGTACCTCATTCTATTCTTCAAATTTTCGATCGTCAAGCATTTTTTTGAAAATCTCGCCAGCCCCCGACACTCACATAGTGGTGCATAAGCAAGACCAAGACCAATACCATAGCAGTCTTTGTCAAGGTATTGGTCTTGCGCATTGGGTCTTCATAGGAGTGTCTTCGTCTTGCAAAATTTGCAAGACAAAGACCAAGACTGATTTCGCTCATCACTAGATATATTCAGAATCCCATATGGATGACACCTATCGATTTTCAGTCAAAACAGCCAAAAAAAAAAGGTAATAAATTCCCTCGGTTTTGTGTTAGCCCCCCCCCCCCTCCCTTCGCTGAAAATCAATAGGTGTCATCCTCATCAATTAAAACCCCAACTTTATAAGCTAAACTTAATGTATACATTTGTATGATGTATCCTATTACCATGTTATGGTTTAACGGAAATAATAATAATAATAATAATTATTATTATTAGTCTATTAATTTGCCAATTTCCTAACTACCTCAACAGAGAATTATAGTTTTAGAAGTTAAACAATGAAGAGTGTTTGGACAACAATATAATATTACCAAACTTTGGGGATGATACTCTATAGTAATCCAATTTGAGATAAAGAGTATTGCCACTTCAACACTATCATTAGCGAAATTTAATACACCTTCTGTGTCGGTAACACAATTACTATCGAGAGAGTTTCAGAGGAAACGGTTATTATAGCACTTCTAGATACAAAGAAAATAGAAAATATATATCTAATATTTATAAGTACTTTTATATATCCGATTTGTCTATTTGACTTCCTTATTTACAGTCTAGTTTATAAAATTTAAATAACAATTTTAGCACTATATTTAGAATAACAGTCTCGACAAATGGTTCTCAAACTGTGTACCTACATCTAGTGCCCAGTGGTACACTTTTTATATCTTTACCATAATTTTCAACTCATGTTTCTAGGCCCTTATTATGAATATATTTAAAATTATAGATGAAAATATCACATGTTTTAACTTAGATCTGATTAGATTTTGGTAGAAATCAGACGAAAATTAAAATTACTTCGGCGCCTATGTACAAGGTACCTATCGCTTATATTTATGATCTAATCAAAAATCTCTAGGGATAAAAGTTGTAGAGAGAATACTGAAACACATGAAATACAGTTTTTCGAAAGTCGTCTATTTTGTGAGTATACATGCCGAAACCAATCTTTAGATGACTTTAAACACACGTTTTTCTTTTAATGTTTGCTTCATTTACGCGAAAACGGTTAGTCATATAGAAAACTTGATTCTCTCAAAAAATGTTCCTTAATTTTCCAATATTCATATGCCCTCAGATTTGAGATAAGACTAATATAACTGACGTTAAAGCGCTCCAAAGAAATAACAATTCTATTACATAGAAAACAGTTCGAAGTAGAGTATAAATTATAACGTATAAGAGATACACTTTTTTTTTTTTTTTTTTTTTTTTTTAAATTATTGTAAACTTTATTATTCTATACATGAATATTATAGTTGGGCTGTCTATAACAATAATACCTAGGCCAATGGCCTAATTAACATGAGATATGAACTAGGGTACAATTCATTAATTGCCCTAAACAAGTTACTTTAAAGTGGATAAAATGAACATAATATGAGGAAGAATTGTCTTTTGATCAATTGATGAGAAGAAAATCATGCGGTCGCTTCTTTTTAAGTCTGCGTTCCAGTGGTAAAGGTGGTGGGTGTTCAGCAATTTCCCGGACCAGTGGATTTGGGTGGTTGGCCATTGTTGTCTGCATTCGGATGTAGGATTCTTTGAGAACCTCCGCTACTTCCGGTATTTCAAGATCATGTAGAACTGTGTTGCGAACATACCACGGTGCATCGGTGATGAGTCTCATGACGCGATTTTGAGTGGTTTGTATCCTGGTTATGTGGCTTTTAGCAGCTGAACCCCATAGGCCACAAGCGTACTGCCAGATCGGACGTATCAGCACCAAATATAGCAGTCTTTTTACTGATAAAGCAAGGGGTGAGCGGTGGTCGAGGAGACACTTCAAGTTTGTTATTCGTCCGCGAGTCTTCGCTACTAGGTGCTGGACATGATGGGACCATGTTAGCTTCGCGTCAAATATTAGTCCTAGGTATCTTACTCGTTCTGCACAAGGGATTTGCATGTCATTAAGAAAGATGGTTGGATTTGGTATATTTTTTTTATATGTGAAAGTTACCACTGTTGACTTAGTGGAGTTCATTTTTATGCGCCATTTACAACACCATAAGTTGACTGCGTTCAGGAATTGTTGTAGATAATGTTTGGCATCTTCATAAGTCAGGGCTCTGCTGAGGGCAGCAACATCATCTGCGAATTGTGCTACAGTCACATTTTCTGAGGTAGGAAAGTCACTTGCATAAATTAGATAAAGAAAGGGCCCCAGAACACTACCCTGCGGCACTCCTGCTGATATCGCTTTGGATGTTGAGCTTGTGTTACCATATTTTACGGAAAATGTACGGCAATACAAGTATGATTTTATAATTCTGTAGTAGGTGTCCGGTAGATGGGGTTTTAGCTTGCAGAGTAGTCCAGGGTGCCAAACCTTGTCAAAGGCTTTTTCCGTATCCAGGAAGAGCCCAAAGCATACTTGTTTTTCCTCATATGTGTTTAATATTTCATTTACAATTCGATGAAGTTGCTGCGGACATGAGTGGGACTGTCTGAATCCTAGCTGTGTATCAGGCACGAGAGGAGAAAGGAACATTAATAGTTTTGGTAACAGCAAGCGTTCAAATATTTTAGCAAACAGGGGAAGTAAACTTATGGGTCTATAACTAGTTGGATCACTGGCCATCTTATTAGGTTTTTTCACCATGACGATTTTAGCATGTTTCCACTGATTCGGGATGTGGGTCGTCCGTAGAATAGCATTGAATATCTGGGTGAGATATACTATAGCTTTTCGTGGCAGTGCTTTTAGTAATGGCTGGACAATCTGATCATGACCTGGCGCCTTCTTTGTCGGTGAACGATTTATGGCGTTAGTCACCTGACCCGGAGTGAAGTAGTCTGAAAACAGGCTGAGTTGTAGGGGCTCATCCAGTCGCTTATATACATTTTGTGTGGATACCAAATCATTTTCATCGTGTGGGGTAAATTGCTGAACAAGTATGTTAGCAAACAGGTCACATTTCTCCTGAGACGAAGCATACCATTCAGGTCCCACCTTTAAAGGAGGAATATTAATTGGCACTTTCATGATAGTTTTTGTTTTCATCCAGAGAGAGCCATCTGTGGCGCTAAGAGCATTGATGCTGCTTCGGGTCGACACACTCTTCTCCTCTTTCAGAGCTCGAGTTAAATCCCTGGTTGCCCTGTTGAATCTCTGCTTGTCTGTTGGATGCCTCGTTCTCATCCACTCTGCGCGAGCTGAGTGTTTTACAGTTAGAAGTTGTTGAATAATCAGAGTAGGTTTATACGGTGATTTAGGGCCCAGTGGATTGGATGAAGATGCTTCGCTGGCTGCAGTTTGAATTATCTTGGTGATTTGAGCCACCGCAGCATCTACATCGGCTGGGGTTTTCAGAGGTACTTTTAAATCCACGCTCTGATTGATGACTTTATTGTACAACTTCCAATTGAACGGGTGCCTGATTAAGCCTGCGTTGTGTTGTAAAGAACCATCGAAGTGAAGAGTAAGAAGTACTGGCAAATGATCAGAGTTTAGTTCTTTTAATACCTGAGGAGTAGAGGAGATGTGTTGAACACGCTTCCCGATGAAGAAATCAAGGATGTCAGGGGTACGGACTGTATCAAGTGGATAGTAAGACGGCTCAGAGGGGTGGATCACATCCAGTTGTAGTGCAGTAACGGTGTTTAGCAGTACTCTCCCTCTGGGGTTGGCTAGTCGGCATCCCCAACGTGGATGCTTGGCGTTGAAATCCCCACCGATTATAAAATCAGTTTTCATTTCATGTATAATACCCCAAAAATCCGATTGAGATAGTCTGTTTTCAGGAGCAGAATAAAATGAGCCTATTTGTAATTTTTTGTTAGTATGATGGAGTTCTACTCGAGTTATCTGAAACTTGTCTTCTTTTATAAGTGGAAGCTCATCGTGACCTATCGAATGTTTTATTAGTAACGCTGATCCTCCTTTGCGACGACCGCTGGGGTGGTCTGATCTGTATGATTTGTAGCCTGATATATAGAAATTTAAATTATGGGACAATTTAGTTTCAGTGATGAATATTATCTTCTTAGAAATAACTCCAGTATATTATGTTTATTGTTCAGCCCTTGAGCATTCCAAGTGCAAACTGTTAGGGTTTTGTTGTTGGGGAGAGTCATGGTTTTTTTGCTATTAACATTGGTAAGATTTGGGCTAATGTTTGCACTAACCAGACTTCCACATTTTTACATCACGATCATTCATATCCGAGTTATACCAGTTTGAGGTGAATTTGAAAGGGCGGAGGGGAGGGAGTGTGATATGTAAAAACGTGGTTGTCATTAGACAATTTTATTATTATTATTATTATTTGTATTTAACAAAACTAATCATAGAATTATACTTTATATATAAGCCCTGATAAAATAACTGTTAATGAACAAAACATATAAAAATTAAAATGAAGCAAACTCACTCAAAATTCATTTACGCACCCGAATTTACCTTCTACAAAGAGAGGGAAAAAAGTAACCCCTTCCCTCCAGGCCGTGCTTATATTTTTACGAAAATCGATTCATGAATAAGCTAGAATTTTTTCGATGCGTCGATTTTTGAATCAGCAAATCGAGTTTCATATTTTATACTGTTTTATATAAAGGGGTTGTAAAACATTTTTGTTTTTATTAAAGAACTTTTAATTTGGGGGCTTTTTGTTAAGGTTTGGGCCTCCAACCTCTGTAAACCCCTTAATCCTACATATCCAATTAATTTCTTGATTATTTTGATATTACATTTTTTAAAGGTGATAAAAGTAATGTGGAGGCCTATATAAACTTAATTACCTAATTTATGTTGAATAATTATATGAAAGACACTTTATTTTTGAGACCAATACAGCATAATATTAGAATTTTTCTTGATCCGCTATTTCCATCCACATTAGCAGTTACGAGAGGAGGAGGACAGTAATCCAGTAATCCATATTTACAGTTACGAGTAGTGATGGACAGTAATCCACATTGTTACGAGTGGTAGAGAACAGTAATCCACATTAATTGTTACGAGTGATGGAGGACAGTAATCCACATTGTTACAACTGGTGGAGGACAGTAATCAACTTCAACAGTTACGTTTGGTCTCCTTTTCATGTTAGCGAGATACAAATCTCTGAGGACTCCCTCTGAATGTTCAATCATGCATTATAAGTCACAAAGCGATTGAAACGTCCTCCTAAATCTGTCAAGTGGTCACGAGGAAGACAGTTCGTGCCTCGAAGACAATGGGACTGTCTCCTGACGTGTTCAACTATCAATAGGAACTGCGCAATCCTTATATTTCACGTATGAGAGTGCACTGGTAATGATAACCAGATTCCCACACCTGTTGGGTTATATTTTCAAATATATGATTTTATCAATTCTATATATCGATAAAAAATATTGATATTTCGATTCATCTGAAACCTATTATTTCTCTTATGTATAAGAACTTTATTTTGGTTATGCCTGTGTCAATACATTCATTCTTTCGGCAGTTATTAGAGTTTTTTGTTAAACATATAAGTTAAACATATAAAATTTCGTGTCGATACATTCATTCCATCTGAAGTTATCGCGTTCATAGATACACATTTTTTTTTTTAAATATTTGGAATCTAAATTTCGGAAAACATGAAATTCCGTTGAAAACTCGAAATTTTTGATCGATTATATAACCCCCTATACTTTGTGTAGTTGGGGAAGTAGAAAATATATAACAGTGTATCATTGAGAGAATTTATGTATGTTAATCCATAAAACGAAAAATGGAGGAAATCAAATTTCGTGAGGTATCAGGAATTTCCATTTATAAGAGCGGGGGAGGGGAGCGGGTAAGTCACAAACCAACGGCCTCAATATCCTTTAAAATTACTTACTTCTAAAATCTTGCTTCAAGTTACTAACTTGTTTTATAGTTACTAACCTACGTAAAGTTACTCCGGGCGACACCGGATAACCTGCTATTTCCAATATTTAATATTTTATTTACTCATTATAATAATGTCCGTTTTTTTAGTCTTTCCCATCCATACGAGGTATAGTGTAAGTTATGTAATTGGTCAGAAAGATGGTGAGTTATCAACGGAATTTCATGTTTTCCAACCACCTAATTCAAAAAATGAATAAAAAATATCTATCTCTGAACATTATAACTCATGCTAGAATGAATATATATCGTCACGAACTTTTATATTTGTATCCAGAACATAAAGCACGACACCCATTAATTTTCAGCCAATTCGGCCATAGGGGGAGGGGGGAATTGGAGGAGGGGTTTATCACAAAACATCTAATAACTGCCGATGTAATGAATGTATGTATATGAATAAATACATATAAAATGAAAGATAACTAAGTAACAAAAATCTTGAAGCATCAGGGTATAGAATAACAAAATAATGAATCAAATAAAAAAACATGTTTACCCCATCAGTACAATGTAGAGGCTAAAGGAATACTGGCATAGCTCAAAGGAGTCGCAATAGAAAGGTTCACTCACACTATCTACATACGCTCAATACTCATTCGAAATAATATAAACAATAACTCAAATAAATATATACAATAATAATAAAATAAATATCTCTGCAATAGTATAAAAATTCGTGTGTTGAATTCCTTTAGACTCTATACTGTACGTGTGGGGTAAGCAACGTTTTTTATTTTATTATTTATTCTTCGTTACTCTCTACCCTGATGCCTCAAGATTTGGTAGTTATCTTTCATTATTAATATTTTATATGTACTCATTCATAGATGTGCCACTGATGATGAAACTGTTACCTTGAAAACCAGTTCTGGTAGCAAATAATACGGTTGGAAGACAAAGTTTTGTTTTTCTATGAAAAATCTCGTCTCACATCTCACTATTAAATATTAGTATGTTATGCAGACAAGAAATGTTAAATACCCATTTAACATTTCTTGTCTGTATAACGGAGACAGGGCACTAATTGCCAAACAGATTACCTGGACATCAAATTACCAGTTAGATTCCTTGACGTCGAATCAATGATACATTAGCACATAACACACAACTTTCACAATAATATCTCATAAACAGAAACAACGACATAAAGACCAACACAGTTTCATATTGAAAACACGTAAATACCCCAGTTCCCACCCAATATTATATTCAATAAATACTAATATTATCTCTAACTCTGGATGCAAAAAAAAGAAGTAGTCTGACCCTCACAGATTTTATTTTATGTTAACCGGCTTTCAAGGTTGTCCTCATCATCAGGTTCTCTACAAAACCCATCATTTAGTAAAAACATATAAAATTCTAATTACTTATATAAGTACTTTAAAATTTCGGCTATAATCATTAAAATTAATATATATTAATCAGATCTGAGTTAGCACATGACATTTCAAATTTCGAGCTCATAGCTAAGTTCGTTTCTGAGTTACAACGCTCACAAAGTTCCAATCACATAAATTAAATTCCATTGAAAACACGATCTCGGATTTTTCGCAAGATTATAATACTTTTTTGTATTGAAGGTATGAGAAAGAAAAAAAAAAAAAAAAAAAAGTGTTTCATATCAAAATAACCAAGAATTCTGACGTCAATTCGTGAATTCCTTGCGTGTTATAGGAAATTCTAGAAGCTTATAACACTAAGACTTATAACACTCAAAAGTCCCTTGAACCACCTGGTTATTAACAATCGTCATTAAAAATATCCTTTAAACCATCTGGTTATTAACAATCGTCATTAAAAAGGCCCTTTAAGCCACCTAGTTATTAAAAATAGTTAATTTTTTTAAAATATTTTTTGAAAAATACTTTTTTTTAGCGAATCGTAACTTATTTCCAGCGCTTGATTTTTCGTAAACTTATACGTATTTTTCCTGTGGATGGTCTGGTCTAATGAACTTCCATTTACGTGTCACGTTTGAGTTAGTTGTTATGACTCATGCCCGGGCATTAACAACAGAGTCATATCTTCTACCAGAGTACACTCGCTCTGTTGGACTCTCTACTATGGGAGTCCTGAATCCTGAGGTTCTAGGCCGGGTTACGAACTTGCGATTTTGAGCTCAGCAAGCAAGCTACCTATCCGGTGCTCTCTGCCACTTTTGATGTAAGTACGATGGTTTGGGCTATGGAAAAAGAAGATTAAGAGACAGCCACAGGAACGAAAACAATAAGGATTATTGGTTTACCTAAGAAACTTTAATAACACTGTTATATGTTATACCATTTCCTTTCTTTCATTGTCACAATTTTTTTTTCGGTTCAGAAAAAAAGTGTGACAAACAAGCCATGATGATACTCCTGGGTGAAATTAATGATGTGTGGGATTTACGGAGCGGGATCACGCTAGCCCCACTAATAACAGAGGAGCTCGTATGTCAGTAAATAGTAGAAGCAAAACAACGAGGCGTTATTTTGGACAAAAATATTGAGTATGTAGTGGCGTTGCGCAATGGATTTTGTGAGAATGCGAAATATGAAGTGAATGATTCAAAGTTAGGCTACAGGGGTGGGGTATATACTCCCGCAGGTTCCGTGGTTAGCGCTGCATACTTTTTGTTATTAATTTGGGAGACTCGGACTCCTAGAAGCTCCCCCTGAGGTAACCACTGACTGTAATACTTAAGCTGACTTTATATGAGCAGCAATATGCAAAGCGCAGCAGCAGCAAATGCACGCTGTGGTTTCTGTGCTTTTAGAATTAAATGACTCACATCCAATAGCGTGTTGCTGCTGCGCTTTGCATTTTTACTGCGCATGTAAAATCAGCTTTAAGATTTTGAGCGAGGAAATGAAATGAACGAATTCATATATATTTAAATAAATGTAATATGACTTGTTTTGTACATGTACATTTATGTAACAGCTGATTGCTGATTTAGGAATCAGACGCACGGGAAATTTGAAGATCCTATTGGTAACTTGCAAGCAATCCGTTTTTAATAAAAACAATTTTTTTAGTTTATTTAATTTTTATCTTGGTTTTTGGCTCTGGGCGTGCCACCCCCCCCCCCCCCCCCCCCCCCTCCCCCCTGGTTGTCGTCTTTATTGGGTCCCTGGTTCCACAGATAATATTTTGTGCAGATACGTCATCACACAATTATTATTTTTGTATCCCCCCCAGTCTTCTTTTAAGATTTGGCTGAGAAATTATGTGTTATGATGTCGTTATGTGTAATGATGTCATTATGATGTTTTGGATTTACAGGTTAGAAAAAAAAGTCGTCATATTTTTTTGTCTAATTTTAGATTATTGATTCTGAAATTCGTACTGCAGAAAATCGTGTATAATGTACATAATAAAATAATACATTAAAATTTGATAATTAATCAAACATTTAATAATTAAATTTCCTTTGGAATTACTTTAGACGAACAAAAAAACAATGGTTCAGGGATTTTGGGTTTTAAAGTTTTTGACTTATCCTTTTACCATTTTATGGCTTAACAGAAAAAAATATTATTATTTGTGGTTAAATAAGTTGTGTCACTTTATATTAATTATAGACTATACTGACCGGACTAAAATTCCAACAGGAATTAAATAAACTATTTATAACTAGATAAATCCAAACTAAACATGGAACTATTTTCCCATAAGGACTAATCCATCAAGCTAAATATATAAGTAATTTATATTGACTAGGTTTGAATTGCTAAAGCAAGATTATATTCTAGAATGTATTTTGTTCTTGAGTTAGAGTGACTACCCTTAAGAATGGATTATATTTAAAATATAAATCACTTTAAGCTAAACTAGTTTTGGTCTATTGTTAAACTAATTCCAAATTAAATACTTAATTAATTACTTAAATGATACAAGTAATGTAATCGGTTTATCACCGGCAATGTACTTCCCCAGAACGAATTAATCAATTAATTTTTCGTTCCCCCTCCAAAACTAGTCGACCGTGGCGCTAATATTCACTATTTGACTTACATAGGGGCTCCTAAATCCTCATACTAAATTTTTTGTCGTCAAATTCATAACATTGGCAGTTATTAGGGTTTTGAAATTGAGACACCTCTCCTGAACCCCCTTCTCTTCGGCCGATATCGCTGAAATTGGGCAGGTTATGTCCTTGTTTAGTTTTGACTTGAAATATGAAATTTCATGTCGCTAAAATTATTATATTGGCAGTTATTGGGGTTTTTGAGTTGAGCCCTACTCTGTTCTCCCCTTCCCTTTTGCTGATTCCACGGAAAACTAGTGTTGTCCTTATGGGGTTTTGAATTCACATAAGTAAGGGGAATAAGTATGTTCTGGGCCAATGGCTAAAGAGCAAGATGGCGGCCATCCCCCTCCCCCCTTCCTTCCCTCCTCCTCCACCTTCCTCCCCTCCGCCGCCCTTTCCCCCTCCGGCTCCCTTCCCCCTCCTCCTACGCCCCTAATTTTATTAATATAAATATTAATATCAATTCTATACGCTTGGGAGCGCTAGTGGGCTAATTATAGCTTACAAAATTGAAATGTAAAAAAAATATGAGAGCGAGGGTTCAGAGGCAGTGCGAAAACTTATTGAGGTTTAGAGGGAGAGGTAGAAGTGAGTCATAAAAATTAGAAGAACAAAATTAAAGGCGTAGGAGGAGGGAAGGAGGAGGTGTGTGGGGAGGGGGAGGGGATGGCCGCCATCTTGCTCTTTAGCCATTGGCCCAGAACATAATTATTCCCCCTACTCACATATAAAGTTTTGTGTCGATACATTCATTACAATGGCAGTTATTAGAGTTTTTTATTTTAGCGTCTCCCTAATCCTCCCTTCCCTTTGACCGATTTGCCAAAAGGTTCTAGATTCACATTAAAAAATTCATGTTGATACGGTGACATAGGAAATATCATACACACAGAAACACAGACAGACAGACATTTTCTTTTTGATATTTGGAATCTGGATGTCGAAAGTCAAACCTCCCTAACGAACACTTTCAAATTGCTGGATATATGAAAGGCACTCTTAAGGGGGCTCCACACGCAACGGAAAATCCGAAGGCATGCCTCAAGGCGCCGGGCCTTGAGGCGAACCTCTATGTGTGGAGGGAGAATTCTGTTGAGGTATTCCTGCGGATCTTACGTCTGGAGGCCGGAAATTTCAATACAAAATCTCATTCGTTTTGCCTCAAGGCCGATCGGACCGTGTGGAGGGGTGGGAGGTAAGCCTCGAGGCGATTCAGTTGTACTCTAGTTGTGTTAGAAGAGGCCGTGTTTGATTAAATCCAGTTTTCACGTAAAATCATGGCCCGTGATAAATTCTGCCGTTGGTTCCAAAATCACATAGAATAAACTGATAATTTGCATCAACTATTGCCATTAAAACCAAACTGTGTTGGCCTTTATAGTTATAATACCGAGAGACGCTTCCATTCGGAGGAATTATGTTCACGTGTTTTCCATCAATACTTCCAAGGCAATGCGGAAAATTCCATTTATCCTCAAAGCCTTTCGCTATATTTTTCCAGTCCTCATAGGTTTTTGGAAACTGAAAACTGAATTAATAAAATAATAACATGAGAAAATTGTAATAATTATAATTATTATTAATATTTCATTAATTATAATTAATAACTAGTAACGTAATATCATTTTAATTTCTAGGAAACGATTCAACTGAAGGGATTACGGTATCCCACTTTGTATCCACATTCCGCCCTGAAGATGGTCAATAATTAGTACCTAGGAGTTGTATACATTTCTATACTTATACTTTAATTAAAAATAAAATAATGTTTGAATAATAAATGAGCTTAACTTACCTTCATATAATCGTCTCGAAGAACTTTGTAAATAGCTTTACAAGTTTCTGGTACAATCAAACTGAGAGCCTGTGGTGATATCGCAGTAGAAAATTTCAAATCTTCGTAGCATCTTCCAGTAGCCAGAAATCGTAATGTGGCACTCAATCTTTCATGAGGTGTAATTGCGGTCATCATTATGGTCAGATATGGGCGTATTTTTATTCGTTAATACGAATACGAATATTATTCACAGAACCTTATTTGTGAATACGAATATGAATTTTATTCACAGGACCCCCATCTGCGAATACGAATACAAATACATTCGTATTCGCATTTTCGAATACGAATACAATTGTATTTTCAGGTACGAGCACATATGAATACGAATATATTCGTATTCACAGCCAAAAAATATGAATACACTCGTATTCACACCCAAAAAATGTGAATACACTGATATTCACAGTCAAAAAATATGAATACACTCGTATTCACACTCAAAAAATGTGAATACACCGATATACTGGAGTGCCTTAAGGCTGGCCTTCGGATATTCCGTAGTGTGTGGAGACCCCCCACTATTTGGGTTCGCCTCAAGGCCCGGCGCCTTGAGGCATGCCTTCGGATTTTCCGTTGCGTGTGGAGCCCCCTTTAGAATCACGCTGTAACTATGAAAGAAAGAAAATTGTTGACACAAATATTACTTTCATATACTACCTATTAATAGGCAGTATGGAATGAATTTAAGAGAGGGGAGGAAGAGTAGTCCATAAGTGGTTGGTATAAGATATTTCTGTTTTTTTTTTTCAATGGTGAGTACGAATAATAAAAGATGTTTACAATGCAATATTATTCTAGAGGCTAAGACCTACAAAATAATGAACACATTCTTTGAGTACATGTACATTTCCTCTTTTTTTTTTATGGTTTCGAAAACAAATCTCTCAGAGAGTTTATGTAAGCCCTGTCAAGTTGCCAAAACAAATGGCCTAAGGATAGGAGAATAAGGAACACACATAACTACACTCAGAATCATATGAAATCCCGTGTAATCTAGTAATCGTTTTAATCTAGATACATAAGAAAATATTGTAAACGTGAGTTTTCAATGGATTTTCACGTTTTGACCATTTACACAATGACCCGTTACCTTGCGTGTGTATGTGATCGGAACATTGCGATACTGATGCACTTAAAATTTGGAATGAAAAAATCAAATGTGCCAACTTCATATGAACATATGAAAATTAAGACCACTTTACTTCAGGGCTTATGTATATTTTACAATATACAGCTAACATTTATTACTTAATCAAACATTGTTTAAAATAAAAGTTGTAGAAAAAACTAAAAGGTACATTTTACATGAAATACGGTTTTCTGCAGGTTGTCCGGTTTGCGAGATACATGCTGAAAACCGTACTGAAATGTCGTCTTGAAACACTTTTTTTTGACGTTTGCTAAATTTATGGGAAAACGGTTAGTCCTATTAAAAAAGTTGTTCTTACCAAAAATGTTCCTTATTACATTTCCAAAAATTAATCTGTCCTAAGAGTTGAGGTAGGACCAATAAAATCAAAGTTATAGGGCCCCAAAGAATGTAAAATAAATTTCCGTAGGAAATATTTCTAAGTAAAGTTTAAATTGCATCGCATAGGAACGAAATATAAAATATTATTGCTAGTTTTTAATAAAAAATAAATAAAAAGATATATGTGATGTGGTCATTACAGGACTTTCTTATACCAACCACTTTTAACCAACACCAGTCAAAGTGCACTCTCTCTCCCCCTCTCAAGTGCATTTCATACTGGCATTACACGGTAACGTGAGTCACACCCAGAATTACCTTATACAATGAAACAAAGAAAACGGCTGATACACATACCTAGTATTGCCAGTAGATAAAATTTAGCGGCCACAGTAGAGTCGGGCTCATGTCCACCTGTGACGAAAGAGCGCTCTCGTAGTAAGCGATATGACCTCGTAGTTAAAGCCCGGGCATGAGTCACATTAACTAAGATCTATCGTCATTGCTTTGGTGTAATATTTGTATTATTATCATTAATTATTTACTTCATTTTTATTTGTTAATTTATGTATAAATTTCGCCCTGAGGAGCTACCGCTAGGTAGCCTTCCTCTCTCATGCCAATCAAGACATCCACTATCAATCAAGTCCTCTTGGTAGCTGGTTGTTGCGTCCTGGCAACAGTTGAGACCAACATTATTAAGACAAAAAAAGAAAAACAATTATATACCAACATAAATATATATGTAGTTAGTTAACCTATAAAAGTTATATTTTTTGAAAAATTATTTTTTTAGTGAATCGGAACTTATTTCGAGCGCTTGATTTTTTGTAAGCTTATACGTATTTTTCCTGAGGTTGGTCTAAAAATACATGTCACCTTTGAAATAAATTTGAGTTGGTGGAGGGGAAAAGAGTGTGATCTGTGTAAAAGTGGTTGGTATAAGAAAGTCATGTAACGGCCACTTTACCTTTTTTTTAGGGCTTTAGTATATTATATATAGACTAATACTGTCTTAAATACACAAATACCCGCACTGTCTTAAATAAAGAAATACCCGCACTGTCTTAAATAAACAAATACCCGCACTGTCTTAAATACACAAATACCTGCACTGTCTTAAATACATCTGTCTATTTAGTTACATCTTGGAGATATACAAATTACAACTTGTTGGTGGCGTTTCTGGAACTTTAATAACGAAACCGTTTTGGGAAATCATCAGGTCCGAACCTGGCTTAGATAGTAGTGAATATGTAATTACTCCTGCTGGTTACTCGTTCATGTACAGATTGGGATGGCCTACGTATGTAGATAGCCAATCGCAAAGATTTTTTTATGAGAGCTTGCCTACAATATGGCTGAAATTCCAGAGGGCGACACTAAAGTTTGCTCCAACCTACAGAATGTTGTAAGATCACAAAGTTCAGTTGACGGGCACTTTGAAGTTGTCACGTCTTGAAGACCTCTTAAAAATAAACTTTTCCCAGACTTTTTTCTAGTAAGTACTTCAACTAAGTCCTGTCTGTTAGATCCGATCCCACATCTTCTAGTAGAGTTTTCTTTACCTTCCCAACTATATGAAGTATACGAGAAGTTATGTAATCGGCCAGAAAATCTATGTTGAGTTATCACCGGAGTTTTTTGTTTTCCGGCCACTTTATTCCAAAAATTAAAAACATATTTCACTTTACGTGTACATTTATACTAATGAACGCAAGCCATCTGCGCACTGTGAAGAAGTTGGGAGCTCAGAACTGCTTTCGGAAGAATACTTTCGGAATTATAAAGATGTGGGTTTCTTGGTATCTCGTAAAATTGTATATGTTCTCGGTTAAATCAACTTAATCTACTTCTTTGAGGAATCATTCACGAGATAACTGCATCTAATCATTTATTCACTACGGCAGACTATTCCAAGTGAAGAGGACGTTTTCGGTTAAATCAACTTTAGAGAGGCATCATTCACGAGTATTTCAAAAAGTGTGGTTAATAACCAGGTAAATGTGTATAAAAATTAGGTAAGTGTGTTCAATAATTAGGTAAGTGATGGGGAATGATTAGGTAACTAAGGGAAAATCCAAGAAAGGATTAACAATATTCATTTTCATTGACTCCCATAGATTTAGAAGGTATATGATTAATAATGATGCAAACATAATTTATTTATTCCAAAAACTGGATTTACACGATTAATGCAAAAGTAACAAAGTGCTGCGCTGAAAAGTTACGAATTTATACTTTATATACGAATTTATTCCCTGTGACGACAGATATATTTCCGCGAAATCGGCCGAAGGGAAGTGAGGGCTCAAGAGGAGAGGGGCTAACTCAAAAACTGTAATAACTGTCGATGTAACGAAATTTACCAACCAGAAATTTAGTATGATGCAGAAGATAAATTGGGTTCATGGGAAAAGCAAAAACTGAGTTCATTAATTCGTGTTGGGGAAGTACACTGTCAGTGACTTTCTTCCTTCTTCTTTAAGATTTATGGAAAGAAATAATTATTAAGATTCTGAAATTCAAGGACCAAAATACTCTATATCAAGTCAGCTATATCTTTTCGCTCTCTTCTAGTAGTATGTTTTTGTGACTCATGCCCGGGCTATATCCAGGACCCCCTCCCCCTCCTGAAGAAATGACATGACGTCCGTTTTGAGATGTCTCCCATAATTTTAATAATGCGCTTTGAATCCGGATGATTTCATTCGTATGGGAGTAAATATCTGAATGATATTTACATAAACTTGGTAGAAGGGTCGTCATCGTATTTACAGCCGGAAAAAAGAACTTCTCAATCATATGGAACAGCTGACAGAGGCAGAAATCAGCATTAGGGGTCATATATCTTCGATGTCGATTTTCCATTACTAGGGTGACTGAAATGTAGGGACAGGACATGTCATCAAGGCACCAAGACTGCACTAATGTTGGCTCAGTTCATCCTTCGTTTTCAATGTTGAAATATCAAATACTAGCAGGATTACTAGGCGTTGCGCGATCGGTAACAGTTCGCAGTTTAGTAACATTATATATTAATTTATCTGAAGCTGATTACGTAAGATGCCTAGATAAACATAATTTGAAAAGTCAACTTCCTCAGCGCGAATCAATTACGTTTTCGAATTTCATCTGAAGCGATCGTTTTGGTTAAAAGTCAATAGTTGACCTATAATAGGACTTCTGAAACCTTAGATTAAAAAAAAAATCTTTAGCATGCTATCCTTTGGATGAAAAGTTATGTCCCTAGCCTGTGCGATGAAGATCCCTCCCTTGGTAGGTAAAATTAGACTAAACCCGGGTAGGTAAAATTTAGGGCTCCCACAGTAGAGCCGGACTCATGTCCACCAGAGCGACGAAAGATCGCACTGGTAGTAGGTGACATGACTTCGAAGGTAAAGCCCGGGCATGTCACAAACAACAACTGTAGGTAGCTTCTCAAAAAAAAAAAATTGTAATTCTATATTAATATGGAAAATAAACGAAATAAAAATAATATCAATTAAGTGTATTTTTTGTCACGTTTTTGGGTATCTCCATATCGTAAAGCATTATCGTATCTCCTTATCGTATCACCGTTAAAAATGTATCCAAGGTACATCACTTTGCAACATAGCTCCCGTATCCCTATCATATATCCTCAACTTGTAGCCGTATCAAAACAGGGATCGAGACTCCATCAGCTGAAACTCATATTAAAAACAGATCACGATTTGCAATGGTCTTATGCATTTATCCATACCACACTCTTTAAAAAATTCTCGGCGTTTCTGGATGACCCAATCTATGCCAGTAGGTCGGGTCTTCCCTATAGGATATCTGTCTACATAAGAATCGGGGCCATGTCCACCAGAGCGACGAAAGGGCGTTTTGGTAGACGATACGCCCTCGTAGGTAAAGCCCTGGCATGAGTCACAGTAACTTACTACGCTTCACTTGGAGTATTTTGTGTATGGATCAAAACTTAGTAGGGACTTATACACCGAGTCAGGGCCAACTGACATTGTATAACTGAATAATCCTAAAGAATCTAACCTCTATCTACTACCAGACGATATAGGGAGAAGTTAGGACGAAGGAAGTAAGTTTATATCACACTAAAATCCCTTCCCCTTCAGAGGACCACCAAAAATAGGCCCAGTTATCTTAATCCGGCCCGTAAGTTAGTGATGTTTGTGTGGATCCTGAATGGCTACAGCCTACCGTGCTTATCTGTATATGCGTGAGGCCTATGGACTCCCATGTCTATCTGACTAAGGCCTAAAAACATTTAATTATCTTTATGTCGAACAGAGACAAATCCCTTGCTCTCAAGTGTTTCCTTGAGTCAATAGAGGAGAAAGGAGGCGACTTAATAAAGAAGATGAACCAAGTCAATTTTAGCATGAGATCGGGAGGCTGTTGTCTCTAAAGCCCTCTCTCTAAAGTATTATCTTCCGGGCTTCTCTCAAAACTAACAAGCAGACTTTATTTTGGTCGTCACTTTTAAAGTTAATCAATTATAAGTCACTCTTCTCAAGAAGGAGGAACAATGTCTTTCACTAAATAGCCTGAACCCCTCCAACATCTGTGACTAACGTCTCATTCTAGTTGATAAGGCCAGTCCCCCGCCAACATCGATTTGTCGAACGACCTATGCATATTTCTTGGTCTTCCGGGGTTTGTGTTGACGCTACATTGATACTACTACATGGGTGTCACCGATACTATCAGGTTACGAAAATTCCTACACTTTAAGAGGGAAAATAAACCCAGCAGCTGCGTCGAGATGTTCGATGGGCATACTAGGGCGTTCGCATGCAACGACGGACGCGATAAAACCAACTATAACTGCACTAATAACTCTCATCTTCAAAATTAATCAGTTAAAAAGTTGAAAGTGTCATCGATTTGTCTAAAGAAATAAGAAATGATTATGGGCAAATCGAATGGAAGAAAGGAAGTTAATCTCTTACTGACCACGATCATGAGATACTTCCATTGCAAGGAGCTCATTTTTCTTCATAAAGCCACGTTCCATATTGACCTTTATATTATTGCCTTTTAAAAAAAAGTGCTCGGAACACACGCTAGTAGTAAACCACAAACATGATACACCAAGTTCTTCAAATTACATAATTTTTTTTTTTGTCTTTTATTTACAATGATACAATGGGTGCAGCAACCAGCATCTATGATGTCCATGTAGATATGATGGCGTGAATGACGTGTGAGAGGAGGGTCACCCAGTGGTAGGTCCTCGGGACGAAAATTTATCTTAATTATTAGGTCAAAAAATAAATAAAATAATAATAAAATAAATAGGAATTGAAAGATAATTTTGATGGATGGGGTACTACAAGAAAGGGGGTTACTACTCTTACTACAGAGCTAATAAAAGTAAAGGAAAATAATGTAGAAAAATATTAATATCAAATAAGATTCAAGGTGACAGTATCTTCTCATTAACCTTCGTGGGGGGATATGTGGTAAGTATTGTGAAGATAAAGTACGTATTTCTGGGTTTGTATGTGTGTAAAGTTTGCTAAAAAACGATATATGTTACTAGTTTGTATTGTTTCGGGTACTGTGTGTATCATAAGATCGTTATGAAGTGTTCTGTTGTTTAGGTATGGTGGACACTGTGTTATCTAGTGTGAGGGTTTTTGATGTTGGATGTTTTTGCTGAACCGTATATTTGTGATTCGCATGTCCATAACGGTTTCATTAAATAGGTGTAACAGTTCCTTTTTTTTTTTTTTTCTTAAATTACAGAATAAAATATTTTTCGCACCAAGCAGAAAAACAGACGGATTCTTAAAAAATATTTCACATATACAATAATAACGGAAACCACAGAGGTTAAATTTCTAAAAAATGGGATAGTCTTAACAGAAGTGATATATAATGGCCCGAGAAAATGATGCACAAATATAGGATGTTTATTTATGGGATCATGATTTTAACGCGGATAAGAAAACATCCCCACATGACAAGTTAACAAATGGTCCAAATAAATGTGCAACCCAAACAGCAGAAGAAATCATTAGGGAAATGATTTATGTATGAGTGTAAAAGGGGATATTTGGATTTAGCGAGCCTCAATGAGAAAGATCCTTTAAGCTATGTTATTTTCGTAACTTCGTCGGTGAATCAACGGCATTGGACTTCCCCAGCACGAATTAAACGATTACGTTTTCGCTCATGAATAGTTGACTTACATAGAGACGTGTTTCTTAAGCTTCTCTGGGATGTTACATGTTGATTTTTTTCCAGAAGTGTCTTCTTTTTTGACAATGTTTCGAGATACTTCTATGTCCCTTCTTTTGGTCACATTAAACCTTGGATGTAGTTCATAGTGACTAGAAGAAGGGACATTGAACCTTGGATGTAGTCATAGTGACTATAAGAAGGGACATTGAATCTTGGATGTAGTTCATAGTGAAAAGAAGAAGGGACATTGAACCTTGGATGTAGTTCATAGTGGACTTGAAGAAGGGGCATTGCACCTTGGATGTAGATCATAATGACTATAAGAAGGGACATTGAACCTTGGATATAGTTTATAGTGACTAGAGAAAGGGACATTGAACCTTGGATGTAGTTCATAGTGACTAGAAGGGACATTGAACCTTGGTTGTAGTTCATAGTGACTAGAAGAAGGGACGAGGAAGTGTCATGAATTTTCATTAAAAATAAAAAAAGAAGGCACCACTAGAAAAAAAATACCGGAAAAAATCAACATAGAAACTTCTGAATCCTCATACTATATCTATGGCCATAGTGAACAAATGAATAAAACAAACTTATTTTTTGAAATATTGTCTATTCCACTAAAGATATATATACATATAACTACCGGTTTCGGCTTTATACCATCGTCAGGTCTAGTTATGAACTAAGTCAGTTTGCAGAGAGCAAACAAGTTTCCACAATATGTCCGCGTTCCTCAACTTAGAAGTTGTTCATAGTGAACAAGTTGTTAAGTCGTAAAATGGCGTGTACTGTGGTCATCTCCCAAGCCATCTGCGCACTGTGAAGAAGTTGGGAGCTCAGGACTCTAATACTTTCGGAATTATAAAGATGTGGGTTTCTTGGTATCTCGTAAAATAGTGTATGTTCTCGGTTAAATCAACTTAATCTACTTCTTTGAGGAATCATTTAAGAGATAACTGCATTTAACCATTTATTCACAACGGAAGACTATTCCAAGTGAAGAGGGCGTTTTCGGTTAAATCGACTTTAGAGAGGCATCATAAGCAGGGGCGTAGTCAGGATTTTGAGCAGGGGGGGGGGGGGGGGGGCAAAGTTAGGTTACAGGGGTGGGGGGTATAGACTCCCAGGGACAGAGCCTGCAATTTCCGTGGATAGCGTTGCAGACTTTTTGTTATTAATTTGGGAGACTCGGACCCCTAGAAGCTCCCCCCTGAGGTAACCACTGACTGTAATACTTAAGCTGACTTTACATGAGCAGCAAAAATGCAAAGCGCAGCAGCAGCAAATGCACGCTGTGGTTTCTCTGCTTTTAGAATTAAATTACTCTGCTGCAGCTGCGCTTTTCATATTTACTGCGCATGTAAAATCAGCTGTAAGAGTGTATAAAGTATAACAAAAAATGAAAATGTTGAGCGAGGAAAGGATATAATCGAATTCATATATATTTAAATAAATGTAATATGACTTGTTTGGTACATGTACATTTATGTAACAGCTGATTGCTGTTTTAGGAATCAGAAGCACGGGTAATTTGAAGATCCTATTGCTAACTTGTAAGCAATCCATTTTTAATGTTAACTATTTTTTTTAGTTTATTTAATTTTAATGGTGGTTTTTTGCTTTGGCCAGGGGGGGCACGTGCCCTCCCCTGACCCCCCCTGGCTACGCCCATGATTATGAGTATTTCAAAAAGTATGGTATATAGTTAGGTAAGGGAAAATCCAAAAAAGGATTAACAATATTCATTTTCATTCACTCCTATAGATTTTGAAGGTATATGATTAATAATGATTCAAACATAATTTATTTATTCCAAAAGCTAGATTCACACGATTTATTCCCTGTGACCAGAGATATTTTGTGTTGATACATTCATTACTTCAGCTATTAAAAAGTTATTAGAGTTTTTGGGTCGAGCTCCCTTCTAATCCCTTTCTTCCCTTCGGCCGATTTCACGGATAATTAATAGGTGCCGTTTTTATAAGGTTTCAACTATAAATATAAAATGTTATTTTGATGCATTCATTACATCGGTAGCTATTAGGGATTTTGAGTTGAGGCTACTCCACTGAACCCCCTTCCGTTCAGTAGATTTTGCTGAAATTTGACAGGTATTGTCTCCTTGAAGTTTTGTGTTTGAATATGAAATTTCATTTCGATACATTTATTGCAACAGCAGTTATTAGTCATTTTGTGTTCCCTAATTCCCCCATTCTCTTTGGCTGAAAAACTTTAGTGTAGTGTTCAAACACACACAGATATACAGAAATGATTTTTCAATTTTGGAATCAGGGGGCCAGAAAACGTGAAATTGC
Organism: Aradus depressus; assembly: GCA_963662175.1. Taxonomy (NCBI): domain Eukaryota; kingdom Metazoa; phylum Arthropoda; class Insecta; order Hemiptera; family Aradidae; genus Aradus; species Aradus depressus. The sequence continues at coordinate 23,789,911 of OY759214.1, forward strand.
TGTGAACACTCATCAAATTTTCAGACCGATTGTAATACTTCCTCTATACTTTTTATACGTGGGGAACTGTACCTGAAATAAGTACAAGTTGTAAATATCTTCTATAAGGTCCAAAGAAGATGCAGGGAGCCGAAGGGTAGAACATCGTGTTAACTAAATTGAGTTTTCTACCTGAAAGAGTACACACAGACTCATGTCTCCAAGGGCGTACATTCTGTCGATGAATCTACCCTTCACCAAACAAACTTTTTGTTCCTTTTTATATTTTTCAAATATGCCAAAGTATTGGCACTTCATAGCCTACACAAAGAAAACAATATTCTTGCGACAAGAAAATATCTTCTTGACATTATCTTCTTACATAATTAAATAAAAAAATATTCCTCATTCTTTGTATATGTGGGTAGTAAAACTCATCGAGAGAATCACCTAGTGGTGTCTACTATTCCCTATCACCGACTGGGGTCTACTACACCCTGTCACCTACTGGTGTCTACTATTTCCTATCACCTAGTGGTGTATACTATTTCCTATCATCGACACAAAATACAGAATAAAACTTTTTTGCCGCAAGAAGAAATTTGCTTTGCCATAAGAACATTTTTTCTTGCCACAAGAATATATTTTTTTCCGTGTAGCCAACCATGGCACTAAATATACCAAGCATCGTTGTCATCAAGTCCCTAAGCTCCGGTACACTTCTTTTCTTCTTTTTCCAAAATTCGAAGACAATAGAACAGTACCCGTAAAAGGTGGTATACCAAGTCCAACTGTCCCAGAATAGTTTTTTGGAAAATTACAAAAGCATATCTTATACCCTTTCATTCATGACCTTTTACAAAATACCGCTTATATTTATGACTAAAACATCCCTTCATATAAAAATTGTAGAGATTACTACGAGTCACATTTTTTTTTTTTCTCGAATGCTACCCGGTTTGCGAGATTCATCCAAAAAATCTTTTCGAAATGATGCCAAATAGACACATTTTTGTTTTACGTTTGCTCGATTTACGCGAAAACGGTTAGTGCCCCTCGAAAAATTAATCAAAAAATGTTTTTTTCTTAAAATAAAATTTTTCAATAACTAATATGTCCTCAGATACAACCAAAATTTTTAGCGACTCAAAAATGTAAAATAAATTCCTATAGAAAATATTTCTAATTAATACTAAGACTACTAGACAAAAGATCCAAATAAACTTTGAATACAAAACGACTTATGTACAACACAGTACTCAAACTTATGAGAAGGGGGCCATGGTGGCCGTGCGGGCTAGAGCGTAGGGCTTTGGTCGCATGGTCTCACCATGGTTTACGGGTTCGAATCCCGTCCGGGAGTGAGTTTTATTTCGTAGATAGAACTCCCTCCCGGGGCCATGGATGTCTCAAATAATTATATATAACACATTGACATGGCTAATATGCACCGTACATAAAGCCAAAAAAAGAAAAAAAAAAAAAAAAAAAAAAACTTATGAGAACTCATGGAGTGAACTTGGTCCTGCCAAGGCTTCCAATCTCGAGCGCATCCAATCCTTTTAATCCAAAATTCTTCATACAATAGCCAATGCTCCTTGCTCCGCCTCCAACAAAACACTGACTGACCTTTTGTCACCGAAGATGCTAAATCCGATTGCATATTTATTGCGGTTTTATTTTTTTCATTAAATCCCTCATCTTCAATCCACATAGAGAGCATATAAATCTACATAGGAGAAGAGAGAAGGAAGTAGTAAGAGAGGGTTCCATTACTGACTGACAGAGTGCGGTCTGACTTGGCTAAGTGGCTAAGTGACAACAAATGGGAGCTCAGTGGCCTAATGTGTCTCTCCAGATCTTCTTCGTCAACACACTAATCTTATTTCACTTATCTACCTCGTCCTAAATACACAGCGATCCTTGTTGTGTTGATCCGAGTTCTCAAGCACTGTTTGTGATCGGGAAAAATAATTGAGTATTAGTATGAATGATAGAATGATTTCCAAGAGTTGAAAACTTCAGATACTTCGGTTTCACAATAACTAGCATCAACTGGATGTTGGAGGAAGTGGACCGAACATTTCTGAAAGCCCAAGGAGCGTACTTTTCTGTCATGTAGCTACTATGGTCAAGAGCCTGGAGAAGTGTATACATTCGAAAATAAAGTTCTGAGGAGAATTACAGGTCCGGTCAAGGATAGAGAACCCTAGGAGTGGAGGATCAGAAGAAATAGGCAGCTGAGGGACATCTTCAGGCAATATCCGACAGTAGCAGACATGAAATCACGGCGCTTGCTGTGGGCTGGGCATGTGGGGAGAAGGGAATCGCAGACAGCCGTAGGACGCATCATGGACGCTCAGGTCCAAGAAGGCAGATCACTGGACTGACCTGGTGAAGAAGGATGCCACGGAACACCATGTGGAGAACTGGCAACAGGTGGCGCAGTGGAGGAGGCTGGTGTAGGTGGCTAAGAAGCTCCAGGAACCGGCGTTGTCTGAATCCCCATCAAAAAGACGATGGTTAGTAAGATGCGTTGTCTGAATCCCCATCAAAAAATCGGTGGTTAGTAAGATGCGTTGTCTCAATCCCCATCAAAAAATCGGTGGTTACTTACTAACATCTTACCGTTGTCTGAATCCCCATCAAGATGTCGGTGGTTAGTAAGATGCGTTGTCTGAATCCTCATCAAAAGTCGGTGGTTAGGAAGAAAGATGAGTTGTCTGAATCCCCATCAAAAAATCGGTGGTTAGTAAGATGCGTTGTCTGAATCCTCATCAAGAAGACGGTGGTTAGTAAGATGCGTTGCCTGAATCCCCATCAAAAAGACGATGGTTAGTAAGATGCCTTGTCTGAATCCCCATCAAACTAAAATACCCTACTAATGTAATGAATGTATCGACACATAATTTAGAATATGAATTCAGAAGCCACTATGTAAGTGAAATATTGAGTTTTAGCCTAAAAGGGGAGCTAAAACATAATTGATTAATTTGTGCTGGGGAAGTATATAGCTGATGATTAATCGATGACTTTTTCCATTATTATTCGCCTACTACCAGACATAACTTTGATATTGCTTCATTGCATGTTAATGATGAACCTGAGAGAGCGGATAGCACCCTTTGAAAGAAGCACTCGACTCAATTTGTTTAATTAATAAATTTGTCTAGTTATATATCTACTTGACATACTTATAATAGCTATCGGGTCTAATGATCTTCATGAAAGGAACACTCAAGAGGATACACAGGGAGGTATTTCAGAGGTAGCATGCTTCTTTACAGAGCTCAACATCGCGGGTTCCAACCGGCTCACTCTAGATTTTTATCTGGGAGATAACTTGAGCACACCATCCTTCGGATAGGAGCCTGACTGTGATCAGATACTCGTTAAAGGATACGCAGGTATATTCAGAAATCCATAAGAATGACACCTATTGATTTTCAGCCAAAACAACCAAGAAGAAGGGCGGGATTAGGAGAGCTTAACACAAAAATTCTAATAACTTCTCTGTAGTATAAAATTATATATTTATATTTATAAATTATATTATAAATTTTATATTTTCAATCAAAACCCCATAAGGACGACACCTGTTAATTTTCCACGAAACCAGCCGAAGGGATGGGGTTCGACTCACCCTAATAACGTAATGAATGTATCGACACACAATATATTATGAGAATTCAGAGGCCCTATGTAAGTCAACAAATGATTCTTAGCCCAAAAAGTCGATTGGTTTTGGAGGAAGAGCGAGAACTTACTTGATTAATTCGTACTGGGGAAGTACATTGCCGGTGGTTCACCAGTCTTTTTTTTGGACTTAATTAACTTCCCAGCATAGAGGGAAGTTATTGTAATGGGTCCGAAAATCGAAATCAAAATTGTCATCATATGTTTATGTTTCAAGGTCATTAAAGTATTTTTACACTATTTTTGGAAAGAATTATGTGTGTACGTATGTACATGAGTGGTCAATTTTTTCTGCACGATATCTCGCGAATGAAAAATGATATCGACTCCGCTTTGGTGCCAATCGAAGAGTATCAACATAAATATGATCTAAAAGAAATTTTATCAAACTCGGTCCAGCAGTTTTTTCGTTTAAGCAAAAAAGTGAATTTAGGAATTCTTGAAAAACATTTATCCGATCTAATTTGTTCTGGTGGCAATGTAGAGCCAGATTGAAAAATAGGGTATACGATATGGCGTCTGAAAATTTTGAACGGGAGGGTGGGTTATGAGGGGGGGCTAAGCATAAAGTGAGAAATTAAAAAGTTAAATTATTTTTAAAACTAAACATAGTCCGATTACATAGCTTCCCCCACATGTGGAGAAGAAGAAACGGCAGCTCATTTCCTGGATATGCTGGCACGAGATTCCACATTTTCGATAAAGATGTAATCATAGAGGTAGATTTCAGAAGATTGAACCACGGGAGTTATCTAAGATTCGCTAAGAAGACTGGGAGAGTCCTTCAAGAGGGACTTGATATCTTCATATCGTACGACTAGATAACAGGGTAAAGGTTCCCAGCGCTTCCAGGGACGAGATAAAAACATTGAATGCTTAGGTCCCTAGGTCAGGCAACCCAGTATATAACTTTCCTCATTCCACGTACAACTGGGGAAGTGAAAATGAAGATGGTATGACTGTCTTCATCACTTGGTTTTGCCAAGGTTTCCAATCAGTAGCGCATCCAATTCCATCAATCCAAAATCCTTCGTACAATAACCAATGGCTCTTTACTATGTTTCCAACAAGACCATCCTAACTGACCTCAGCATTCCCTACCGTCATCGAAATAGCTAGATCCAGGTACAAAAAGTTATTTTCCTCCCTGAGTTCCCGGGTTCTAGTTCGTACCCTCCATTCTGCCGAACTTCCCCAACGACGCCTTAAGCGCCAATGACCTAGAGACCTCCTTAGTAGCAGAAGTGACATGGGGTTTTACTTTACATAAGAACTTTTGTTTTGACCTTCATTCACGAAATTTAAAGGGAGTACTGAATGTGAACCGAGAAAATGGCTACTGATACCTGTGGGGGAACAACAGAGTGAGACACCAGGTAATATCATAAAATCAGCCTAATATAGTTGTGATACCCGGCGTTGCTCGGGAAAGTCACTATTTCTTCATATAAATGTGTTTCTTAAACTTCTCTGGGATGTTCCACTTTTTGTTGTTTCCGGCATTTTTTCCTCCAGAGGTGTCTTCTTTTTTTCTTCGTTGGACAATATTTCGGGACAATTGCAGGTCCCTTCTTCTGGTCACTATGAACTAACTAACTAACGTCTAGTCTAACTCTGTTCATAGTGACCAGAAGAAGGGACCTGCAATTGTCCCGAAATATCTTCATATAAATTCGATTATTTTTTTATTAGCGACACGTCAAATTAAATAACTGTTTTTTTTTTTCTTCTTTAAGGCATTTCGACCACTAGGGTCATGGAAGCCTGATGGATGCAGGTCTCTGGGGATCCTAGCGGGCTAATTTGGATAGGCGTAGATTACTAATAATAAAGGAGATTGCTCTATATGGAATAGAAAGGCTATGTGATGAAGACAATTTTGTTTTATAATTGCGATAAGAGGTTTGTGAATTGAAAGAAATGAAATAGTTGGGTAATTTGGGAGCTATTATTGGATAGAATTTCGGAAATATCCACCGCAAGGTTGAAATTCTCACGTTGGGGACTATATGTTATGCATTCAGTAAGGATGTGTCTGACAGACAGTCCCACCCCGCAGCACTGACACAGAGGAGGGGGTTCCCGAGCCATCAGATATCCATGTGTCAGCCTCGTGTGCCCTATACGTAACCGAGTTAAAATTACTTCTTCTTTACTTTTTTCTCTTATTGAAGTCTTCCAAACTCGAGAGGAGCTTTCGATGATCCTTAGCTTATTATCCGTCATAGCGAGCCACCGAATCTGCCATTTGATCCAAACTTCTTTCCTTGATGTAGGCAACGAAGTCACTTACAGGGACTTCGGATGTGGGTAGTCCTTCTAGTATGGCGCGCCTGGCATTCTTATCTGCTGACTCATTACCTGCAATGCCACAATGACCTGGGATCCAGAGGAAGGTAAATGAAGGCCGGTTTCTACTTAATGACCAAAGGGCCATCAGTATGTTTAAATTACTGTTAATCGAAATTTATTTGTCATTTTACACTAACATTTCAAAATGGCTTGAAAAATAGTACATTTCCTGGGCAAAGCCGAGTAACACAGCTAGTAATGTTATTTTATTTTATCTCATCATTGCATTCAAAATACAAACTCATTTCTAATGAGCAGGGTAACATCACTATACTGAAACCTTCCTGGAACTACCTAATAGTTTTGCGAAATAGCAATGCCCTAAAAAAGAGAAGATTTCGCATACTCACTCAATCAGTCAATTGCTTTATATGGGCAGTGACGGCCAATCACTTTCCACGGGGATTCAATCTCTCACACAACCTGACAAATGTTTGAAAAATTCACTTTTTTTTGTGTTCGGGCATTTAATACTGCTCTTATTGGACATGAGTCCGGTATCAAGTGAGGGTCGCATAATTCATTCCAAGTGCGGGCTACATTTCAAAGTCAATCCATACATAAATCATAAAATATATATTATATATATTAGTTAGTTTATATTCGGCCTTTTGACTCGACCATGCTGCTTACATGCACTTTCTTTAGCATTTAGTATAAAGGAAGTATAGTAATCGTCTGAAAATCCGAGACTGAGTTTTCAACGTTTCAAGTTTCCACTGTATACGTTTTGACCATTTTCGCGAGGATGTCTATTTGTGTGTATATGATTGGAACTTTGTGAGCTCACTAACGCAGAAGCTATTATAGCTAAGACCTGAGGGCCTCGGTCGGGTTACGAACCCGCGATCTTGAACTCAGACAGTTCGTTGGAAATATTACTAGATAGTGTTTGGTATACAATTATACAGAGCGTGCATAAGTATTTTTAAGAGATAGAGACAAATAAGTGCGAAATGGTCCCTTATTACACTAATAATATGACAGGAACCTGTCTTTTTAATAAGTGTACTTTCGACACTGACAGGACACACTTCGCCATTTAAATTCCAGTGTCGGAAATGTGTCTTATATAAACATCTATAAAACAGCAAAAAATCAATTCATTAAGGATCTAGTTTTCATTTTAGTCACAAGGGAAAAACTGTTTTCAACGAAATATGTCAGCAAGGTGGAGAAAAGTGTAATATATGATTTCTCAGAACAAATTAATCAACTAAGTTTTCGCTCTCCCTCCAAAATCCATCTATCGATTGGGATAAAAATCGATAGTTGTCTTACAAAAGGGCTTCTAAATCTTCATACTAAATTTTGTGTCGATACATACATTAAATCGGCAGTTATTGGCGTTTTTGTATTCAGTCCCCTCTGATCCTCCTTCCATTCCGACGAAAATTACTAATAAATATTGTCCTTATGGGGTTTTAAATTTAAATTTTATGATACATTAATTACAACGGCAGTTATTAAAGTTTTTGTGTTAATCCTCCCTCTAATCTCCTCTTCTCTTTGGCGGATTTAGCTGAAAATCAATAGGTGTCGTTCTTATGGAGTTTTGGACATTCTGAGGGAGAGCTTATTTCTCTCATCTGATGTATTCTTGTTTCATCTTGTATATTGGCCCATCTACATATTGTATATATTATAAAAATTGTAGATTAATAAAAAAATAAAATAAAATAACAGCAAAAAATCATATATAAACCAACATTTAAACAAGACAAATGACAGAATAAAAAATAAAAGACAGGAGTGTTGTTTACCAATTGAAATGTGAAACGTGCAGTTGGGTATATATAGGCCAATCGGGTCGCAAATTCAAAGAACGAATCAAAGAACACAAAACTGTAACTGTTTGATCAACCAAAAACACTTCAAATTCTCTCCTCTGTTAATACCTGTTAATTAACAAGTATTTATGTCAATATTAACCTAGATTAGGTTTCTTCTGTTCAGATATGTAATTAACGTAGATAAATATTCTTCTACTCAGACATATAGTAACTATATACATTCATGTTATGTTATAATGATTTCATAGAACTTTTTTAAATTTTTATTTTATAATATTTTGGTTTCTTGTTATTTTCTCGTTTTCAAATAAATCCACATTTGAATAGGGGTTTCCACCCCCTAGGTTTTACCAAGGGAGGAGGACCCTCCTACCCCAGGTACTCTTTCAAGTTAATATACGAGTAAATATGCCTGCCTAGCTCATATCTCCATTATTGTTGAACCTTGTGCTGATATGGTAAGCCGAAACTGATACACATTTATATATATGTTTGTAAAATTAGACACTATATGTATTTTATTTATTAATATTTCCACTATCGACACAAAACGCAAAAAATGTATTCGGACAAAAAATCATTTCATTAAGAATTTTTTTTTTTTTTTTTGTCCCAAGAGAAAAACGTTGGAAGTCAGCAAAGGGGGAAGGGGGCATATCACTCCAAAAAGATTTATAATAGAATTCCAAAAAAATATATCTCATGTCGTAAAAAACAGAAACATTTGTAATATGTAGTCTTAACATTCATGTATATAACAATAATTTTTAATGAACACATTTTATGTTTTCTTGCTTATAGTTCATTTATCATCCACTTCCACATCTAAATTAAAACGCTGAGTGTTGTCAGAAAGAAAATATTTTAATGGAAAAATATATTTCTTCATTTTAGTAATAGTCAAAGTTACGTGTTTTGATAGATGGCAAAGTGACAAATGTGTCAGCAGTAAAAATATAAACATGGAAACTGTTTAAAATGTTTGATGAAAACAAGAAAATATATATATTTCTACTCCACTTTCAACCTACGAGTATACTCGTATATCTTCTGGACAGATCTTCACTGAACTGTCGTCAATTCCACTGGTCGATCTTCTGAACTGATGCATCAGACATCTGGAGTTCATAGTTTCCTTTGAACAAGGATTTTAAACTATTGAAAAAAACCGTTATCCCATCAGTTCTTTCATCGTGTGTGTGTGTTGTGATGTAAAATAAATTACACACAATAATTACAATTACATTCTTAAGATTATTAAAATATTATAAAATCAATTATTATTATTTGTATAAAAACAGCTGTTAGGAATAAAGTAACTTAAATAATGAATAAATAAACAAAAATGGACTTGTGTATTTTGTTTTAAAACGAAATGTGAACAAACAATGAATGAAGAACAAATTTGATATGGTCGGCAACAGGCTGATTGGGCGATAGCTGGCCGGATCATGCTTTGGTTTCCCAGGCTTGTGGAAAAGGAGGACTATTGCATTCTTCCAGGCCGAAGGAAAGTAGCCGAACCGGAGGCATGCGTTGAAGATGCTGGTGAGGTAGGCGTCGCCTTTAGGAGGAAGCTTCTTCAGCACCAGATTTGGGATGAGATCATCCCCTGGAGTTTTCCTTGTTGGGAGCTTTCTGATGACTCCTCTGACTTCCTGTGGTGTTGTGTATTCTATCGGGAGTTCTGCAGTGGAGTGGTGTTGTGTCATGAAGTTAGTCACTAGGTCTGTTGTTTGTGAGTTGGCGGAATTATGAAGTGTAAATTTTTGTTCTAAATGGGCAGAAAATATGTTGCATTTGTCGTTGTCAGTGATGGCTGGTGGTGTATGTCCGTCTGTAATCGTAGGTATTGGAGTATGCCGTCGCAAAATACGTTTTGTCTCAGTCCACAAGCTAGTGTCTCCCGGGGAAATGTCACTTAGATGTCGTTGGTAGTTAGATATACGGAGGTTGTCTAATTCCCACTTGACTGCGCGAGCCATGCGATTGAAGACAACCTTGTCCTGGGGTAGCCTAGAACGTTGCCATAATTTTCGCAATCTATTTTTCTCTTTTATTAGCGAGAGAATGTGTCGGGGGACTGTTCTCTGGCCAGGTCGGAGATCCGAGTACTTCTTGTACGTCGAGAGGTCGATTGAGCTCCTTATACAGTCATTAAAATGTCCAATGTGCACGTCGATGTCGTCTGTAGAGTTATAATTGAGAGGTATAGTAAGTGTATCTGTTAGTCGGTCACGAAATACGTCCCAGTCAATTTTCCAATTTGTTAATTTTGGTAGAGGGGGGTTCTTTTGAAATTCTTCAATAAACGTTACTATAACCGGTAAATGGTCTGAGTCTAACTCAACTAGGGGTTTTTGGAAAAAAGGGAATCTGATGTTCTGTATGAGACAGATGTCCAGGATGTCGGGGAGAAAATTGTGCTGTGTGGGGAAGAAGGTCGGTTCGTCGGGAGGGATAACTAGCATGTCAAGTCTGTTGGAGTAATGAAGAAGTCTGCTTCCGTTATTGTTTGTCATTCTGCAGCCCCATAGTCTGTGTTTACTGTTTAAGTCCCCAATCAGGATAGTCGGTATCCCTGAGAAGACTGATATCAAGTCGACCTCTAAAAGATTAGTACTGGGTCGTTGATAGGCGGCTATGATATGAATGGGGTTTCCAGAGTGACTGAACAGTTTGAGCCCTATGGCTTGGAGGTTGATGAGGTTATGGAACTCTATGGAGCAATGCTTGATAGTCCGTTTGATGAAGATTGCAACCCCTCCCGTCCGAGGCCGTTGGTCATGTCTGTAAACCTGGTAACCACCAACCCTGAGTCTGTCTTCAGCCACCAGGTGGGTTTCAGTAATACACGCGATGTCGATGTCATGTCTGTGAATGAATTCGGTGAAGGTGTTTTGTCTCTGTTTAAGTCCGTTCGAGTTCCAGTTGAGTATCTTCAAGTTTGTTAAGTCAGTAGGAGCTAAAAGAGATGAAGTTAGGAGTGATGAACTGTAAGGCGAGAAGTCAGTTGGTAGTACTGTGTTTGTGTCCGTCATACTTCAGGATGCAGTCCAGTTATGTTGGTGCTAAGGGAGTTTAATATTAATTGTACTATGGTAGGGATGAGTTGATTGACAATTTGGACTATGGTGTTTTCAAGTGTGCTGTTCGTGTTTGGTGTATGCATATGAAGAAGTGATGCATATGAAGAAGTGATTGCATATGAAGAAGTGATAGAAGCTGAGAAAAACAATATAATAAAAAGATCGTCGGGATGAATCACTGGCAATGTTCTTCCCCAGAGCGAATGTAACAATCGAGTTTTCGATCTCCCTTTGAACAAATTTACCAATTTGGTTGAAAATGTCTTACTCAGAGATATTTGACGCTTTCGTGTGTCCTTTTAGTTAGACAGTCAGTACAGGTTCTTATTATATTTTTTAAAACTTTTTTATTATCAAAAAAAGTAAAAAAAAAATTTATCGGTGAAATTAACGGCAATGTACTTCCCCAGAACGAATTAATCAATTAACTTTTCGCTCATCCTCCTAAACCAGTCCTTGCACTAATATTCAATAGTTGACTAAATTCTGTGTCGAAACATTCATTAGATCGGCAGTTATTGATGTTTTTGAGTTGAGCCCCCTTCCTGATTCCCCCTTCTCATCTGCCGATTCCGTTGAAAATTAATAAGTGTCTTCCTTAGAAGGATTTTGAATTCACATATGAAATTTCGTGTCGATACATTCATTCTATCGGGAGTTATCGTGTTCACATAAATACAGACAGACAGAAATATATATGTCGCAGTCACTTAGTGAAATCTGTCATTACATGAAAAAACAAGGCATTTCATGAACTGCCAGCATATTGTGAAATTACATTTTAAATTTAATAGGAAAAAAAAAAGCTTTGAAATTAACACATAAGTAAGATGAAAAATAGCTTATAACCTCATCAAGTGTTACATGGTTTAACGAGTGTAGAACATAAAGTGCCGGACGTATATATGTTTATATACATATTTTTTTAAATATTTTGACATTAGAGGTAGGGAAACTCCGCATCTAAATTATATTCTAATTTTTGACCAATTACATAACTTCCCCCATACATCATTATATTGGAGACGTAAAAAATCAATGTCGGGTAAATTAGAAGAAGTACCGAGGAATGTTTATGTTTTCCCAACTCCACAATTAGGAGTGAAAACATGGAGTTGGTATAATGACAAGGGTTTCATTGCATTTCTTGGCTTCTCCTGCAGTGATTCCCCCCTCAGCTGAACAATGGCCAGACTTTATCAGCTGCAAATGGCTTGGGTCAAGTGGACATGACAATAATGCTACCGATAAGACCCAAGTGAGTAGGATAAGGTCCTATGTATTATTAAAAATACAAGAAAAGTCGTTGGTGAATCACCGACAATGTACCCCAGCACAATTTAATCAAATAAGTTTTTCTCTCCCTACAACCAATCGACCGTCAGGGATGATAATAATAAACCACGATGAAGAGAAAAAAAGGTATTTTTACAATGATTTCTTATATTTTTCAATAATTATAAGTAATATTAAACATATACTTACAGTAAGATATTTTGGAAATACTTTTTTACAGAAGCATAATTAACATGTAAATATATATTAGATTTGGGCACGCTACGTTATAAAAAATAATGTTTCATAACATAACAAGAAATGAAGATGGTTATAATGTAAGTAAGAGAAACAAGGTTTAGGTTTTGATTTTAAACTAACAATGTTAATTGTTAGACGTTCATATCTATGTAATATTTTTCAGTTTGTACTTGAAAATGTTCAGATTGGATGAAATATTGTTTTTCTAAATGAAGAGAAAATAAAATAAATAGAATGAGACCAAAATGGGCCAAAACTTGTAACTAGTTTTGTTATTACTACTAATCATATGATTAGTAGTAATAACTTTTCGTTGTTTCCGGCATTTTTTCCTCCAGAGGTGTCTTCTTTTTTTCTTCGTTGGACAATATTTCGGGACAATTGCAGGTCCCTTCTTCTGGTCACTATGAACATTCTACTCCTAGGGACCCTCCTTTAAAATTAATGAGTAAAACATGGCTGCCATTATTTGCAGGTGAAGTGAGGGCGCCACAGTCGAGGGACACCATCAGGATGTATTCCTGAATTATGATTGGCTGCGGGGGACCAATCAGCTAATTACCTTGGACTTAAATTATTTGTACGAACAACTAGTTCTTAGAAGAGTGAGAGAGACCGCCACAGTCAAGGTTTTGGCTATAAAAAGGAGGGTCCCCAGGAGTAGAATGTTCATAGTGACCAGAAGAAGGGACCTGCAATTGTCCCGAAATATTGTCCAACGAAGAAAAAAAGAAGACACCTCTGGAGGAAAAAATGCCGGAAACAACAAAAAGTGGAACATCCCAGAGAAGTTTAAGAAACACATAGTAGTAATAACAAAACTATTAAAAAAAGTAAAATGAAATTAATAAAAACTGAATAAATAAATACTTAAAAAATATATGAGTATAAAAAAGAAATTATTATATAGATAAATTTAAAATAGTATAATAAAGTAGACGTATTTTTCAAATTAACAAAAATTAAGATAACTATTTTAAAAACTCTTCGGAAGTGTCTTTCCCAACGATGTTTCGGGACGATCTTACGTCCCTTCATCAGGTCCCAATGTGCGAGATATAGAATAAAATAAAATAAAATAAACATATATGTTAATTAATTATAAATGAATAAATAAAAAAGTTTAAATAAATAAATAAAACAATAAAGTACATTCGACTAACCTTTAAGGTGTGGACTCAAAAAAAAAAAATGAAAATGTGTAGTTGTCTTACATTGGTACGTCGACACCTATTGATTTTGAGCCAAATCGACCTAAGGAAGGAAGGGGATCAGAGGGGAGACAAAACACAAAAGCTCTAAAAACTGCCAATAGAATGAATGTATCTACATTAATTTTCAGTGAAATCGGCAGAAGGGAAGAGAGCATCAGATGGGGGCTCAACTCAATAAACGTTAATAAATGCTGATGTAATGAATACATCAATACAAAATTTAGTATGAGAATTTAGAAGCCCCTATGTAAATCAACAATTTAGAAGCCCCTATGTAAGTCAACAATTTAGAAGCCCCTATGTAAGTCAACCAACTATTGATGTTCAGCCAAAACAGTCGATTGGTTTTAGAGGGAAAACGAAAACTCAATAATTCGTTATGGGGAAGTACATTATCAGTAGTTTTTTCTCGTCATGTTTTCTTGTTTAATTGTAATTAAAATGTTTTTAATGTTATTGTTTTATTGTTCATCATTATAGTAACAATTATAATAAAATATTTGATAAAGATAATAGAACAGCACTAGTCAGAAAGACGTAATAATAATGAATTAACCTGAAAGTAAAAAGCTCTTTCAATTAAAATAATTTAATAAACTTTTTTCCCTTATTTTTCTTTCCCCTTTTTATTTTCTTTTTTAGTAAATTTTCAATAAAAATTATGAATGAAACCTTTCAGTTTTCTCTTTTTTTTAAGCACTTTATTTATTATAGGAATAGAGATGAATTACTACAAGATTTCTTAGGAAAAAGCTCCGGAGACGTTCTTCTCAACATAGGACACAACTCATCGCACATCGCCGAATGTGCAACCCTGACTGACCCATAAGGCCCATTCCTATTTTCCAGTTCTCCAGAAGTCTTTTTTTTTTTTTTTTTTTTTTTTTTCCTGCAGGGCGATTGAAATACTTTCAACGAAAGCTTTTTCTGCGAGCATCCCAACAGTGTGGTGATTCCACTAAAACCACCCCCCTGTTTCTTGGGTGCTTTCATCCCTGGTGTGGGACCATAACACCCTCCTCGTCCTCGTTGAGGAACCATGGTGGTAGTATTCTGGGGTGCGCTGACTCTCGGAGAGTTCATGCCGGGTTAGGCCCGCCTAGTGTTATTGACACCGGCGGTCCTCCGAGGCTCGAGGTTAGAAGACGTTTTTTCGCCTCCTCCACTCCGCTACAAATGTGGTGAAAGCCGGGTAACTGGACTCGGCCACCAGCTGCTGCAGGGTCAGTCCCAGGTACGATCCGGTAGAGCGTATCAACGCCGCCCTTGGCCCGTCGTACAGTGGACATTCGATGACTACGTGTTCCGCAGTTTCGACGCCACCACACGCGCAGTTCGGGCTGTCATTTCTTTTAAAAAAGAAGAGCTTGGCGTTGAAGTCACCAGACGAGAGCTTGGCGTTGACCAGATAGTATCTGGGACGTCCAATGGTCCGGCTGGACCCATGTTGAGGCAAGTCGTGCCCGTACATCCGGGAAGAAGGCGTGTGTCGTTCGACCATCCGAAGAATCTGTCCAGCGCCGTTGCCATCTGTTCATTATCCATTAAGTTCTCCAGAAGTATAGGATACGTTATATAATCGGTATTAATTTCAGGTTTTTCAAGCTCTTAATGTACCCAGAACGAATTAATCAAAGATCAGTCGACCGTTTCTGCTAATATTCAACAGTTAACATACTGTGTTGATAAATTCATTACATCGGAAATTATTAGGGTTTTTCAATTGAGCCCTCTCCCCTGAACCCTCCCTTCCTTCCAGCCGACACCGCTGAAATTTGACAGATTATGTTCTCATTGAGTTTTGACGTTAAATATGAAATTTTGTGTCGATACATTCATTACAACTGCAGTTATTAAAAGTATTTGAGTTAATAAAGCCACTCCCCTAATCCCCCTCTCCCCTTTGGCCGATTTGAATGGAAATCGATGAGTGTCATAGTTATTAGAGTTTTTTTGTTTAGCCTCCCCCCTTCTCTTTGGTCGATTTGACTGAAAAACAACAGGTGTCTTCGTTAGAAGGTTCTGAGTTCACATATAAAATTTCGTGTCGTTACATTCATTCTATCGGCAGTTATCGTGTTCACAGACACACAGACATACTTTTTATTTTCATAACAGGTTATAAACATAAGCTGTATCTTGAAAAATGTAGTTAGGTCCCGGAGGAAATTGGTCGCAATTTTCGTTAGATTACGGCCATATTATAATCAGACCTAATAAGAACATGTGACCACTTCATTTCAAATTTTAAGTTCATAGCTACCTTCCGTTCGGCCGATATACCTAAAATCTGACAGGTTATGTCGTCATTGGATTTTTAATTTAAATATAAAATTTCATGTCGATACATTCATTACATCGGTAGTTATTGGAGTTTTTGTGTTGAGTACCCCCGTTGGTCCCCTTTCTCTTCCGCTGATTCTGAAAATTAACGTGTCGTCCTTTGGCCGGTTTGGCTGAAAATTGCCAGGTGTTCTTATGTGGTTCAGGCCACACATATGAAATTTCGTATCTATACATGCTATATGACCTTGTAATAAAAAAAAAAAGCCCGGGCATGAGTCATAATAATTAACTATAGGCCTCCAGGAAAATACTAGTTTTATTGAAATATAATAATAGAAAATATTAAAAAGATTAAGTAGATTATGTTGTTTATCAGATTCTATTCCAGCGAAAAAAAAAAAAAAAAACAGCAATTTCCTAAAAAGTAGCGACGAATCCCGACACCCGCTGAGATCCCACGGTTGGGTAAGAGTCCTTGAGGAGACACCCCCAGCCACGCACGCAGTCACGCTATTTAGTCATTTATATCTCTTCTCCTATTTTCAATATTAATTATAAATGATTAAAAAGGTGATTTAAGTGTTTCCATTTTTAACAGACAAATTTCAATTTGAAGAAGTTAATTAATTCGATCAAGTTGGATAATAAAGTATCAAATGTGTTAAAATGCTAATTAGTGCATGAGATCAGGAGCAGACTTAGAAATTTGACAGCTTTGAGTTATAAAAATGTGGCTCCTTTTATAGAAAAAAGGAAGGGGATGAAAAATTAAATGAAATCTGAATGTTTGTCGCCTTTTTTATGTGTTGTAAGTTGAAAATAAAGGACTTGATTAAGTTACCAAGATCTCTCAACGTTGGAGACCCGGTTGAACGGCTCAGTTATCATAACCAGTCAGCGGAAGTAATTGGCAAACATAAAGTACACTGACCCAGGCCAGCAGCGCAGATTTCTGGAGAAGGGAAACCAAATTCGAGCTTCTCAAAGTTGATGTAGCTCTGGACTCCAGGATGAGCTGCCGACCTAAGTTGCACGTCGTTCATCAGATGGAACGTTAAATAATGGTCCTGAGTCTGTACAATGTCAGGTACTCGTTAACGATCCCTATCCTAGATAAATAAACCAGAGTGTATAAATACGACTGGAGAGAAAAAAACACATGCAGTCAGTCGAAGATGTTCCTGGGAGGGGAGTCCAAGGTGTTGAAGGATGGGATCCTGAATCTCAAAAGGAACGAGCTTCGGCAACTAACAAGAGTTCTCACAGGACATGGTCCGTTTAATTGATACACACTGTAGGAGTCAAGGACAGTCCCACCTGTGACAGTTGTGAAGAAGACGAGACAGCGACACACTTCCTGGGTATATGTTCGGGATTTGCTCGGACGATTATACATCTTTGGCAAAGATGTAATCATAGAGGATGACTTTAGAAGATTGGACCACGGGAGCATTCTCAGGTTCATCAAGGAAACTGGGAGACTGGGTACTTCATGAAGGGCTCGGTTTAGGTAGTATAAACAAACAGGTAATACAGCCCAACTTCCAGGAAAGGGATAAAAGCATTGGATGCTTAGGTCCTTGGCTGTAAAACATCAGCCAACCTATACATATAAATATGGTAGGGTCGGGATCAAGTCCACCGTCCACCAGAGAGACGAGAGAACGCTCTGATAGTAGGCGATATGACCTCGTAGTTTAAGCCTGATCATCAGTCAAAATATACATATGTACATATAATGAAATTATTTATGTAATTCCAAAAGAAAAAAAAAAAAAGGACTGGAAATCAACGAAAGGAATAACGAAATACAATAATTTTTGAGACCTCACAAGGTTCCAATCATATACACACAGACAGACAGCATAGCAAAAAGGTTCACAACGTGATCATGAGAATTACCTGTATGATTACAATATTTCATTATCATTAAAGATATAAGAAAGTACAAAAAAAATATAAAATATAAATAAATGATTTTCCTATCATCTGAGTTACAATTGGCAGTACAGAGAGCGTGAGGACAGACACATATCTTTTCTACCTTTCACATGTTTTTTTATTTTTCTTGTAAACATGATGTCTGAAGATGAGTCGGACCTCGAAAGCTGGCTAGCATGAAATAATATTTGTCAGAGATCAGAACTACGTTCGGTCAGTGATTTGCGTTTGATCTAAACATCTGAACCAGAACTCGTTGCATTTCTCTTCCTAAAAACAGCTAGATGAGAAATGATGCTGGTGTAGCTAGCCGCCTCGGTAGACAGGCTTGTGATGGACTGCCATCCTCTGATGGATAGCAAGGGTGGCCAGAAGATATCCTCTCTCTAGTCCATCATTAACTCTTATCAGGAGGTCTAATAGCCACAACGCTTCAGGATCCTTCGGACCCGCCTCCTTAGATTACTTTTCTTCCGTCTTCCTCCGATTTTATCCTATCCTGTCCTCATTTTTCTTCCTCCTTAAAGGTTTATTAACATTTTAAACATTGCCCTGATAAAATGCATCAATACGGTGACAAGAGCGACATTTGACCAACATTTATCTCTGAATATATTAGCCAATCTAAGTATCCGAGTTTTTCACCTATTGGCAAGATACAGGCAATAACTTCGTTTCTTATCAAAGAGAGGTTTAGTAAGTTACGAGTTATTTGCATTAAGATAAACATGTTTTTTTTACATGAATTCCTTAAAAAGGGCACATTTCCAACTTCAAATTTTGAGAGAAAAAGAATACTGAGTGACTAAGACTACATTCTTTCATTACCTACCATTATGAAAAAAAAAAAAAAAAAAATGTCTAAAACCAAATTTAAACTGGTAGTAGGTGATATAACCTCGTATTTATTGCCAGGGCATGAATCACAATAACAAACACTATGCAATTATGTATATTTGTGAACTTAACGTTAGACTTTAAAAAATACAAGGGATTAGAAAACACAAGATTCCAAGCATGCCCGGGCGTTAGTCACGATAACTAACTATGAAAGTAAAAATCCATTTAATGTAACAAAATAAAATTGTTCTTGGTAGGGTCACAATAAGTTTTTTCAACCATAATGGAACACATGTCAGCTCTTGTCAAGATTATTTTATAAATGCAAAACTTTTTTACATATCGGAAATATACGGGAATTTATGTAATCGGTTAAAAATTTGATGAAGGGTTTTCAACAGAATTTCATGTTTTCCAGCCTCTAGATCAAAAATATGAAAACAAAAAAAAAGAAAAATACTGTGTGTCTGTGAACACTCCCGATAGAATGATGTATTGACACAAAATTGCATAAGTGAATTCAAGACCCTATAAGGTCGGCACTTATTAATTTTCAGCAGAATCGGCAGTAGGGAACGTGGAGATCAGAGGGGAGGCTCATCAAAAACCCTAATAACTGCTGATGTAGATACAAAATTTATTATGAGGATTTAGAAGGACAGATGTAAGTCAACTATTGGAATTAGAGCA
The DNA here is from genome assembly GCA_963662175.1 of Aradus depressus. Lineage (NCBI taxonomy): Eukaryota > Metazoa > Arthropoda > Insecta > Hemiptera > Aradidae > Aradus > Aradus depressus. The sequence goes on from OY759214.1 coordinate 23,809,327, forward strand.
AACGTTTGAATGGTTCATTCGTTCTGGGGAAGTACATCGTCGATTCACCGCCGACTTTATTTTGTGTATAATAAACCTTCAATATTTTTATTTATCCAGCAAGAGAAAGAGCGTGAAAATTCTGATATCAAACTAAAAGAATTATGTAATATAAAAAAATCGTGACATGATAAATAAAGTTTAAAAAAATGTATATTAACAATTAATAAATGCAAATAACTTTTACATGAAAAAGAATAATTTTCTCAAAAATAGTAAGTACAACTTGAAATAAAGTGGAAGAAACTTCAAAAGTACACCTTTTTAGGAAGCCTTTAAGTTCAATGCTTATGTGAAAATGAGGACAACATAATCAGCATGAGTGAAAAATTAACTGCTAAGGATTGTTTTTATCCAAACTGTGTGCAAAGCAAGTGCATAAAAATACACCAAGAGCAAATTACAAAAATGATACTATATTAGTGATTCCTGGGCAACACTGAGCACCACAGCTTTTTAGGAGGCCTCGAAGTTCAATGCTTATGTGAAAATGAGGACAACATAATCAGCATGGGTGAAAAATTGACTGCAAAGAAGTGCTTTTACCCACACTGTGTGCAATGCAAGTGCATAAAAATGCAGAAAGCGCAAGTTACTAAAATGATACTATATTTGTGATTCCTGGGCAACACTGAGCACTACAGCTAGACTCAACACATAAAAACCATTCTTGTTCTGGTCACGTTCTAATAATATGTATATTATTAAAATATAAATTGCCAGATAAAAGAGAGAAATGGCTTAATATATATTTTTAGAGACCATAATATATTACAATCTTCAGAGACGTAAAAGGTAACTAGGTAATTTGTTGTTCAATGTTCCGGATAAAATACATATAGAAAAAAAATAAAATAAAAATATATACTAAAAATATATTTCATGCTACATGAAAAATATTTATCGCCTCTTTCTGACTTGATGTGTTTTAAAATTATATTAATTAATTTACTTCTAATAGATAGTAAATTCTTTTTTTCAATTAAAAATAGCTTGGTATAAAACTGGCAAATAAAAAAAAATTTCCTTGGTAACTAAATGGAAATTTAGAAATTAAATGCTTATGAATGAATTCAAAATTAAATTTATGAGCTCAAGATTCATCATGATCTGATAGTACAGTATATATTGAGAAAAACAGTTCCCCACAACGAATTAATCAGTTAAATTTTTGCTCACCTTCCCCTCCAAAGCCGATTGTTTGCGCTAATATTCAATAGTAGATTTACGTAGGGTCTCCTAAATCCTCATACTAATTTTGTGTAGATAAATTAATTATATCGGCAGTTATTTTGTCATAAAATATAATAAATAAATAAAATTTAAAAAAATATTATCACAGAGTACAAAAATAAAAAATATAATAAATAAATAAATAGACATAATGAATATCTATATAACAACCAGCCAAAAAACGTTTTACAATATATCTCCTACAGGACAGCTACTTCCCTTGGTTTGGAACCAGTCTCTCACACCAGGTAGGTCAGGCAGCAGAAGGGAGTTCTTAACTTCTACTTTTTTGTTAAGACTGTTCGTATCCTCATAATATTATAAAGAAAGTCGGATCTGTAAGCCTTCTAAGGGTACGTTTATACCGAAGATGCATCGATGATGGAGGTGGAGGTAGAGGTCGCGGTCGATACCTCGATGTCATATCAAACTACCGCTTCTGAATGTGAGTGTTCATGGTAAGGATGACCGATGGCTTTCACCCTCGCGGCTCACATGGATCCCTAATGCGAAGTCGATGGTAAAACAAAATAGTTTGTTTTTTCATCGATGTAGCGATGTGAGCTATGTGCTGATTGGTCCTCCCTGACTGCACAATGCGCATGCTCAACCCACTTGTCAAAATATTTTATTTGTTGACGTTTAACCTAACCTCATAGTAGTTTTATCAAACATTTTTTTACTAATAATACAATTATTAATAATTATTATTATTAAAAAGTTGATTATTATTATTAATTAATATGAAAGAAGAGCTAATTAATTTAGTAAGGAGAGATATCTGTACGTCTTCCCTTGGTTCCCTCGTACATGAGTGCCACTCTATGGGTTCCAGTATGTTCCACTCATTTTGACTTTAAATAAAGAACTTGGAATCCCTTCTTCATAGATGTTCCTTAGTCCGTACGTGTAGTTTCCTTCCTGCCTGTCCAATGTATGTTGCATTGAAATCTCCACATGTCGTTTGTAAACACCAGATTTATCCCTGAAAGGAACTCTGTCTTTCAGACTCAGGAAACAATTTCTTAAAGTGTTTTCACTTCTGTAGGCTACCCTCACCCCGTCCCAATTAATTGTACAACCCATCTTCTCGGACACATGTGCAGTGGATGATGACGCTGTTGCGTTGAAAACTGGTTCTGTTCAAAAATAAAAGGGGAAGACGTCTTTTATTTCTATGAGAAATCTCGTCCCACACCATCTTACTGTCACATATTTATTAGTTAGTTATTGTAACACATGCCCGGGCTTTAACTAGTTCATATCGCCTACTACCAGAGCGTTCTTTCGTCGCTCTGCTGAACATGAGCCCGACTCTATATTATTCACCTAGGGTGGAGTATCTGATATCATACAGGCTCGGATCCATCGCATAACAAAACGATCAAAGTTTCTTCACGTCCCAGATAAAAAAACGATAAGAGTCTCGGTCGCATTTCGAACCCGCGATCTTGAGAGCTCAGTTGACAAGCATGTTACCTCTGAGCTACCGGTTACCTCTATTAACCTTATAAAATTCTGTTAGTTTTCATTTTATATGGATTAAAGTAGTCATGTAAAAGTGTTTGATTTTTGATAGTAAATTAACGATTCAGATCTCACTACATTAACTAACATAATTAAATTGACAATTAAACTATGGTCCGTCCATATAGTTTAGTAGTCAGTTAATCTATCCCTTACGTAATACCCATAAAAGATAGATAGTAGTACTATTTTGAGAGGTATTAATTGTTTTTATGATTCTGCGGCTTCTTTCATCTCTCCCGAAAATGAGTTTGTGGCCTATGAGAGGAAGAAGTCAAATGAACAAACATCTTCAAGAAGTTAAGACTACCATCCATGGTCGGTTCAACAGACCGGCACTTCAAAGAAGAAAAAACCTTGAGTGCGCCATCCTTCGGACCTTTATGAAATTTAGGTTTCCCACAGTAGACCTAACGGGGAAGAGATAAAAGCATTGGATGCTTAGGTCCCTAGGGGGACACCAGTGGGGACGGCGCCCTATGAAATGCCCTAATTTCATAAAGGAAGGTTTCCTGAAAGTCAAATTAGGACCTTCATGTATGTTAGGAATTTCAAATAATTTAGTGCTTCTGTTATGGCCAACTCTGTTGAATATATTAAAAGGGAGTTCGAAATAAAGCTTAAGTTCTCAAGGGCATTATTCAGTCTTAGTTTACTGTTGAATTTCACTCCTTCATTATGAATCTAAAAATATTATAAACTAAAGTATAAATAACCTTTCAAGTAATGAATAATATTTCAAGTTACAGATTGAATAAATAAAACAAACTTATTTTTTTGCAATATTGTCTATTTCACAAATAAAAGTCGTCGGTAGATCACCAGCAATGTATTTACCAAAAACGAATTAATCAAATAACTTTCAGCTCTGCCTACAAAACCAGCCGACCATATGGACTAATTAATCCATACTTGAATTATACAGGGACTTCGGAATCCTCATACTAAATTTTAATTAATACATTTATTTCATTGGCAGTTATTAGAGTTTTTGATACTAGCCCGCCTCTGATACCATCTTTTTCTTCTGCCGATTCCGCTGAAAATATATATATATGTTTTTTTTTCTCCTTTTTTTGCCTCGGCAGACACCACACTAGCCATTTCTATTCTTAAAACTACACTATAAAATATAATTCTGCCAAAGACGGGATACTGGAGGGAGGAGCCCAGACAGAGGGCCCAAGCAAGCGGCCCCAGCCAAGCCGGGGGACAGCCGGAGGCACCGCCGGACCACATCACCAAAACAATACTCATAGCGCCGACCAGTGACTGGAGTGGAGGCTCCTGAAGGAAGGTCTGCATGTAGTGCCGGCCGTCCAGACCTTCGGAGCTCCTGGGTCTATAGACCAGTGCCCCCCATAGACCCGCAGCCAAGCCAGCAACCCCAAGCCCAGGCCCCCCACGGGAACCCGCCCCCCAGTCAGAGCTTACATTGGTTCAATTTATAGCTAAGGAATCTGGGGCTGATTTTGAATTTTCATTATAAATCTGTAAATGGATTGGTAAATAAAAATGTTGCGGGTTACTAAAAGCTGGGATAGTTAAAGGGGGCTTGGGTTAGCTTATACAGTTCAGTGAACATAAGTTCTCTCTGGGTATGATATTTGGTACATGTAAGTACAATGTGCTCCAGGTTCTCCTCCACCCGACACACTCGGCACAGTGGGCTGTCTGCCTTGCCTATCCTAAAGAGAATACGTTCCACAGATCCCGTGGTTCACCCTCATTATGAGGTTTTTAATTTAAATATAAAATTTCATTTCGATACATGAAGGGTAGTTATTAGAGTTTTTAGTTTAAGACACCCCACAATCTCCCCTTCCCTTTGGCCGATTTATTTGAGATTCAGGGCATTGTCCTTAAGGGCGGCGTTTGAAACCCAGCGATTAGGTTTTTATCTCAGGGGTGAAAAAAAATTGAGCACGCCGTCCTTCGGATGGGACGCCTCCTTGATGAGACCCCTAGGTGAATAAACATAAAAATTAGGACTCCCATACTAGAGTTGGGCTCTTGTCCACCAGAGCAACGAAAGAGCCCTTGGTAGTAGGCGATTTGACCTCGTAGTTAGAGCCCGGGATTGTGACACAATAACTAACATATTATGAAGTAACCTAAAAGATAGTCAATTATTTTATTATTTTGAGTATAGTAAATACTACTAGAAATAAAAAAAATGTAAATACTAGTAGTTATGTAGTGGGTTTGAAGGTAGTTTACATAATTATTACATAAACTATAATGGTAGTATAACAGTGGGTTAGTGTCGGATTTGAACTAGTAGAGTGGACCGTTGGGTGCCCTTCCTAGATTTATTGTGTCCCGGACTGTGACAGGATCAGGATGTCTAGAGAGCTAGGCTACTTTCCATAGGACCTCCTGGAGTTAGACCAGATCTAGGCTCCTCGCTCCTCAACTAACATCTCTTTATATACCCATCCAGATCATATATTGCACATATACACTGTATGTGTATACAATAACTTCAGATAGACATTACGTTTTATGTGTGTATCCAAAATCCCACACCCAGGTAAACATTAATTTTTTTTTTTTTGATCGGCTTTAACAGTAAATTTTTTTCATATCAACAAAAAATTAGTTAGTAATGTGAAATTTCGCATTACGAACTAATTGTAAGTAGACATTACCGGTAATAAAACCCACAACTTATTGTATAAAATGATCTAGAAAAAATCACAGAACAATGCTTTGCAGTCTTTTTATAAGAATCATTCTTAATTTTTATCAAATAATTGGAGTAGTACTTTGTCCACGAAGTCGGGGTCATCAGTACAAGAAAGGTTTTTGCTGCTCATCCTACAATAAATATAAAACCAAATTTAAACAGTAATAATAATAAAAAAATACTGAAAAATAGTAAAATTTAGTAGGAGAGAGGGAGAAATAATAGAGAACATTTTATTGTAACCAACATAAAGTATTAAAAAAAACTTTGAAGTGAAGGTACCTCACGATCACACCTACGTCTGTCAGACGCACTAAAAAAAGTAGTGGGGATCACATCCTGCGACTCATAGATGCATTCGATTGTCACTATTTGCAGAAAAAAAAATGCTAACCCATGCTTCCGGCTGAGGAAGGTTACGATGACACCGATCCGACGTTGGTGACGAAGTAACTGACGAATAGAAAAATAAGTGGAAGCTAAAGAACGTCAAGACTGCCAACATTGACAAAAAAAAATGTCCCATATGCGATTGTTAGTCGCAGGTGTGACCAAACTCTAATAATTGCCGTTATAATGAATCTTAAAACACAAAATTTTATATATAAATTCAAAACCCCATAAGGACCCCCCCCCCCCCCCTTATGCCGTATAAAAGGCACATTTTAGGGCAATAAAGATATAATTTGAGGAATATGATAGGTATTTCGGATATGAGCTGATCCCACGGGTATATAGTTGTACATGGCCTGATGTGGGTGTGATTTGTGATATACCAAAAAAACATGAGGACCGGTTCTCCACGATTTATTGTCTTCAGCCGGGACCTTCCTAACACCCTCAGCCAAATGTATTTTAGAGGCCCCACTATCCGACACATTCTCTTATACGATAATCGGTCAGAAATTCGAACTTGAGTTTTCACCGAAATTTTATGTTATCTCATACCCTGATTTCAAAAAAGAAAAAAACAAATCGACAGAATAAATGTATTCACTAGAACTTTTATATATGAATCCAGAACATAAGAACGACGTCTGACAAATTTCAGCGAAGTCGGCCGAATGGAAGGTGGATTCAGGCAAGGAGGCTCAACTCAAAAACCCTAAAAACTGCCCATGTAATGAACTTATCGGCAAAAGCCCTTATGTAAGTCAACTACTGATTATAAGTTCAAAACGTCGACTGAATTTGGGAAGAGGGCAAAAGTTAATTGATTAATACTTTCTGGGGTACATTACAGGTGATTCAACGACGAGTTTTTTCCTTCTGGAATTCAATTTAGGTGAATGTCTAGTTGTAGATTTTAGATATCCATTGTACAACACATTGTATTTTTACAACATTATTGATCATATTTACCGTTGTAATGAATTTAACTAAAATATCATTATTACGAACTATAAAATGATCTTTCGTTAAGAAACTTTTAGGAAGATGCTTCGATAGCTTAAATTTGTGGTAAAAGAAAATAATATAGCAGTGTAAATGAAAAAAAAATATAATATATTGAGACAACTAATTATTCTATGAATTGATTAGTTTCCTACTTTAATTTATAAATCTAACAAAAAAAACAGGGGTGGCATTCTTTTCCTTATTTAGAGTGCTTAGGTAAAAATGAAGGAAAAATGATAACTACATTTTTAAATCATAAGGTTTTATAAGTCGTATATTTTTAATTTCTTTTTGTAAATGGTTTAAAAAAAAAAGGTTAATGGGTTAGTAAACTATTATAATTTTTTGACAATAGATTAAATAAAACCTCCTATAAGTTAATTTAGACAAAAAAATGTACTCTTGGCAAATGACAACAAACTATATGGTTACAAATATGGATTATAAAATTTCTGGCAACTCACGGCATCCTATATCCTCTTTTGTATCTTTCCTTCTTCGTAACTTTCTTCTCAGCCTTTTCTTCCTTCCATATACAAAATTTTAACCTTCTCGGGACTTTTCTTTATCCTTCTTCCACGACAACCCTTCATATAAATTTGCTATCTTCCATCTTCTACGCTCCTTCTACGCTCTTCAAAACACCAGACACCTCCTCCAAGTTCCTCCAAAAACAGACTACACCTCCTCCAAGATGCTCTAAATCACACCACACCTCCTCCAAGATGCTACAAAACCCTACTACCACGAGTCGGCTCCTTCTGCCCTTCTCGCCATCTTTTCCCCCACCCAATGTCATCAGGTTAGTCTTTTCTTTTACAATTAATCATATTCTTTTTTTCTTGCTTTTAATATCTTTTGCCAAGATGTACCTACATTTTTATTTATTTGTACTTACTATTTTTTTTTCTACTATTTTTATAAAGAATAACAATTTCTTTTATTCTTTGTGACCCCCCCATTCGTCACAATATAATATTTCAATATATTATTATATGATATTATATAATTCTGTTATTAATATATAATAATAACTGCTAAAAATATCGATGAATAAATAATATATTTGTTATCATATTGTCACAACAAATAATATAATATTTTTATCCATTTCAAGAGATGCCGAACAGCTTATTTCATTTTTAAATGACAAACTTAATCTACAAATGAACACGAATCGAAGCATTTCAACAACAAATTCGAAAACTACCATAGACGCTGAATTCTCGCGGTATTTAGACACTACAACTTATTTTAGCTATCGCAATCCTCTAATTTCATGTCTAAAAGAAATAGAAGAACAATACATTTTAAAGTTTAATTCCTCATACGACTTTTCTTATTGTAATATAAAACAAATTTTAATCAGAATTAGTGCACGATAGCAAATTTTGGAAACTAAAGCTAAAGTTTACACATCAATTCTTGTGAGTACCGCGTCACTCACACGTTTTTTTTTTTTTTTTTCTGTGCATAAAAATAAACTTAAATTGACTGTTTTGAGATATATTTCGAAACGAAAAAATTGACAGATAATTTATCATATTATGCAACTGAACTGAAATTAATATAAATCGGTGCACCAACATACGTATGTAGCTGACATTTTTTTTTTTGTTGTTGTCGTTTTTTACCCTTTTCCGCTCTATTAAGTTAAACTGAAGCAGGATGCGACATACTTCAAATCCTAGAGTCAACCGGATTCATTTATTACTTTCATATATAAAATAAATGTAAATAAAAAAATAAATATGACGTATGACACTGACCTAGGTAAACTCCTTTGCAATAGTGACAATAAATTATAAATAGAGCATATATTTTTACTTTCTTATATGCAAGTATAAGAATGTATTGTGTATCCTTACACGAGTGGATATGACCTATGTGCGATACTTAATGTCTCTGCCAGTTCACGGAAAAATGAGGTCCATCGAACATCAGTGCCGGATTAAGCGAATAGAAGGCCCTAGGCCCTTAAAATTTTTGGGGCCCCCCCCTTTTTTTACAAATTGCAATAAAATGTTTATTTATGCATTTATATGCATTTAACAATGGATTTATATTATTTCTAAGGTATAAACATGAAAGGTCGTTAAAATCATTGATGATGTCTTCAAAATCAATTTGACGAAGAACATCTGATTCCATGAACATCAAACTCAGCATGTCTAATCGTTCTTGATGCATAATGCTTCTTTGCTCGCTTTTGATTCGTTTTAATTTTGAAAAAGAGCGCTCTGCAGAACAACTTGAGATGAATAAACAATTGGAATCATAAATTGATTCAAAAAATTATTTGCCGTAAATAAAATGGTAGAAATGATGAATGTATAGATATAAAAAAATGATCAAACATAAATTTGATTCATTGGTAAATTTTTAATGACTAAAAAAAAATTTATAATTAAAAATTTTTCGGAATACATTTTTTTTTTTTAAATCTATTTTCTATTTTTACAGGGGCCCTTCATCGACGGGGGCCCCAGGCCATGGCCTAGTCCGGCCTATTGGGTAATCCAGCACTGTCGAACATACCCGATTGTTCAATAGCACCATAAATGATCACTTTTTCAGGCATTAGAAAAGTTCAAAGAATATAAAATATCCTCGAAAATGTACTTCCCGAGCGCAAATTAATCAACTAAGTTTCCTCTCTTCCGCTGAAACCAATCTACGGATAGAACTAAGAAAAATTACACAGGGACTTAATAAAAGATGTTATCCAATATTCCGAAAATTTATTTTGTGAATCCAAAACCCTCCAACGACAACTACGGATTTTCACTCAAATCGGCCAAAAGAAAGGGGGCTAAGGGGAGAGCCTTAACTCAAAAACTTTAATAACTGTCGTTTTATTGAATGTATAAACACAAAATTTTATATGAACATTCAAAACCCCATAAGAACGATACTTTTTTTATTTTTAGCAGAATGGGCAGAAAGAAAGCGGGGGTCAGAGGGGGCTTAACTCAAATACTTCAATAACTTCCGATGTAATGAATGTATCGACATGAATTTAGTATGATTTAGGAGCTCCTATAAAACTAAACTATTAAATTGAATATTAGCGCAAATGGTCGATTGGTTACGGAAGGGGAGCGAAAAATAAATTGATTAATTCGTTAGTGAAGTACATTGCCGGTGATTCAACGCATTTTTTTTATTATTTTTGTATTTACTGGTAAGTTGACATAATTTAAGATTTACATAAGATTTATTCAGAAATATTTAAAAAATAATATAGGTATATCTGGAATTTGGATGGACTGTGATGTATAAATTTACACACATTAACATTATTTTAATATTATATTATAAAATAAGAGGGCGCCGGTAGCTCAGTGGTATGCGTGCGTGCCTTCTGAGCTCAAGGTCGTGGGTTCGTAGTCCGACCGAGGCCCTTAGTTTATTTTATCTGGGAGGTAAAATAAACTTAAGCACGCCGTCCTTCGGATGGGACGTTAAGCGATGGTCCCGAGCCTGTACGATGTCAGGTACTCGTTAAAGACCCCTACCCTAGATGAATAAAAATTTAGGGTAGGCAAAATTTAGGACTCCCACAGTAGAGTCGGGCTCATGTCCACCAGAGTGACGAAAGAGCGCTCTGGTAGTAGGCGATATGACCTCGTAGTTAAAGCCCGGGCATGAGTCATAAAACCTAACCAAACCTAACCTATTATAAAATAATTTATTATTATTTTTATAAAAACAGCTGTTAGGAGTGAAGTAACTTAAATAGTGAATAAATAAACAAAAATTGACTAGTGCATTTTGTTTTAAAACGAAATATGAACAACCAATGAATGAAGTACAAAAGACGACGATCAGCTGTTTTAAATAGTGAGAATAGCTGAGAGGTGGAAGTGGACAGTCTAGAGAGAGAAGTGTTTTTAGGGTGAAGGTGTGGTGAACCATGTATGAGTGAAATAACAGTGAAGTTGATGTGCAAAGGTACTTTGATTTATTTATATGTTTATATGCCCAAAATAACAGTGAATTGAAGAATGACCACAATATTTAAAAAGAAAAGAGACTAAAGTAGATGTAGAAATTAGTTTGTAAAATTTTTATTGTAAGTAATTTGATTTTGATTTTATTTATAATGTAGGTTTAGATAAATAAACCCAATATTTGTTCTCTTGTTCTATGCTATTCATTTTCCATGTGAACCCAGTAAGATAATTTATACCTTATTAATTGAATTATTTAAAAATACGTGCACTTTCTTCAAAATTGCACGTCTTGAACTTTCGATAATTTATTAGGACCCTTTTCGGAAACTACTTTAGAAATCAAAATTTACTAGAAGACCAGCTATAATTTCTACAGGAAATGTGGTAATTTTATTTAATATAATTATTTATTTGTTTGTTATTAATTTTATTTATTTATTTAATTTTACATTCTTTTTTAATTATCCAAGGACATTTAGTGGCCAGTTCTTGTAGAAACAAAGTACTGGTTCCAATATCCGTTAAATGGCGGCTAAACCGAAACTTTCTTCAAAGAACAATTAAATATAACAAGTTTTAAAAGCTATTAGTGTGAAAAATCCGGAGATGAGATGGTGTTATTTAAAGGCAGCCCCACACTTTACAGTGTCTTCCGTAATGAAATTTATTTTTTCTTTTGATTTTAATTTTATTTTTGCATGGATTTTTAAAATAAAAATGAAACAAGACAAGAGAGATAATTTAAAAAAAAAAAAAATAATAATAGGAATTTCTTACCAACCACTTTTTTACAGATCACTCTCATTCCCCTCCCCACCCAAATTCATGTAATGTTGGCATTACTGTATAAGAATTTTGTTGGCGCCAGCATTAGCTTTGTTTCATTTAATTCTGAGAGTGACTTTTTTATACCCAGTAATAACAAACGAAACGGGGGAAATAGAGTAATGTGTACAAAAGTGGTTGGTATAAAAAAAATCCTGTTATGGCGACATCACATATAATTTATTTGTCCCCTATTTTTAATATAAAAAAAAAAACATTAAGGCGTAGTCAAGGCCCAAGCCGTAGATTTTCCGTGAAAACGTCGGGATAAAATCATTTTTCATTTTCTTTTTGATGCTGCCATAACTCTTGCATTTGCTCGGCACTAGACTTTTTAAATTCTTTTTGTTGCGAGCTTCCTCTAATTTGCGTTTTCTATGATTCCGCGCATATTTACGATTCATATGAGACGACATCTTTAATTTTTTTGCAATTTTCAATTTAATACCGATTTTTACATATATTTCGGCGAATATTTTTATTGTTTCACTTTGAGTCCTAGTAGTGCTCCTCAAGCTCTTTACAATGACACCCGAATCAACGTCCTATCTAAACGCGTTATCATGCTACACTAATTTCTAATTTTACACAACGCTGATTCGCACCAATCATCCGCCGGCGCCCACAATAGTCCGATGACGTCACAAGCAAAACAAACACGAACAGACATGCTCTATCCATTGTGACCTCAACCGTTGTTATCGCATTATTAGTCTCGTAGTTATTATCGATTGAAATCTGACGGTATTTTGTAACACAAGAAAGTTTGACCGGCTATCACTGTGCTTAACGAATAGACGTTTTCACGTCAAAAATATTTTTAAATTCGATGCTATGCTACACTTTAAACCTACTTTAAAATATATTCTATCTCTAAATTGAGGACAGACTGGCGATTGCAAATTTTATAAGGGAAATTTTTGTTAATAAACGATTTTTCGGCAGGACTAACCGTTTTCTAGTAAATCTCGCACAAGTCTACAAAAATAAGTTTCAGAATTATATTTTAGGACGGTTTTCCACATTTATCTCCGAAACTATTAACGACTATCAAATAATTATTTTTGTGTGAGGTGGCTTAGCAGCCCCTCAGAGCTGAACGCCATACGTCCAGATAAGTGTGATAATGGTCTTGCAGAAGCGTAGTTTATGGTTGAAACGAAGTTGAGATCGCTTGTCTAGTAGTCCAAATCGCAATTTCGTTTCTTGAAATTCAAGTCAGCGTAACGTGTTTGTTCCAAGTCAGTCGTCTGTCAAGATAGTTCTTAATATCGTATGTATTTGTCGTGTTTCAGAGGGACATTATTGAGCCATACAGTAGCGGCAGTCACCACGTCTCAAGGCGAATGTAACATGAAGGGATTTGATCTCATTTATTTTTCCCTTCCACAGATGCAACCAACCCTCTAGAAGGTGTAAGGGTTCCTCTAAATATTTGGATGCGGCCCCATCCGATTTATTAGTAACTAACATTTTTGAAGTGTGACTGCGTTACTTAGTTATAGCAGGACGTTGAAAGGTAGATGCAGCGTTTTCCCCCTCCAAAACACAAACGAAAAATCGTAACATTCTTGACGCCCACTGAGCAGACTGCCCATACTTGTGCGCATCTTTCACTTGTGATGCTTCAATACAACACGTATGTTTCTTATCCGTTTGTGTTTGAATTAATGCATATTTTTTTTTTGAGTGTGCAACGCTTTAAATTTATTATTTGTTATTTATTATTATATTATTGTGTATCGCGTATAACTGTACAAAATACAATTTAAAAAAAAGGGAAAATGAAGATTAAAATGGTAAGTAGTTGATTTATGTTTAATAACCGTTATTTTACAATAATCGCATTTACTTTTTGATAATAAACAGAAACAACAGTCGACAACTACTTATGGTACAACCATAGACGCAGTATTTACAAGATATTTAGATAACGTGCAACACTGCCTTTAAGAGGGCGCCGGTAACTCAGTGGTATGCGTGCTTTCCTTCTGAGTTCAAGAACGTGGGTTCGAAACCCGGCCGAAGCCTTAGTTTATTTTATCTGGGAGGTAAAATAACCTTGAGCATGTCGTCCTTCGAATGGGACGTTAAGCGATTGTCCCGAGCCTGTACGATGTCAGGTACTCGTTATAGAGTCCAAGGTGAATAAAAATTTAGGGTAGGCAAAATTTAGGACTCCCACATTAGAGTCGGGCTCATGTCCACCAGAGCGACGAAAGAGCGCTCTGGTAGCAGGCGATATGACCTCGTAGTTAAAGCCCGGGCATGAGTCATAAAACCTAACCTAACACTGCCTTATATATATATATATTTTTTTTTTTGGCCTTATGTTTGATGCATATTAGCCATGTCAGTGTGTTATCTAATTATTTACGACATCCATGGCCCCGGGAGGGAGTTCTATCTACGAAATAAAACTCACTCCCGGACGGCATTCGAACCCGCAAACCATGGTGAGACCATGCGACCAAACCTACGCTCTAGCCCGCACGGCCATATTTCTTACTTTAGTTATCATAAACCTATTGTTTCATGCGTTACACACAAAAATTATGTTCCATCATCGAAGTCAAATGTAACAAAACACTTAATTTTTTTTATTTATCAATACGTTAATCTATATCATATTTATAATAATATCTTTAAGGCTTTATCAATAAGTTAATAAATTAATGTAACCTTAACTGTAAATAAAAACTGATACCAACATATTATATGATTAAAAAAATTTCCTGAATTAAATTATTTCCTACCCTCTACCATATGTTAATAAAAATAATAGTCTATTAGCACAAAGAGAAACTGAAACTAGAAGAAATAGGTATGGAAGTTACACTTCAGATGTGTACTAACTGCACACACACACTTATATTTTTTAAATTTTCTTTTACTAATGGAGACAACAACCGTTTGGATTTGAAACCAAGAAAGGGTATATGTAATATATATATTCTAGGAAAATATATTTCAGAATAATAAGTATACTCATAAAGGGATTAATGCCCTTCCGCACTTCTTGAAGACAATAGAAACAATAAGAAAATTTAAACTTCAACTAAAACTTTTTACGTTGGTGGAAACCCTCTTTTCGGAAACAGGATTTTTTTCTCATTATTCAAAAAAAATAATCCTCCACAAAATCCTCTTTAAGGTCTTTCGAATATACATTTTAATCAATAGGTATTATTTATATACTAATTTATTTCTCTTGGTTTTATGTATTTTCTTCTTTTATGTATTTTTATTATCATTCTATTTATTGTATTTATTTTGTTATTGTTATTTTGTTTTCTTCATCTTTTCTGTATTTTGCACTTTGAGACCTGATGAAGAGGCATAAGAACGACCCGAAATGTCGTTGTGAAAGAGAAACTTCCGGAAAAGTTATACAAAATGATTATCTTAATTTTAATTAAATTAAAACAAATAACCTACTTTTTTATTATTATTGTACTCATATTGTCAAGAATTTATTTATTCATTTATATTTATTTTTTAGTAGTGTTGTTAATTCTAACCATGACTATAAGAGTTAATATCTGTTTATGTATCTATTTTATAAGCTATCTTAATGTATAGATTCTTATGATGTATCCTATTACCATGATATGGTTTAACGAAAATAAATATTATTATTATAAACATTTAATGTGTATTATTTAATACGTCAAAGCAATGTTGATCCACGAAACCTTTCAGTGTGTGCTCAGATCGACTTTCTCTGTATTTTTTTCTCCACTGAGATCTCAAATCACTTATTCATCCTTCATCAGAGTTGGTATTGTAGACAAGAAACTGCTCTCAAAGAAACTAAATAACTTATAAATCATGGAGACTATTTCCAAATAAGTCTTCTTCAGTTCCAAACCCGATAAATAATAAATACATAATTCCAAACATAGATCCTGGTAAAAAAAGAACAGAAAAATCGTCGGTGAATCACTGGCGATGTACTTCCCCAGCAAGAATTAATCAATTTCAACAGTTGACTTACATAGGGGCTCCTAAATCCTCATACTAAATGGTGTGTCCATAAATGCATTACATCGGCAGTTAGGGGTCATTCATAAATTACGTAAGGCTTTTTTAAAGTTAATTTGACACTCCTCCCAATTCAAGCAATAGGGAAATCCCTAGTCAGCGAGACAATAGAATAAAAAAATGTCTAGAATTACTGAGACCATATGATTTCTGTAGGATTCAATACTGAATTTGAGAACTAAGTACAGATGGCGCTATCCAATGGCGCAATTCCTTAGCGCGAAAGTAGTAGATTTTAAATTCTTAAAAACTTACATAAGATCGAATTTTTTACCCCCCTCCCCTATAGTAAGAATTAGTAATATTGAGCTTATACCCCCCCCCCCCCCCCCCTAAATGTCTTACGTAATTTATGAATTTTAGGATTTTTGAGTTGTGCCCTCTCCCGTGAACCCCCCTTTCCTTCTGCCGATTCTGCTGTTCACTTTAAATATGGAATTTCATGTCGATACATTCATTACATCCACAGTTTTTAGAGTATTTGAGTTGAGCCCCCCTCTAATCACCCTCTTCCCTTTTGTTGATTCCGCGTAAAATTAATACATGTCGTCCTTATTGGGTGTTGAATTTCCATATGAAAGTTTGTTTCGATACATTCATTACAACGGCAGTTATTACGAGTTTTTGAGTTAAACCTCTCCCTTAAACCCTCTTGCCTTTGGTCGATTTGACTGAAAATCAATTGTTGTCATCGTTAAAAATTTCTGGATTCACACATAAAATTTCGGGTCGTTACTTTTATATAGGCGCACACACACAGACAGACAAACCCGACCAAGATCCTTAGTTTATTCTATCTGGGAGGTTTTCAATCCAAACGGTTGATTGATTTTTGAGGGAGAGCAACAACTTAATTGATTAATTAATTCTGGGGAAGTACATAGCTGGTGACTCAACGACGCCTTTTTTTTTTTTTTTTATTTTTGAAATCAGGGATTCGGAAAGCATGAAACTCCGGTGAAAACTCGACATCGAATTTCTCATCGAATACATGACATCCTGTACTTCGTATTGCTGAGCAAGTAAAAAAAAAAAAATTAAAATAAATAAAGAAACGAAAGTAACACGATACAAAGATCGGATCAGGTTCCTGGAGAAGCGATACAATCATGATCCTGGAGTCGTATCGAGTAAAGTAATTCCTTAATGAAGTAGATGTTAGAAGGAAGATAAGAAAGAAAATGTATTGTTTCATTAAACATCGAAGTAACGAAAACAGTAATAGTCGGGAACACAGAAGAGAAATACGTTTTTTTGAAACTGCTGATGTAATGAATTTATCGAGACAAAATTTAGTACGAGGATTCAGAAGCCAGCATGTAAGTCAAATATTGAGTTTTAACTCAAATCTGTCGATTGACTTTGGAGGGAGAGCAGAAACATAATTGATTAATTCGTGCTGGGGAAGTACATAGCTGGTGTACATAATACTTAACATGTTTTGTCATGGCTTAACGTGTCTTACCTTAGAGAAACTACTGTTATGGCTTTCAAAAAAATTAGGGAGGGAACCAATTTTCGGCAACATTTTCAGGAGTTTTTTTTTATAGACTTGTGAGTGTAAGAAATTTTTATAACAAAAACATTACCTACAATTTAATCGGCCACCATTTAAAAAATGAGCGATATCAAAAAAAATATATTTATTTTTTGATGACTATTAAAATGTGATACAACATGAGACACCCTTTCTAATGAAGATTATGAATTTAGTTTTGCATGGAGCGCCTCTGGTGAATGGTAGTCACTATAATGTTGCCATTATCGTTACCTTTCCAACGATTCTTCTTTCAGAATCCTACGATGAGTAGAACCCAAGATATTAACGTATTTCTTAACTTTTTGAAGACTGGGTATATTATTGTACTACTAAAACTTATGAATTGATTACCTGTCTCCCCTCACACTACACCCCTCCCTAAATCAGACGAAAACACCCTAAACGTATAATATCTATAGATTTTCATTGCATTTGAGCAGAAATAAATCTGTTTAATCTGATGAATACCAAATTCGCATTAATTCAATTTTTATTTTTTACCAATAATTGAAAGCATTTCATCTCTTCTTTTATTTATTTATTTTTTTATTTTAACTGATTTATTTATTTTAAAGGCTCCTAATTTTGAATGAATGTATAATTTACAATCCCCAAATGGGAATACAGGTTGATAAGCAGAGATAAAAACAGGTTATTCTTATTGACAAATTCAGAGAGAGAATATAAGGACTGTGTGACTAATTGTCAGAGAGCCAGGAACATCCCTATTGTCAGACACTCCACTGTATCCATTTGTGAGCGTATCCACGAAATTTATTATTTATAATATAACATTAACGTATTACGTGTAGAGTGACTAGCACGCATGTAAAGGTTGGCCTTTTAAATTCTATCTATTGTATTTATTAATATTAGGTTAGGTTTTATGACTCATGCCCGGGCTTTAACTACGAGGTCATATCGCCTACTACCAGAGCGCTCTATCGTCACTCTGGTGGACATGAGCCCGACTCTACTGTGGGAGTCCTAAATTTTGCTTACCCTAAATTTTTATTCACCTAGGGCAGGGGTCTTTAACGAGTACCTGACATCGTACAAGCTCGGGACCATCGCTTAACGTCCCATCAGAAGGACGGCGTGCTTAAGTTTATTTTACCTCCCAGATAAAATAAACTAAGGGCCTCGGTCGGGCTACGAACCCACGTTCTTGAGCTCAGAAGTCAAGCACGCATACCACTGAGCTACCGGCGCCCCTATTAATATTACTTACTCTTACTTACTCCGTTGGCGACGAACCCTGAAGATCCTTAGCCGCCCACACTAGCCTTCTCCACCGCGATCTGTCGTGCGCCACCGGTTGCCAGTTCACCACGTGGTGTTCCACAGCATCCTTCTTCACCAGGTCAGCCCACCTCAGCCTTGGTCTTCCTCGTCATCTGGCTCCTTGGACCTGAGCGTCCATGATGCGTCCTATGGCTGTCTGCTGTCCGCTTCTCACCACGTGTCCAGCCCATCTTAAGCGCCGTGATTTCATATCTGCAACTACGGTCGGGTGTTGCCAGAAGATGTCCCTCAGCTCCCTGTTGGTTCTGATCCTCCACTCTTGGGTTTCTCTATCCTTGACCGGACCTGCTATCTTCCTCAGCACTTTATTTTCAAACGTCTGGAAACGTTTCTCCAGATGTGAGGTCAGGGTCCAGGTTTCACACCCATAGATCAGAACGGGCTTTACCATGGAGCTGTAGATCCTATACTTCAGGTTCCTTGACAAGGCTCTGGACCGTAGCAGCTTGATGACAGAGAAATACGCTCTTTGGGCCTGCAGAAGTCTTCTGTCCACCTCCTCCAACATCCAACCTATTAATATTAGAAATGTTATATTCATTTCTAATATTAATAAATACAATACATATATATATATATATATATATATATATATATATATATATATATATATATATTTATTTTTTTTTCTTAAGGAAAACTTCCGTACGGGCTCGCAATTTTAAATTATATTAAATAATTTTTTTTAGCAAAAAAATAAAAGAAAAAGGGCCTAAGCATTTGTAAGGGCCCGCTAATGAATACAATTTGGTACTTACCCTCAATTTATCCGCTACATATGCGATATAATTTGTATATGATATATGATTTATTCTTTTCATATCAAGTATCCGTCAGAAATTCGAATTTTAAAATATGATTTTATTATTCATACTTTGTTTTATTAAATATATTAAATTCGAAATTAAAAAATAAACCTTTAAAAAAAGGGGGGAAAAACATTCATCATACTCCAAGTCTCTAGCTGTAATAGAGGCCCTACACAAGCTCTGATGAAACCTGAACTTCTTGGAGACGGCTTACCCGATTTTCACCAAACATGGCTAAGAACCATCTCGCAAATATCAGCTTTTGAAACAAATGCTTTAAAATCGGTTCAGCCGTCTTGGAGCCACAGACAGACACACACACACAGACAAAGGCTTCAAACTTATAACAACCCTCCTTTTGCGTCGGGGGTTAAAAAGGGTAAAATAAAACATTTATGAGGTGAACATAACAAGTTTCTTGTACCAACCACTTTTGTACAGGATCACTCTCCTCTTACACTGGCTTTGGGTGCATGAAAGATATAAGAAAGTCACTCTCAGATTATGCTGAATGAAATAAATAAATACACCTGTCGCTAACACATTACTTACTAGTTTGGCATTGTGATGTATAAAAAAAATGCACACATAAAATGACTAATAATTAAAAAAAAATTATATATATTTATTTTTCTACAAGAAGAAACTGAATTAGTAAATAAATAATAAGAATGCATTTTCCTTTAAAACAAATAAGTGAAAAAAAAACAGAGTCTGAGTGAAGATGGAGAGTTGTGTTTAGGCTTTAGATGTTATGAACTAAGTAGGAGTGAATTGACGGTGAAATTGATCCACAAAGAAGGTAAATGTTTAGTTTTTAATTTTATAATGTAGATGTAAGAAAATAAACCAAATGATTTGATCTAGTAAATTTCTATTCTATTCATTTTCCGTGTTGGCCCAGTAAAATAATTTGAAAACCTTTAGATTAGATTTATATTTGTGCAAAATTTAAAAAACAAGATGGCATCTCTTAAGAAATCCAAATGAAAAGTTTGTTAATTGAAATTTTTTTTAAAAATTACTTGCACTTTCTTCAAAATTGCATGTCTTGAACTTTTGATATTTTTTTAGAGCCCTTTTCGGAAATTACTGTAGAAATCAAAATTTAGTAAAAGAAAAGAGATACAATTTCTACAGGAAATGTGGGATTTATTGTATATATTATTATTATTAATTTTACTTAGGTATATTATTTGATTAATTATAAAATTTAACACAATTTCAATTATCACAGCATGAAGTTGAGAAGGGGGAGAGTGAATTATTCAAAAATGGGTGGTACAAGTAAGCCCTGTAATGACCATATCATATACTCTTTTATTATTGATGGTTTGGAAAATGTAGTGGGTATATAAAAAGACATGTTATTTTCTCATATATTTGAAGTAGTATTTCTTAAGTATAACTCAAATTAATTAATGTAGATAATAATTATTAATTTACTTTGGGTCTGTGTTAATTAAATTAAGATAGAAAATTAAACCTAAATATATTTTGTACATTAGATTAAACATCAGGAGGCTGGTTCATTTCCTTTATCTTCCCATCAACTTCTTGTTTGAAGAGAGCTCAGTAAATATACCCATTACTTAGTTACTCACGAAAATTCATTTCAAACTAAAATATTGAACTAAGGCTGAGGATGAAGGGTGTTGAAGAATAATTGAGGCCGATAGATTGAGCCAGGAATCTACGAAAACTTCTACAGGCCTCTATACAAATGTATGAGGTGTGTTCAAAAAGTAACGGTAATTTTGTCATTTCGCGGGTTGTATTAGTCCCATTCGCACGATTTTTTCGTTGTTGTGTTGGTTAACATGTCTGAAAAGTATCTGTACATTGTTAGCAAAACCGGATGTTTAGTCTGCTGTCTGCTGTCAAAGAGGTTACATGTGTTTTGGTACGATCGGCGATTATTTATTTGTTTACAAAATGGATCAGAGTTTGCACTAAATGTTGTTAAAGAATTGAATAAAGTGCAGCAAAGTTTTAGAAATGTTAAATGTTGCTTTTGGTGAGAGTCTGTTATGAGTAAAAATAGGGTTTAAGAAAGTAATGATGACAGCCGCCCGCGCGCCGTTTATTGCTTAAAACATTGAAGATATATCAAAAGAGGTTTGTTGGGGAGGGGGAGGGGGGGGGGGGGGGGGTCGCGGAACGAAACATGAAACAGCTCATTTGAGGTCTTTTAGAGAGAGGAGTTTCTGCCGTCATATATTCACTCACATTCAGCTCTTCACGGTCTGCCACCACTGCTGCTCAGTGGATAGCGGAACGAGGTGGCACGTTGATATTCCGGGCTTCATTGGCCTCCTCTACCTCCATTAAATTGGAGGAATGAGGATGGCTACATCGCGATGGTGTTTGGGGAGATTTCGAGCTGAATTTTATTTATTACTATTTTTTTTTTCCAATATCCTGTACGTTTTATCTTTTTTTATTTTACCTTATGTATATTGTATTCCATCAATGTCATCAAATTTATTTATTCTTTCATTTAAACCAATTGTAAATATGAACAATAAATATAAAAATTTAAAAGTGCACAGATAGTTCAGTGGTATGCATGCGTGCTCATTGAGCTCAAGATCGCGGGTTCGAAACCCTACGGAGGCCCTTACTTTATTTTATCTAGGAGGTAAAATAAACTCGAACACGCCTTCCATCGGGTGGGACGTTAAGCGGACGGTCCCGAGCCTGTAGGATGTCAGGTCCTCGTTAAAGACACCCAAGGTGAATAAAAATTTTGGGTGGGAAAAATTTAGGATTTCCATAGTAGAGTTGGGCTCACGTACACCAGAGTGACGAAAGAGCGCTCTGGTAGTAGGCGATATGACCTTGTAGTTAAAGCCCGGGCATGAGCCATAATAACTAACTTTTTTTTTTCTTATCTTGAACATACTGCCAATTTTACATTATTTTCTATTCCATCAATGTCATCAAATTGATTTGTCGTTTTATTTTAACCAATTGTAAATATGCACAGTAAAAATTAAAAAAAAATATGAATACACTCACGAAGTATTGAAAAAACATCTGACTTTGATAAGTACACAGGCCAACGATGAAAAAACTTTTTCAATAATTTTACCTAATTCCTGTGTTGTTTCGTGTGCTGATTCCAAAAATGTTAATAAAAAAGTCGTATCACCCACCAACTTCTCACATTTTAATATTAGTAATTGTCTATCCTAACCTCACTTGAGCTGAGAGTGATGATGAGTTCCAATGTTCTCCAGAAAATTTAAAACCACAGTTGTTTACACAAGCTAAGTTGAATGATTTAGTGAGAGATTTGGGTTTGACTAAGGAAAAAGCAGAATTGCTTGGTTCTAGACTGAAAGAAAAACATTTATTGGAATGTGGAACATCTATTTACCATTATAGAACAAGAGATCAACAGTTTGCTCAATTTTTCAAGCAGGAAGAGGATTTGGTTTACTGCCATGATATTGGCAGTCTAATGCATGAATTTGGCATTGAGTACAAGAAGGAAGATTGGAGACTTTTTATAGATTCATCAAAAACTAGATTAAAAGGTGTTCTGTTACACGATGGAAATACTTATGTTTCATTGCCTGTTGCTCATTCAGTCCATATGAAGGCAACTTACGAAAATCTTAACATAATTTTACAGAAAACTAACTATACAGCTCACGATTGGATGCTATGTGGAGGTTTGAAAGTTGTCTCCATGCTCCTCGGTCAACAAAAGGGATTTACAAAGTTTCCATGTTTTATACGAGTATGTGAGTGGGACAGCAGAGCAAGGGATCAACATTGGTCCAAAAAACAAGAAAAATTTTGACACCTGGCGAGAAGAACATTTTGCATAAAACTTTAGTAGACCCAAAAAAGATTCTTCTACCACCACTACACATAAAGTTGGGCTTAATGAAACAATTTGTAAAAGCTTTGCCTAAAGATGGTGATTGTTTTAAATATTTGTGTAGAAAATTCCCTCATTTATCAGAAGCTAAACTGAATGAAGGGGTTTTCGTTGGGCCTGATATTCGTAAAATGATGTTATATTCCAGCTTCGAAGCAACGATGAGTACAAAGGAAAAAGAGGCTTGGATATCATTTAAAGAAGTTGTGACTAAGTTTTTGGGCAATGTGAAAGCCCCTAACTATGAACTTATCGTAGCTAATATGACAGACAAGTTCAAAACTCTTGGTTGTCTAATGAGCCTTAAACTACACTTCTTGCACAACCATCTTGACTTTTTTCCTAAAAACTTGGGTGATGTGAGTGAAGAGCAGGGGGAACGGTTTCATCAGGACATAAAAGAGATGGAGAAACGATACCAGGGACGGTGGAATATCAGCATGATGGGTGATTACTGTTGGTCACTTCACAGAGAACAACGAAATGCATCACATCGGAGAAAAAGCTATACAAGAAACCTTACAGAGAAAAGGGAATGGAAATACAAAAAAATAAGCACCTAAAATATTCGACTTGTAGTAATTTAATATTATCGTAAATAAAAATTGTAACCTAATAAAAAAAACTACGATTTTTTAATTTTTATGTATCAAATTTTCACTATTTTGAAATATATAATCGATGTCATATTGTGAGAGAATTGTGGTTGATAAAAAAAAACTGATACCAAATACGGTTTCAGCGCCCAAAAATACATAAGATTTAGGTGAATTGGTTTAAAAAGTTTTTTGTTGGCCTGTGTTATGAGTCAGAAGGGGTCTCGTAGTCTGGCCTGACGAATGTGACTTCGCGTTGCCTCCTAGGAAGGTCCGGTGTACGTTAGATGCATCCCAAAGACCGGACCGTTACATGGAGCTCTAGATACCAGACGTACGACTGGACAGAACAACATACACAAGGTTCCTGACATTCTCAGCCTGTCATCGCTCCTGCTCATCAGTCCATTAACAGCAGGACACAACCTCTATATTTAGAGTCAGTTAATAAAACTATGTTTACTAGTTATTATGACTCATGCCCGGGCTTTAACTACGAGGTCATATCGCCTACTACCAGAGCGCTCTTTCGTCACTCTGGTGGACATGAGCCGAGTACCTGATATCGTACAGGCTAGGGACAATCGCTTAACGTACCATCCGAAGGACGGCGTGCTCACGGTTTTTCATCTTCCAGATAAAAAAACTAAGGACCTCGGAAGGGCTTCGAACCCGCGATCTTGAGCTCAAAAGCAAAAATCATGCTATCTCTGAGCTACCGGCGCCCTCTATGTGTGTAGTGTTTTAAGTTTTTGATACTTAATATTATTTTGAAACACTTAATATAAAATATAAAGAAAAACGTATGATTTTTAAAAATATTGTCTATTTCACAAATGTGTAGAATATATCGTAGCAATACCGAAAGTACTCCCATATATTTTGTGAAAAAGACAATATTTTTAAAAATCATACGTTTTTCTTTATATTTGTTTGTTTTGTTAAATAAACTAGGATATATGGAACAGCATTGACCACTCACTAAGAATTATATATTCTGTTATTTGTGTTCCATATATATCCTAGTTTATTTAACAAATCACAAAAAGCACTACACACCTTGATTATTCACCAAGGGCAGGGGTCTTCAACGAGTACCTGACATCGTACAGTCTCGGGAACATCGCTTAACGTCCCATCCGAAGGACGGCGTGCTTAATAAAATAAACTTAGGACCTCAGCAGGGTTTCGAATCTACGATCTTGAGCTCAGAAGGCAAGCACGCATATTACTGAGCTACCGGCGCCCTTATTCTAATTTTATATTTATTCATTATATTTCACACATTGAGATTTTGAGGAAGGGACGTAAGAACAAAGTTATAGAATTTCTGCCAAACTTTCGGCACTGAGGGTGCCTTCTTCAGGGCTTCATTCTGTCAGGATGCTATTCATTCATCCGTAAAAGGAGGACAAGGTAAGAAGATGTAGAGACCTGCATCTCCTCATATCTACCGAATCCATACGACAATATATATTAGTACCAAATGTTTGAAATCTGGGTGGTGTCGTTATGTTTGAAGTTGCATGATTTTCAAACTATGGATTCGGTAGATATCATATAAATATAATTATTATAAAAAATAAACATCATAATTTCAAGAATATTTACAAATCAGTTAGTTATTGTGACTCATGCCAGGGACAACAACGAGGTTATATCGCCTACTACCAGAGCTCTC
Source organism: Aradus depressus (assembly GCA_963662175.1). NCBI lineage: Eukaryota > Metazoa > Arthropoda > Insecta > Hemiptera > Aradidae > Aradus > Aradus depressus. Next base: position 23,834,861 of record OY759214.1, read on the forward strand.
TTTCATCACTTTGGTTGTCATGGCCCCGACTCTACTGTGGGAGTTCTAAATTTTGCCCATCCAGATTTATTCTCCTAGGGTAGAGTCGCCTTTAACGGGTATATGACATCAGGCTCAGCACCATCGTTTAACGTCCCAAGAAGGAGGACGGCGTGCTCAGGATTTTTCACTTCCCGGATGAAAAACCTGAGGGTCTCGATGAGGTTTTTAAACCCGCAATCTTGAGCTCAGTAGGCAAGTAAAGCTACTTCTGAGCTGCAGTCGCCTACTAGAATGAATATATTGACACAAAACGTTATTCAGAATCGAGACACCTATCAATTTTCAGGCAAATCGGCCGAATAGTTACTATTGATTTTTATCCAAAACGTGTTAGAGGGTAAGTGAAAAATTAGTTGATTAATTTTTTGCTGGGGAAGTACATTGACGGTGATTCACTGACATCTTTTTTTGAAATATCTCGGCGAATTATAGAAACGCGGTAATTCGAAGAATAAAAATTCAGATGAGACGTTATCTTGTAGTCATTTGCCCAAAAAAAAGTGAAAATAACAATAAAAGAGATAACGGTAATCGACCGTGAGAAGCCGACCTATGAAGAAGAAGGAGATGAACTGCGTCCAAGAGTTTTACTTATAGCTAAACATATTCCAGGTAAACATACCTCCCTACTGATGGTTGAAGCCCAGGCAAGAGATAAGAAAGTGGCGAAGAAGGTACATAAAGGAGACGATGTGTGGAGCTCTGGGGAGAAGTGATTTGTTTACTGTCTCGACTCTAGCCAGAAGACTAAAGATCCGTCAGTCCGAGCCGCCTCATGCATGAACAACACCTTCTCAGCTCTATACAGGCAGCAATGGTGGATCAACCATACGGCTTTGGGGCTTAAGTCAATAGGGACTCCACGCTTAGTTGTTTATTATGACTCATTAGGCTTTAACTACAAAGTCATATTTACTATCAGAGCGCTCTTTCGTCTCTCTTGAGGATGAGCCCGACTCTACCTTGGGAGTCCTAGATTTTACCTGCCCTACTGTAATGTATAAAAAATACACACAATCAAATTATTAATATTATTAAATTAACTATATTTATTAGTATAAAATCAAATCCAAGAAACAACTAAATTAGTGAATAATAATATGAATGAATTTTGGTTTAAAACAACCCATGAATAAAAAAAACAAAACACGACCATCAGCTGTTTTTAATTAGTGTAGAAGAGTCGAGGTCTGGGTTGAGGTGAGACGGTCTGAGTGGAGATGGTGTGAGAGTTTAGACTTAAGGTGTGAAGAACTAAGTTGTGGTGAATTAATTGGAGTTTTGATTGAAATAGATGCACAAAGAAGGTACTTTAATTTAATTATATGATTTATATGCCCTAAAATAACTTAAATTTGAAGAATGGCCAGTATTTAGAAAGAAAAGTGATTAAAACATAAATGTAAAAATTAGCTTGTAAGATTTATTTTTGTAGATAATTTGATTTTTTTTTATCACTTATTAATTTTTTTATGTAGTTTAAGTAAATAAACCCAATTATTTGTTCCCGTAAATTATATGCTATTCATTTTCCCTGTTGGCCCAGTAAGATAATCTAAAAACCTTTGGATTAGATTTAATATTTTTGAAAAATTTAGAAAAACAATATCGCATCTCTTTAGGAATCCAAATGAAAAGTTTGTTAATTGAAATTTTTTTAAATTTACTTGCACTTTCTTAAAAATTGCACGTCTTGAACTTTTGAAATCTTTTTTAGGTCCCTTTTTGGAAATAACTGTAGAAATCAAAATCATAGTAAAAATACCAGTTATAAAATTTCTACAGAAAATGTGGTAATTTTATTTTATATAATTATTTATTCTTTTTAATTTATTGTTTATACAAACACCAGACTGCCCCGCGTGCCTTGGTGAGACGGAGTCGGCGGAGCATGTCCTCCTCAAATGCCCCAGATTTGAGGAGGGAAGGAAAAATCTGGAGTGCCGCATGGGCGCCCCACTGACTGCTACCAGTTACGTGGACGCTATGCTGCGCTCCCAGGAGTCGTGGGATGAAGGCTGCGATTTTGCAGCGCTCATCATGGGCGGGTTGGCCCTCCAGGAGAGGGCTGACAAGGAACAGTAGCGGCAATAAAACAGAAGAAGGGGCGTTACCAGCCACCCTTCCTCCCTTCCGCGAAGTAATGACAGACCGTCAGTTCCGCTGAAGGGAATCAGGATCGGCAAGGAGGGGGTTTTAGTGGGTATGGTGAATCGGCTCGAGCCCCACACTATCCAGGGCTACCTTCCCTGGATGTGCGTCACAGCATTTCCCCCTCCAATGCAAAAAAAAAAAAAAAAAAAAATTAAAAAAAAAATTCAATTATTATTTATAATCGTATATTTTTTAATTTATTTTAAGAACATAATTATTTTTACCATACTACATTTTTCTTCACCTAGGTCTTCAACGAGTACCTGATATCGTACAGGCTCGCTCAACTGCCCGTCCGAAGAATGGTGTGCTCAAAATTTTTTCACCTCCCAGATAAAAAACCTAAGGGTCTCGGCCGGTTTTCGTACCGTATCTCTCCCCTCCTCCTTCTCAAATTATTTTCCTGGGTACATGAAAGTAATGATAATAGTAATTTATTGTATATCTCTAAACATGGTTGGTCTAAGAAAATTCTGTAATGGATATATATTTTATTTTTTTCTTGTTTTATATATTTTTTCATAAAAACTACCAATAATAAAAATATATTTTTTGATTCGTTGTTAGGCGATACAATTCGGCCCCGGCGTCAGCTTGTGTTGGTTGACCGTAGTCGTTCTCGTGTTCAGTTCGGCTTCCAAAGTCAGCTCTTGTGTTAAGGCTCAAGGATTTTTGTGCAACTCTTGTGTGAAAAAGACGATCCTACAAATCGTCTCGAGTGATTCGGCTTCTCAGTGTGTGAAAGTACATATGGGAGTTCGCTTCTTATGTAGTTTCCATCGTAACATAATGTGTTAATAACGTTTTCTCATTTTATGTTTGCTTTTAGACAAACCGAGCAGTCAAGCCCTGTTCTAAGTAATATAAGCCTGGCCAGGCAATATATATATTAATCCATATATCATTGTTTTCTCCTTTATTATGTACCTTATAGATGCGGCTAAATCCAGTATCAAGAGTTACAGCTATCCGTAAGTTGGTATATAATAGTTTTTAAGAAATATTAACAGAAACAGTTTCCATTATTTTATGTTAAAGTTAGTTTATCCATGAACTAGCACCTATCGAATACAGTCCACTCAGCGTGTGCCATGTTCACGAATGTTGTGAGTAGACATGTTTTGGTGCGTAATTTTAAGAGTGAACATTATTTTGAAATATTTCCTACTGTAATCATAACCTTCAAACCAACCTTAAGTAATGTATTTTTTAATCTTGGAGGAACTGTAACTTTGATCCTATCTCAAATCTGAGGACTATTAGCGTTTGGAAATTTAATAAGGAACATTTTTGGTAAGAAACACGTTGTTGATAGGACTAACCGTTTTCGAGTGAATCAAAGAAACGTCTAAAAATGTGTAATTCAAAACTATATTTCAGGGCTGTTTTCGGCATGTATCTCCAAACTTCGGCCAATACTGCGAAAAAATGTATTTCATATAAATTTATTTCAGTTTTCTCTATAAACCAACTAGATACATTATTCCTGTTCCCCATCTGTCACAACTGGCAGGACGGAGTGCGTGAGGGCAGACAGGCTAACCCCGTCTAGAGTTGAGGAGGGGGCCTCTTCCTTCTTTACGTCCAATTTACAATAAACCAACCTAGGCCAGTAGTGAGTGGACAGAGAGTCCAATTAGGTACAGTCAAAGCTTGTGTCTAGCGGTAAGTTCAAGATCAGCAACAACACAGACCATATTTGCAGGAGCTAACAGTTAGATGTCCGACACTTCCCCGGACAACATGGTCCGTAAATAGAGAAAATCTGTTTTGGAAATAGCGCCAAGTTAAGTTTTCTCAACCGTCATCCGCCAGAATTTTTCAACTTGACAACTGACAGCTGTCATCCTCATACCCCAAAATGGTACGATATGTACCTCTAAGGATGCGAAGGAGTGGTCTTAATCAGACCCGAGGATTGATTTGCCTTATGAGAACAATGTACAGTGCCCGGCGTTTTTATTTCAACTTTATAGCTAAAATCGTTTTTGAGTTAGTGCGCTCGTGAAAATGACGAAAATAGTCAAAACGTGTGAAACATTAAAGGAAAATAGTTACGTTTAACAAATAATACAGAAAACGAACAGCCGTCGTTGAAAAATTACCGTGCTTAAGTGTGGGGCAGGTAGCTCTGAGCTACGGGATGACCGATAGTGCTATCGATATATCGATAGTCCAAGTAACTATCGATATAAAATTACCTTCATTAAAGGGGATACTTAACTCTATTTCTCAGTTCGAGTGTTGGACATTTTTTCAGTATGCCACAAAAATCGGACATGTGGAAGTTTTTTTATCAAACAGGATGATAGGAAAAATGTTAAATGTACTTTGTGCAGTGTTTTATTTAAAACTAGATCCAACACAATCAATTCAAGGGATGACCTCTTGAGACACCACCAAGAAACTTAAAAAGCCAAGACCAAAAACCCACTGCAGAAACTCGATCACTGCCTACTGTTCCATAAAGTTTTACAGAAGTATTTTTCGTCAATTGGTAATAAATTTTTCGATATTGTTTTATAAAAAGTTGAAATAAAAATTGTTGAATCTTGATTGTTTTTTGATTTTCTACAATAAGTGTTTTTGAACTTTAATTAATGTGTTAATGTTCTTGCCAAGTGTTAAACTTAATGCGATTATTTTCGACAGAAAATGTTATTTCCATAAAATAAAAGATTTGAAAGAACAATTACTTATTAAATTGATATTTTTATTCCCCTTTCATCCTCCATAACATAGAATAATTTAGATTAGGTAGATTTACATGAAAAAATAAAATAATCATATTAAAATAGAATATTGGATTTGGAAAGTATTTTGCATGAAAAGCGGCAACTTACTGTACTATCGTTTTCCACCGATAGTATCGGACTATCGATAATGGCCAACTATCGACTATCGCCCATCCCTAGTAGCTCAGAGATAGCGTCTAGAAGGGGGAAATATATATATATATATATATATACATATATATAATGCCCTTCGGATCTTACTCAATAGTGTATACTCCTGGGAAGGTGAAACCACGAACTATTGACAATGTTTTTACTGACGTGTCAATAAGCAATAACACCGATTGAAAATCTATTGGTACAAAAGAGAGCGCCGGTAGCTGAGAGATAGCGTGCTAGCCTTCTGAGCTCAAGATATCGGATTGCCGGGCTGAGACCCTTAGATTTTTTATCTGTAAAAAACCTTGAGTACACCGTCCTTTGGATGGGACGTTAAGCTATGGTCCCCGAGCCTGTCAGGCAGGGGCGTAGGCAGGATTTTGAGCAGGGTGGGGGCAAAGTTAGGCTACGAGGGTGGGGGGTATAGACTCACGGGGGCACAGCCCTTAGTTTCCGTGGTTAACGCTGCAGACTTTTTGTTATTAATTTGGGAGACTCGGACCTCCAAAAGCTACCCCTGAGATGACCACTGACTGTAAGTAATACTTAAGTTGACTTTACGTGAGGAGCAAAAATGCAAAGCGCAGAAGCAGCAAATGCACGCTATGGTTTCTGTAGTTTTAGAAATAAATGACACATCCAATAGATGCATCCCAAAGACCGGAACGTTACATGGAGCTCTAGATACCAGACGTACGACTGGACAGAACAACATACACAAGGTTCCTGACATTCTCAGCCTGTCATCGCTCCTGCTCATCAGTCCACTAACAGCAGGACACAACCTCTATATTTAAAGTCAGTTAATAAAACTATGTTTACTAGTTATTATGACTCATGCCCGGACTACAAGGCCATATCGCCTACTACCAGAGCGCTCTTTCGTCACTACTGTGGGAGTCCTAAATTTTTTTAATTAAATGAGTCACATCCAATAGCGTGCATTTGCTGCTGCTGCGCTTTGACTATTTTTTTAGTTTATTTGAAGAAGAAGAAGAAAAACATTTTATTTGGACCAGTACTAAGTATGTACTTTACACAAAATGAGCAAATAAACAAGAAAATTATAATTAAAACAAAAAGTCTTGGTACAGTCTTGGTTGCAGCCTGCGAGCTACAGGCTGGCCGAGACTGTAGTGAACCGCACCAGAGCAGGTTGGCAGACCTTCATGGAAGCTTCGGGTGAGTTTCTCAATGTGGGCTGCAAAAGGAGCAACTCCCAGTTCCCGATGGATTTGGGTGTTCCTGATAAACCAAGGTGCGTTCACCGCTATCCGGAGGACTTTGTTTTGGAATGTTTGTAATCGTGTTATGTTAGTGTGGCTAGTGCAGAACCATACGGGGCAAGCGTAGGTTAAGAGTGGAAGTATTAGTGTTTTGTAAAGTAAGGATGTGCATGTGTGTCTGAGTGGTGTATTCCTGTTTATGAGTGGGTAGATGAGCCTGAGTCGTGTGTGTGCTTGTTGGAGTTTTATGTTGATATGTAGGCGCCATGTTAGTCTTGTGTCAAGGTGCACTCCAAGATAGCGCACACCCTGGTCTTTAGGATTCCATGGAATTGGGAGTTGGTCGATTTGCAGCCTTCTGAGGTGTTCTATCGAGAAGCGGCGTAAAGCGAACACCTTCGCCTCCGTCTTCCCACCGTTCAACTTAAGCTTCCATTTTCCAAACCACTGGCCGATCTCATCCACCTGGATTTGTAGGGAGTCGATGGCCGCTTCCAGATCTATGTTTTGGCTGAGGATCAACGTGTCGTCAGCGTAAGTCGCCAGGGTTGCAGAGACTGGTTCTGGCATGTCGTGACAGAACAGATCAAACAAGAGTGGACTGAGGATCGCACCTTGTCGGACTCCCGCTGATATCTTCTTTCTGGAGCTCAGTGTGTTGTTCACCCTTATTTGGAATGTTCTGTCACGAAGAAAAGAGCTAATGATGTTCTGGATGTATTGCGGAGGCCAGGTCTGTTTTAATTTGAAGAGCAAGCCCTCGTGCCAGACGGTGTCGAAGGCAGCTGCGACGTCCAAGAAGGCTGCTACTGTGTACTGCTTCCGCTCAAAGCCCCCCACAATGGTCTCAGCAACTCTCTGTAGCTGATGGACGGCTGAGTGGTTTGATTTAAACCCAAACTGGTGGGCAGGGATGGTCCCTGCAGTCTCCAGATGACGGAGGAGCCTCTTGTGAATTATTTTCTCAAGAAGTTTTGAGAGGCTATTTAAAAGGCTTATTGGTCTATAGCTGCCTGGATCGTTTTTTGCCTTACCTGGCTTGTGAAATGTTAGAACAACGGCGTTTTTCCAGTCTGCATGAAAGTAGCCGTGGCGAAGACAGGCGTTGAACACACTTGCCAGGTAGGCTATGCTCTTCGGAGGAAGTTTCTTCAGCACCAGGTTGGGGATGATGTCTTCACCGGGGGCCTTCTTGATGTGTAGTCGTGTAATGTGGGCGTGTATTTCTGATGGTGTGGTATGCTGAATGGGTGCTTCGACTGTGTGAAGTGTATTTGAGAGGTATGATTCAACTGTGATGAGTGTTTCATGATCGTCAGCGTCTGTCGTTGTGAATTTATTTTCCAAATGGGTCGCCAGTAATTCGGTTTTCTCTTTGTCAGTTGTGGCAGTCATTTGTCCGTCAGTTAAGATGGGTAGGGGTGTCCTTTGGTTTAGAAGTCGTCGTGTCTCTTTCCATAAGTTGTTGTCGCCCGGAGTCATATCAGTCAAGTATTTTCGATAGTTCGCGATTCTGTCTTTGTCAAGTTCCCATCGTATGCGTCGGGTCAGGCGATTCAGTTCTCTTTTCTCAAGGGGATCTCTTGTTCTTTGCCAGTGTTGTCGTAGTGTGTTCTTTGTACGGATCATATCCATTATGTGTGTTGGTGTCTTGTTGTGGAATAGGTGTCGTTTGTCAGTGAAATGTCGGTATGTTGCTTCATGTACTGAGGTATGTATGGTTTGTGTGAACGTCCTAACTGCATTGTCAATGTCGTCCGTCGTGCTATAATGATGGGGGACCCCGAGACAGTTCATTCCGTCTTCAAACGTGGCCCAGTCGATCTTCCCCGTGATCAACCTTGGAAGATATTCCTCCTTCTGTGGCCGTGCTAGGAAGGTGCAGATAACTGGGAGATGGTATGAGTCTAAGTCGGTCAGTGTCTCGTGAAACAGGGGCAAGTTAAAGTTGTGTATCAGTCCTATGTCCAGTATGTCGGGTTGGTATGTTCGTTGAGTTGGGTAGAATGTCGGTTCGTCAGGTGTCGATATTTGTATCCCCAGGTTTTCTGAGATGGATTGTAGTCTAGTCCCGTTGTTATTCTGTCTTCTGCATCCCCATAGCGTGTGTTTGCTGTTGAGGTCCCCGATCATTATAGTCGGTAGTCCTGTGAAAATATGTTCGAAGTCAGTCTGTACCAGTCTTGTGTTCGGTCGATGGTATGCTGATATGATGTTGAGTGTGCCGGAGAGTGTGGTGAGGGTGACTCCAACTGCCTCCAAGTTCTGGAGAGGGGGAATGTTAATCTGTGAATGTTTCAGGTGTCGTTTGATGAAAATGCCAACACCACCGAAACGTGTCGGTCGGTCCAGTCTATATGAACAGTAGCCAGAGAGTTTGAGTTTGTCTGTCGGTTTGAGGTGGGTCTCAGTTATGCATGCAATGTCGACATTATATCGTGATAAAAAGTTGGTTAATGACGGTTGCCTTATCTTTAAGCCGTCCGCATTCCAGTTTAATATAGTTAAATTTTGAAAAGTTCCCAGATTAGGGTTTGCCATGATTCATCGAAAAAAGGTTAGTGAATAAATTGGATAAGAAAGCTTGGATGTGGGGGATGAATGGTTTGATGAGGTTCATGATGAGTCCAGTCAGGTCAGTCGTTGCCTCAGAGCTAATTCCATTGTTTGCAGTATTAGGTTGCGGTGGTGTTGGCCTACTTCGATTTTTGTCAAACCAAAAGTTCGTAGGTGGTTTGGGCTCCGGGGAGGTAGGTGCGTATGGTGGTGTATTGGGTGTGTTGGCTGAATGTGCGTGTGTGTGTTGCGGAGGTTGATTAGTATTAGTGTGAAATGTTTGGCTTGCGGTGGTGCCTGCGGAAGCTGACTGTAGTTGCCGTTTCGGTGGTCGTTTCAGACAGCCTCCAAAGTTGGCGGTATGGTCGCCCCCACAGTTGGCGCACTTCGGTTTGTCAGTTTTTTGGAAAGGACAAACTTTATAATGGTGATTCCCTGCACACTTAACGCAGGTCGACTCAAGGCGGCAGTAGTTCTTGGTGTGCCCGAATTTTTGACAGTTCATGCATTGAGGAACGTGCAGGGACCGGCGTCTTTCCTCCACGTGGATCCGACTGTAATATAGTTTTGTAAGTGAAAATATGGCTTTTCCCTGATCGTTATTAGTCAGTTCGACTGCGCACAATGGCGTGGGCATTTTGTCTCTATTGTGCAACCTGGTGACCGAAATAACTGGGTAGTGAGGGACCAATTCATTTTTGACGTCTTCTTCACTGAACGCGTATGGCACACCTCGGAGAATCACCGATACATTTTTAGTTTCTGGATTAACATAAGTATAATAGTTAATTTTATGCGTATCGTAGAATTTTGTCAGGGCCCTAAAATCGTCTGACGAGGTCGCTTGAATTTTAATTTTTTCTTTTAGGCATTGTTTGGTTTCAAACGGTGATGTAGCCACCTTTAATATGTCAGCTGTTATTTCTTTTAGGTTATTGTAACCTACAATAAAAATTGGAGGTATTTTAATTTTTTTACTATTTTCGGAATTTGAATCGGCCGGTTGGGGCTTGGAAGTGTCTAAATTGGTTAGAGCGGAATACCTGTTAGAAACTATGACTGGTGAGTTGTAAGATTTATACCTCTTGGTGACGGCGAGGTGTGAGGCGGGTGTCTCCTGGTCAGGCTGGTCTAGGGTCCTCTTCTTGCCGCTAAGGCCTGGATGGTCAACGGCCATCGATGCTGCTAGGGGCTGGTGTGGTACCTGTTTGATGTTACTTGGCTGGCTGTGGCTGGCCGTGGGCACTGGTGCACTCTCTTCAACCCAGGAAGAGCGCGCCCCGCTGCAACTCATTCCGTTTGGTGAAAAGGTCCTCTCCCTGATACTTTTCACTGTTTCACGTTTTTACAAACACAGTAAAAACCGCACTATTAATTATTTTTTTGAAGAGCAATTTTATAACACTATTTTTGTTTAACGTGAAAAGCTGATCTCCTTTTAGTGTATTTAATTTTTATCTTGGTTTTTCGCTCTGGTGGGCACGCCCCCCCCCCCCCCCCTACCCCCCCTGGCTACGCCCCTGCTGTCAGGTACACCTTAAAGACATGTCACCTGAGTGAGGAAGGAGCGCTCTGGTAGTAGACGATATGACCTCATAATTAAAGCCTTGGTCATAGGTCTCAATAAGTAACTAGTAGTATTTAATCAAAAATTGTGTTTTCAATTTAATTATTTATCTTTGCTATTCATATTAAGTATTATATATTAAGGATGGTTCTTTTGTAGACTGCCTGATGATGAGGGAAACCTCGAAAGCCGGCTAGCTATTACTACCAATAAAAATCTGTGAGAGGTCAGACTATCTTATATTTGACATTCTGTGAAATAATCACTTCTCACTACATCAGCCATCTTCATATTAACTAGTATAAAGTTTTGCGACCAAAGAACCTTTTGATTTTTATTGAATTCTGGAAAAAAAAAAGGATTTGATGAATCACCGGCAATGTACTTCCCCTCCTCAAACCAATTCGGCTCAACGAATTCTCCAGTTATTAGGTTATGTTTATTATATTATGTAAGTACAACCCCCCTCCTATGCCCCCCCCCCCCCTTCCGTTAAGGCGATTTGGCTGAATGTCAACACTAGATCTTGTCCTATATATTCATTCTATTGGGTGTAATCTTGTTCAAAGACACATACATAAAGCATTTTTTTTTTTTTTTTTAAATCAGGGACTAGCAAAATTTAAAATTTGTGGTGAAAGTAACAAACTTCTGACAGATTACATAACATCCCCTATATTTCTTATAGATGGCGAAGTAAAAAGTCCGTCTATAAACACATTTCCTGCGGAATGCTGTCGTGACTTAACAATTATGGGGATGAAAGTATTTGAAATTGGACGGAAAGAGTATACAAAGTTCACCATTCCTAAAAGAGTTTCCAACAAGCTGGCTACATTTTTGAAAAATCCTTAGAAACAAGTTACATCAGAAAAAAAAACTATTTCCCTTTAAATTTAGTTTTAATTCTAACGCGGTGAGATAACAAGATGTCCTTATTAAGAAAGATAAAATTCTAAACCATTCCTTAGCATTTTATAAATAATTCAAGCCCAGATTAGGACTAAGAATGAGACTTGATATTTTATCAAATGTTTACTAAATTTTAATAACGAAAAATGCAGCGGGATTTATGCAAGATAAGTTTATGAACTCAAGTAGTGACCCAAATATTATCAGGTCATGGCGATTTTCACTCCAAGCTGTTCTTCTTTCACAGGAAGAACACCCCGAACTGTTCTTGCGGCGGTATCGAGACTGCATAACATGTGGTCCTCGAATGTCCGCTGTACGACCAAGCTAGGGTGGAGTTGATTCATGGGACAAGATCGTATTTTGGACTTGATCTACGGCAGATAATGACGGAAACAGACTACCCGATGTTCCACCGATGGCCAATCCCAGTCCCTCAGTACCTAACCTCAGTAATCCACTACTTGTCATTTTGACTCGTGCCCGGGCTTTAACGACGCCCGCTTATCGTGATCATGAGCTCGGTATCTACTATGGGAGTCTAATAACTACCGGTAGAAATAATATAACGACACTAGGTTTTATATGTGAGTTCAAAACGAACAACGCTTATTTTCAGCTATATCGGCAGAAGGAAAGGGGGTGTTCAGTGTAGGGGCTTAGTTCGAAAAACCCTAAAAAAGGCCGATGCAATGAATTTATCGACACAAAATTTAGGAGCAGCTATACACGCTGGAGCGAAAAGTTAATAGATTAATTCCTTCTGGGGGTTCTAGTAAAAATTCAAATTTTTTTTTCTCAAGATTCAACAAGCAGTTTTTAAGCTGACATTTTAATTAAATCTGTGGAAGTTATTTGGATACACGAGAGGTAAAAAATGTACATACCTTTTTGTAGTATGCCTCAATACCTGCTTCACATGATAAAAAGTGTCATTTTGTAGTTTTATCACTTGCGGTCTTCTGTCTATTAAATTGGCAATATCTTCATTAGCTCAACGGTTGCTTTTCATTTTTAAAATAATATTTTTTATTTTCTCTGGATTATTTTTTTTTGTATTATTATTTTATTGTATTTACTTGTTTATTCTTTATTATTATATTTTCTTTATTTATTTATTTTTACTCCCACTTTATAATTAAATAAACATTGTCTGCAACAGGCACATCCCCGCAACTTACTATTAGTTTCAGATGAACAGAAGCTATTTGTTTGTTCTAACAAGCTTGAAGTTAAGAAAAATTCTAAAAGACTAATGTTACCTGTGGCTTTATTTTAATTTAATTTTTTTATTAATTGTATCGAATTCCTTGCTGTAAGATAATTCTTTAAAAGCAATAAAGTTATTCATTCATAATTCGTTCTGGGGAAGCACTTTGCCGGTGATGCATCGACGTGCATTTGAGTGACAGAAGGAGGAAATAAACATTTCTTCACTATATCATCATTAAACTCCTATCTTCTCATCCTTGTCATTTTGGTTCTACCCAGGTCCTGCTCCTTCTGTTCTTGCGATGAAAGAAACCGTAGCTCGGGTCATCGGACTTCCTCCACATTTACCAGTAGGCCAGTTCCTGCCTGAAGAGATTCATGAGTTAATTGCCGTTAATTTAGGATCCAGAGAGGAAAGAGATTAAAACTGCTGTCATTTTAATTAATTGCTCTTAATTTTGAAACGTTGAAAGGCGTCCGGATATGTTTGGTCTCCTTTCATTTATATATTTAACGCCTCAACCCTTGAAAATGCTATTTTGTTGATACGTGGATCCTACATAGTTCAGTTTTAAATCATAGTTGATTAAAGAGGGCACCAGTAGCTCAGTGGTATCCGTGCTTATCTACTGAGCTCAATATAGCTGGTTCGAAACCCGGCCGTCTTTATCTGTGAGGTAAATTAAACTTAAGCACGCCATACATCGAATGGACTTCCCGACTCTGTACAATGTAAAGTACTCGTTAAAGACCCCTACCCTAGGTGAATGAAAATCTTGGGTAGGCCAAATTTAGGACTCCCATCGAGTCGGGCTCATGTCCACCAGAGTGACGAAAGAGCGCTCTGGTAGTAGGCGATATGTCATACTAACTAGCTGATTATAAATATTAATATTGATTGGCGGTCCATACGTTAGCCTTTAACTACCAACTTTCCTACGTCTTTAATGAAGCCCATTAAGGAGCCTTTGAAACGTCTGTTTCCTGAGTTGAAGAACGGAGAATCTCTTCATATTCGCCCAGGATTTGTAGAGTTGTAGCGTTATTTCTTACCCTGTAGAATGATAGAGGTAGACTTTTCTTTTTCGAATATGAAGAGGAAGGTCTGAATGAATTAGTAGATACTCTCAGAATTCGATTTCAACCTTCCTAAATAAATAATTTCAGTATGTCCCAGAAGCTTTATCTTCCGCTGAAAATGTTTTCCAGTTGAATCCAATATACTGTTCCTCACAAGATGGATCGAGTGTTTACGGTATCTGAGCATCTTAGCAGATCACGAACCAGTTTCATTTTAACGTCAGAAATACTATGCGGGAAGTTAAGGAATTTAGACCAATTCTAACTTTAATAGATAAAAGGATATGCAGCACTAGTTATTATGACTCGCTTTAACTATGAGGTCATTTCGCCGACTACCAGAGCGCTCATTTGTTACCCAGAGCGCTCATTCGTTGCCCAGAGCGCTCATTCGTTGCTCTGGTGAACATGGGGTCAACTTTACTATGGGATTCTTAAATGGTGCTTACCTATGTTTATCCACTTTGGGTAGGGGTCTCTAAGGAGTACCTGATGTCGCACAGACTATGAACCATCGCTTAACGTCACATCAAATTTGCAAAAATGTTCAATCTAATCCAAAGGTATTTTCTTATTTGGTTGACAAAGAAAATTAATACCATAGAATTGAGAACAAAATATTGGGTTTATTTAAACTTAACCTACATTATAAAAATTAAAAATAAATTTGGAAAATAAAAAAAATTAATTATATTCACTTTTTGGAGTTAATGTTCAATTGACCGCTCTTATATCGTCCCTTATTTTATTTTTATGTCAGTGCAAAAAGTATTCGAACACTATAAAAACTATCCCATTTTTTAATGTTTTCCTTGATTTTTTTTTTTTAATTTATAATTTAAAATCTGTATTATGCTTAGTTGAGCATGATGAGGTAAAAAATGTGTTCATTGCTTAAAAAACAATTTTAAATAGGACAAATAGTGTAAAATTAAAGAAATTTGTCTGAGAAGGAAAAGCATAAAGTATTCGAAAACTTGGGGTTTCTGTAATAAGACCGATTTGTTTACCTCGTTAATCCCTTTCATATAACTAGTAAATATATACAATGGCTTTATCTTTGAATCAGTCAGTGTCCGAAGCAGTTCATTCAAAATGGGACGCAAATCATTTGAGACAACCGAAGAAGAACGAAAAATTATTATCTCTTTGCACAACCAGTGTAAATCTCTTCGGGAAATCGGGAAAATTGTTAACAGGAGTCACGTCACTGTGTCCGATTATAAATCGGTATGGAAAGACCGAATCTTTTCGTTCTCAGCCTCGCAGTGGTCGGCCTAAGTTGTTAACAGAAGTGGACGAACGATGGATTCTTAGAAAAATCAAGGTAAATCCCTGTTTGAGTGCTTCAAATTTGGCCACTGACTTATCAAAAGCAAAGAATAAAACTATTTCGGCTAGTACAGTGAGAAATTGTTTAAAAAAATTTGAATTTCATGGGAGGACAGCACGCAAAACGTGTTTTATTTCAAAAATTAATATGGTGAAGCGGCAAAACTATGCAAAAGAACAATGCCACCAACCTCCAGAATTCTGGAAAAGAGTCATGTTTACCGACGAATGTAAATTCGAAGTATTTTCTAAAAGAAATTACCAGAAAATATGGAGAAAAAAAATTGTTCTATGGATACGAAAAATTTAATTCCAACTGTTAAGTATGGGGGAGGATCCCTTATGGTTTGGGGGCGTATGAGTGCCAGTGGAGTTGGGAAATTAGTTTTTATAGATGGCATAATGGACCACGTAAAATATGTTCAAATTTTAAAGGAAAGTTTTCCACCAAGGGTAGGGAAAATTGGTTTGGGGGACAATTATATATTTACACAGGACAATGTTCCCAAGCATACCGCTTGGAAAACTAAGATGTGGTTGCTCTATAATGTTCCAAAATATATGGCAACACCCCCTCAAAGTCCTGATCTAAACGTGATTGAGCATTTGTGGGACTACTTAAAAAGGAAAATGGAAGAAAGGAAACCTTCCAGTTTAAAGGAGTTGAAAACAGCCCTTCAAGAAGAGTGGGACAGAATACCCAATTCGGTTCTTGAGAACTTGGTGTCATCTATGCCGAGACGTCTGCAAGCAGTTATTAAGGCTAAAGGGGGGCCAACAAAATATTAGCTTCGTTAAAAGCAATAACTTTTTGAGTGTTCGAATACTTTTTGTGTGCAGTTTTTTCTAATTTATTTCAAATTTTATATAAATTATTAAGTCAATGTGTTGTTCAAAAATTGTTATGTTGCTATTAAGAGCTTAAGTGTTTAATTAAATGTTAATTACAGTCAGTTGTACTTTTTTCTCCAAATTTATCATTTCACATTCCTTTTAACGTAATTTTGAGCACTGTTTGAATACTTTTTGCACTGACTGTACATGTATAGATGCTAATTCATCAAAAAAATATAATTTTCTACTAACACTTTTTTATACACTTATGTCTGTTGTGATCACTGTGATGTCACTTCGTTTACATCTGTACTTCCGACTGTCTCGCTTTATATATCGACGGAATTGTGTCTATAAACAGCTGATAAGCCAGCATTTGTTTCGACCGTCTATTGTCCTTCTTTCAATTTTAATAGAATTTAATTAAATTAATAGTCTTTTCATATTTATCACTAATTAATTTACTAATGTTTTTTTACATTGCAGCTGTTTTTGTTTCAGCCTTTTCTCAAAAAACTCAACACTGCAATTCTCCTCCTTAAAACAAAATAATGAATTTTTAGGTATTTTAATAATCACAATGTGTGTACTTTGTAATTCCACTTGACTCAATTTTTCATGAGAGGCAAATTTCTTTTACGTTCAAAATAAACAAAGTTAGCGCATGAATTAATTTTTAATACCAAATTTATGTCTCCACAATCGCATTGATATAATAATTATACCTAATAACGTAACTTGTTTGAAATAATAATGTAATACAATTTGGAGATTGCCAGTTTTGCTAACTACAAACTGGAGATTGCTGCGTTTGGTACTGAAAGGCGATGATATGAGTTAGACACAACAAATTAATTAAAATGAAAACATTTATTGGAGTTAAAAATTTTACATTTCTGCAATAAAACTACAATAAAAATACTTCCTTTTCATTTTTTGAAGTATTTTAAAATCATTTGTGAAAGAAAAATACTTTAAAGAATAAAGATAATATCAACTTTTAAAAACAATGTTTTATAAGAGTTTTAAAGAAAATGACTTTAAATAATTAAAATGCTGGTTTCTTCAAGCTGTTGCTCCTCAATTACTTCTTCATCCGTCTTTTCATTCACACGATAATAAGCCACATGATCTAAGACTCTCTATTGATTGGTCGATTGGAGATAGTGCAACTCACAGGTTAGTGGAGACAGCCGTCGTTGCAACTCAAAGGTTAGTGGAGATAGCCGTCGTTGCAACTCACAGCTTAGTGGAGATAGCCGTCGTTGCAACTCACAGGTTAGTGGAGACAGCCGTCGTTGCAACTCACAGCTTAGTGGAGATAGCCGTCGTTGCAACTCACAGGTTAGTGGAGACAGCCGTCGTTGCAACTCACAGCTTAGTGGAGACAGCCGTCGTTGCAACTCACAGGTTAGTGGAGACAGCCGTCGTTGCAACTCACAGCTTAGTGGAGACAGCCGTCGTTGCAACTCACAGGTTAGTGGAGACAGCCGTCGTTGCAATTCACAGGTTAGTGGAGACAGCCGTCGTTGCAACTCACAGCTTAGTGGAGATAGCTACTTTTCCTACTACACACCATTTTTCACCATCAATTTGATGAGTATTTAACCAGTTTTGCAACAAATTAAAAATATTTTTGTATTATCCTAATGTAAATTGATAAAATCTATATTTTAGGTCATTTTGTGAAAAAAGTGGAGATTGCCGGTTTTGCCTCTATGAGGAGTATAGAGGCAAAATATATAAAAATATAAATATATAAAAAAATATAAAAATACCTGTGAGTAGAGGATGTTTTGGTCCGAACTTGGCAATGGCAGGAGCGGCTAAGACGCCGGATCCGAGCTGAAGACCATGAGAGAGTAGTTGGGTAAGGAGAGCAGCACTGAGGACGAGCCAGCCCCAGCCGCCCTCCGGATAATAGTGTTGCCGGAGGGTAATGAGCTGGGGCGCGGGCTTGGGAGCGGTGCAGCTCCCCAGCCCGGAGTCGGCCCCACAGCCCAAATAGTGGGGCAGGGATCTGGACCTGAACAGGCCCGGCGTCGCACCTCCGCTGCAACAGCACACACACATCACACATTAGAAGGATATAGCGTCTGGACCTTATTAAAAATGGTTGCTTCATTTAACAGGTATCAAATTTCGTGTCGATACATTCATTCTATCGGGAGTTATCGTGTTCACAGACACACCCACAGACAGACATTTCCTTTTCATATTTGGAATCTGGAGGTTGGAAAACATGAAACATGAGAATGAATTAATCAAATAAGTTTTCGCTTTCTGGGATGTTAATATGGTCATTTTTTTCAAAAAGTATTGTTAATAATTAGTTAAGTGTCGTCAATAATTAGGTAAGTGATGAGGAATGATTAGGTAACCAAGTGAAAATCTAAGAAAGGATTAACAATATTCATTTTCATTCACTCCTATAGAACTAGAAGGTATATGATTAATAATGATGCAAACATAATTTATTTATTCCAAAAACTGGATGTTCACGATTAATGCAAAAGTAAAAAAGTGCTGCCCTGAATAGTTATGAATTTAGACTTACCAATTTATTCCCTGTGACCAGAGATATCTGGGTTGGAAAAGAGTTCTATGGATACGGGACTTTTCTTAAAGTCGTCCCCTTTCACCTTAAAATCTGGTCTAATTCTAAACAAACAACAGACTGATCAGGGCCCTAAAAACACTAACATACTTAAGAAATATGACATAGGTACATATACACAGAGGCTTATGAATCCTCATACTAAATTTCATATCGATACATTCATTACATTGGCATTTATCTGAGTTTTTGAGTTGAGCCACCCTCTGATCCCCCTTCCCTTTAGCCGATTTGGCTGAGAATCATTAGTTGTCGTCCTAATGGGGTTGAAGATATTTTAAAATTTCGTCTTCACAGATACACCCTCAGAAAGGCAGAAATGTTTTTCATCAAATTTTCCGACCTCCTAGAAAACATGAAATTACGGTAAAAACTCTGACCGATTACATACTCCCCCTATACCTACTTGGTATAACTGGGGGATGTAATATAATTCTGGGTGTGTGTTTGTGTTTGTGAGAAGATTCTGATAGAATGAATCGGGAGAGTATCGATACGAAATTTTATATGTATATTCAGGATTCCATAAAAACGACGACTATCAGCCAAATCGGCCAAAGAGATAGATGAGGATTATTCGGAGGCTTAACCCACACTTTAATAACTGTCGTTGTAATAAATGCTTTGACGGAATTTCACATATAAATTTCAAATACGATAAGGACGCCCACCTATGAAAGTTGTGCAAAATCGGCTAAAGGAAAGATGGGATCAGAGGAAAGAGCTCGACTCGAAAATACTGATGTAATAAATGTATCGAGATAAAATTTAGTATGATTCAGAAGCCTCTATGTAATCAATTATTTATTTTTAGATCAATTGATCGATTGGTTATGGAGGGAGAGCAGCAACATAATTGATTAATTCGTGCTGGGGAAGTACATAGTTGGTGATTCAACGACAACAGAAGAGATGAGGGCAAAACAACATGTAATTAAATTACCTAATTACGTTTAATAAAAAAAAATTTTAATTTAAAAAAAAGGGAAAAATAGAAAAAAGGGTAAATAATAATAGTAAAAAAAAAAAAAATTCAAGTAAAAAAAATAAATAAAAAAAAATAAAAAATAAAGAAAGGCTATCTTCAGGTTACCTCTATTATATATATACTTATTATCTATATTTTTTTTTGCTTATTATTCATATCTATATGACGTACATATGTATATTCTGTTGAATGCATGTTTTTGTAAATATGCTTATGTATTCCTGCGTGTCTATATTTTTACTGTTATTGCTGTTTGTTTGTTCTTATATTTATTGTTATTGTTACTGTTTGTTTTATGTTTATTTTTTCAGTTTAGTTTATTTATTTCCACTGCCTAGTACCAATGCATCCATGTGAAAAAAATAATAATAAAGAAATATCGAATTGGAGCATGACCTTGAAATTGTACAGATACAGATTTGCCACACTTTTTTTTTTTTTTTTTTTCTATTCATCAAGCTTGATACGCCATATATATTGGACGCTGATGACCTTTGCTGTTTTGCGTCCTTAAACTCCAAATCCTATCCTATCCTAATTATGTTATTACATTGAGTACTATCCATCAGTTTGCGAACCTTCTGCACATTCAAGGTGGGAGGAGACACAGGCTAATAAGGCCCATCCTTATCTCAACTCATTCTCCTGTCATTCCATTGGATTCTTCATTGTTTGCTAATTAATTGTTATTTGTCATCTGTAAATGTTTTGCGACAGCGATTTTTCAATGTAGACTATGAATCTTTGGTCACAGGGAATAAATTGGTAAGTCTAAATTCGTAACTTTTCAGGGCAGCACTTTTTTACTTTTGCATTAATCGTGTGAATCCAGTTTTAGGAAAAAATAAATCAGGTTTGCAACATTAATAATCATAAACTTCCTAAATCTATAGAAGTGAATGAAAATGAATATTGTTAATCCTTTCTAAGATTTTCCCTTAATTACCTAATAATTCCCCATCACTTACCTAATCATTGACCACACTAATTTTTATACACACTTACCTGGTTAATAACCATACTTTTTGAAATACTCGTGTGTAATGCCCAAAATTAGGGATACTAATTGTTTTAAAATAATTAAGATCAGTGAAGTGAAAATAGTTGGATTGGAAGGCAGGAAGTCTTTGGAAGACCCCAACCGTAAGGAGAATACAAGGGTGGGGAATTACTTATTTATTAAGGGTCCAGTCCTTGTTCCAGCCAACATTCCAGATCCAGGACTCAGCCACCAGAGCAAAGAGGGAGATGTGTTGGAGCTCTTTTCAACTTTAGAGACAGACAGCAGAGATTGATCCAGAGAAATCCAGAACCCAACAGCAATCGCAACAAGCAACGAACAAAGACTAGAAGATACCGTGATCCAATAAACAATTATACAGATAAAGTTGGAGAGTATTTTTGAGAGTATATATATACATATTTTGAGATCTTTAAAGGATTCTGAGGGATAATTATTAAGTTGTTAAGAATGTTTTTCATGAATATATTATATATATTTGATTATTCAAATAAGAATGCGTAATTTTTCTTTCATGTATTTTGCACCTCACAGTCATTTTGATTTTTCATAACTGTTTGTCTTGGCGAACCCACGCAACCAAAGAGAGATAAGATAGAATTAGAAATATTTAGAATCATTAGTTTTTAAGAACTTTTATTTTCAGTATTTTTATTTCTCATACCAACAATAAATAATTCACTTTACACGTGAACGATTTAACCGAAAACACCCTCTTCACTTGGAATAGTCTGCCGTAGTGAATAAATGGTTAAATGCAGTAACTGCATATCTCATATAACTGTTATCTCATGAAAGATTCCTCAAAGAAGTAGATTGATTTAACCGAGAACATACACAATGTTACGAGATACCAAGAAACCCACATAGAGTCCTGAGCTCCCAACGTCTTCATAGTGCGCAGATGGTTTGGGGGATGATCACAGTACACTTGACTCATTTTGGCCATTTTACGACTTGACCACTTATTCCCCCCCCCCCCCCCCCATTTATGTGGCCACAGATATGTAGTATGTACTTACGGTAAGTCGTTATTTGACATGGCTCTCGGTATTTTTACTTCTCCAGTTATGCGAAGCATAGAGGAGGTTATGGGCTTAGGGGAGGTAAGATAAGAATGAATGTACAGACTCAAAATTTATTATGATTCAATGGTCCTTGTGTAAGTCAACTATGGATTCTTAGTCAAAACCGTCGATGTCGATTGCTTTTAGAGGGAGAGAATAAAATAATTGATTAATTCGTGCTGAGGATGTACATTGGTGATGATTCACCGACGACGTTTTGACTACGTTTGAGATTAAAGAAGTAAACCTACCGTAGTACAGTCAGTCATAGCCCCACCTTTCTCCTGCCTTTCGGCGCGCCAAGGAGCGTCGGCATTGAAATTAAGGCGGGCTCTGAGGGTGATCGCCGATCGTCGCTTCTAGCAGACCACACCAACAAATTCTTATTTTTATTTTATTTATTTATAAATAAAGGTAGGTTAAGCCCATTTCCCTGACCATTCGGCGAGCGGGTTTGGTGGGCTTCACCGTAGGTCGACAACCCCCTCGCAAAAAAAAAAGAAGAAAGTTAAGCTACCTTGCCGAAAATCTGTGACCACGATAACTCCCGATAGAATGAATATATTGGCGTGAAATATAACATGCATATCCAGAACTCTTTAAGGACGACACCTATTGTCTTTCAGCCAAACCGACCAAAGGAAAGAGGGGGAGTAGAGGGCGGCATAACATAGAATATCCTAGAACTCCCGGTGTTATGAATGATATTCAACACCACTTTTCTTCTTCAAAAGGAAAGACAGCCCGAACTGCCCGTGCGGTGGCGTCGAGACAGCGGAACACGTAATCATCGAATGTTCACTGTACGACGGGCCTAGGGCGGCGTTGATACGCTTGACCGGATCGTACCTGGGACTGACCCTGCAGCAGCTCGTGGCCGAGTCAAGTGACCCGGCATTCACGCAATTTGTAGCGGAGTGGAGGATGCGAAAAAACGCCTCCTAACCTCGAGCCTTGGCGGCACTCCAGTGACAATAACACCTGGCGGTCCTAACCCGGCATGAACTTTCCGAGTTTCAGCGCACTCCAGAAACTACAGCTACGGTTCCTCCGCAGGGACGAAAGCACCCAAGAGCTCAGGGGGGTGGGTTTAGTGCAAAGCCAACACGAGGCACACTACACTGTTGGGAATGCACGTGCATCCCTTCGTTAAAATTATTCCCATAGCCCTGCAGAAAAAAAAAAAAAAAAATTGATTATATGAGTTTTTCACTGGAATTCCATGTTTTCATTCGCTGTATCTAAAAATGAAATAAAAAATGTCTGGCTGTTTGTGTGTTTGTGAACACGACAACTCCCGATAGAAGGAATGTAGCAACACGAAATTTTTTATGTGAATCCAGAAAACGAAAACACCTATTGATTTTCAGCCAAATTGACCAAAAGAAAGAAGATGTTAGGAGGGAGAGGGCGTCAGACCGAAACCACAATAACTGCTGTTATAATTAACGAATGATAATTCGGAAGTCTCAATTCGGTAAGATGGTTTTAGAGGGAGATTAAAAACTTATTTGAATAATTCGCGACAATTTTTTTTATATTGTAAATATGTAAACAAAAAAATAATTCGTATTTCTTCACAATACCGCTTTCTTCTTTCATAATCATCACCTGTAAAGACCGGCGACGATGAGCACAATATAGATCCCTCACTCGTTCTTACATGACAGGTTTTCAGAATCACAAAATTTCCTGTTTGGATTTTTTTTAAATTTGTTAATCATTTTGCTCAGTAAATGAGGAGCTTCTTCATTTTTTAAGAAAGAAATCAGGTTTTGTAAATGGGTGTTGAAATAACTTAGTATTTCAGATTGTGGTCAGTTCTTGGTGCATGGTAGACATGCGTGAGACGGGAATAACCGATACAAAATTCAGTTATAATAATATTTATTTTCGTTAAACCGTAGCAGGATAATTCGATATGTTGTACAATTGTGTAGGTACATCAAAATCGCTTATAAAATATATACATCTTTATATTTATATTTATTTAAGATACATCTTTTTTCTCAACGATATTTCGGGGCGATTACGCTCCTCTTCGGAAGAGCTATAATTACTATAGAAATTACAGGATATTATTGGAGGACCTCAGCTAATAAAAATGAAAGCAAAGTTTTGACACATGCCCGGGCTTTAACTACGAGGTCATATTGCCTACTTTTGCTTTGGTGGAGCCCGGTTCTAATGTGGTAGTTCTAAAATGTGCCTATCCAGGTTTATTCCACTTGGATAAGGGGTCTTTAAAGAGTATCTGACATTGTACAGGCTCGAGACCATCGTTTAACGTCACATCAGGACAGTGTGATCAAGGTTTTTTACGCCTCGTTGGGATACAAACGCGCGATCTTGAGCTCAGTAAGCAAGCATGTTACTTCTTCAGTAAATTTGTTGATGTTCCTTGGTCTGCTTCATCAAGCAATCCTGGCAGGCAAATAGATTTTAGCTTGTGGAAGGTTTGCCCAGTTCTTCACATCCAACTTCGCTTATGGTTCCTATGATTGACTTTTTAACTATCTGTTATTCGAGAGATGAATACCTTCGAGTTTTTCATTTCCCTCAACTGATACCTGACCAAATATCCTTCGCAGAATTCTTCTTACAAATCTCGATCCGATTGGTTTTGTTATTGTGTATTTTTATGTTCAGGATCCACATTTCTGGACGCAACAATCTGATCGGTTGTCTCCTCTCTGGAAAATGCTCACCGTATTGCCCTTTCCACGGAACACCAAATCATCCCGGACAAGTTCTTCGCCTAAGAAGATGGTAAACTGGGTCAGGAAACACAGGCTCTGTGACCACTGAATAAAGTTCCTTGGCATCGAGACAGACGGACTGTCAACTGACGAGGGCTGGACTATCTAAACTTTCTCATGGTCAGTCTGATTGACGGGTCACGACTCGGTGACATACTCCAGACGTACCATTCGCTCCATCGTGTCCACCCAATCGTACTTCAGTCACTAGCGTAGCCAGAAGAGAGAGAAGGAGTAGGGAACATCAAGAATTCCAGAAGCTATTGAATTACGTTGGCAGGTAAAACTAATTTCTGCCTTAATGTTTATTTCCCAAGGACTGGGAACATGACATGACATTTCGATTTTTCCGTTAGGACAGCAGAACTTCCCTCCTGTGTGGAGCTTTAGTCACAGGCTCAGCAGTGGCGTAGCGTAGGTTCCTACCGCCCGGGGTAGATGCTAAAACCCTTTTCGCATAAACCTAGCAAACGTCTAAAAACACGACTTTCAAAACGACATTTCTGGATGGTTTTCAATATGTATCTCGCAAACCAAGCGACCTGTGAAAAATCTAATTTTATACAATTCAGCCTTATAGTTTTCTTTACAACGTTTGTTTGAGAAGAGTTTTGATTAGATCATAAATATAAATGGTCTCTTGTAAAGTATATTTAGGCCACTAAGTAATGTGGTCACAATTGTCGTTCGATTTCGGTTAAAATCTAATCAAATCTAAGTTAGCACATTTGACATCTTCTTATCAAATTTAAGTTCATAGCGACAATCGTTGTTGAGTTAGAATGTTCAAAAAGTTTCAATCATATAGTCTCAGATAGACATCACAGCGAAAATGGTCAAAATGTATTCAGGGGATTATACAATAGTTAGTTATTATGACTCATGCCCGGGCTTTAACTACGAGATCATATGAGGCCGACTATACTATGAGAGATCTAAATTTGGCCTACGCTAAATTTTCACCTACGGTCGGGTGCTCAAGGTTTCTTCGCCTCCGGGATAGAAGGTCACATGTTTTAATCGGTCTATCTTATGGATGCTATCCAAAAGTTACCAAAATTTTGAAAGTTTTCTCATGGATCATAGCTTAATATTGATTAAAATAGATGTTTTTCTAGGCCACACCTTGGACATAGAAGGCGAGAGAACTGGCCTGCCATTCAGTAGTCGAGGGAACAACTCGATAAATCGAGACTGTTTAGAAACTAACCCTCCCTTCTAGGTCTTTATTGAAGTGGTCCCAGCTATTCGTTTGTTCCTAACTTTCACTTTGTTATAGACTTACAGTAGATCCTATTTCTCCCTGCCAACGAGATCCCTCTCTTTCAGTATATAATATTTTGCCAAATTATTAAACTATATTTTGTTTATAATTTTTTTGCTTCCTCAACTATACGAAGTATAGATGAAGTTATGTAATCGGTCAAAAATTCGATGCTGAGTTATCAACGAAATTTTATGCTATTGTCACCTATTGATTTTTAGTCAAAACGGTCAATTTGCATTAGAGGAAGAGTAAAAACTTAATTTGTGCTGGGGAAGTATATAGCCGGTAATTCACATTCATTAGTCCAATCGAAAAAAAAATGTTTTTTTTTACTAAAAAATGTACCTTATTAATTTCTAATGATTAAATTTCATTAGATAATATTACCAAGTAATGTTTAAATTATATAGCATACTGAGTTTAAGATCGCGGGTTCGAAACCCGGCCGAGGCCCTTAGGTTTTTAAAGGGGTGTGGTAAAGCCTTAAGCACACCGACCTTCGGATGGGACGTAAAGCGATGGTTCCGAGCCTGTGCGATGTCAGGTACTCGTTAAAGACCCCTACCTAAGGTAACTAAACGGTAGGCAAAAATTAATGACTCATGTCCACCAGAACTATAGCGATATGACCTCGCTGTTAAAGCCGCTGTCCCATGATAGATCCACCATTGCTGCCTGGTGTATAGAGCTGAGAAGGTGTTGTTCATGCATGAGGCGGCTCGGACTGACGGATATTTAGTCTTCTGACTATAGTTGAGACAGTAAACAAATCACCTCTCCGCAGAGCTCCACACATGTATTGTTATTAATTTTGTTATCTGGAGGTGAAAAACCCTTGAGAACACCGTCCTTCGGATGGTACAATAAACGATGGTTCCGAACCTTCATTATGTCAGCTACCCCTATCCCGAATAAAAATTCAGGGTACCTAGGCAAAATGTACCTCTACCCATAGTAGAGTCGGGCTCATGTCCACCAGAGCGATCTTTAGGCGAAATGACCTTGTGGATAGTAACTTGATCTGTACATTTTTATGATGTATCCTATTACCATGTTATAGTCTGCCGGAAATAAATATTACTACTATTAATATATATGTATGCGTGTTTGCTTACTGAGCTCAAGATCGCGGGTTCGAAACCCGATCGAGGCCCTCAGTTTATTTTACCTGGGAGGTATGCCGTCCTTCGGGTGGGACAATGAGCCTGTTTGATGTTAGTAGATAAAGACACCCTAGATGAATAAAAATTTAGGGTAGGCAACATTTAGGACTCCCATAGTAGAATGGATCTCATGTTCACCAGTGTGAAGAGAGAGCGCTTTGGTAGTAGGCGATATGTAGCCCAAGCATGAGTCACAATAACTAACTATTCAGGAAAATGGAAATTCCCGTGAAAACTCAAAATGAAACTGAAGAAGTAAAAGTAAAAGTTGGAATTAATATTTCCAGAGCCTGTCGCGTTCTCAGATTAACAATGGTTATCCTAAATTAACAATGGTTATCCTAAATTA
This sequence comes from Aradus depressus, assembly GCA_963662175.1. Classification (NCBI taxonomy): domain Eukaryota; kingdom Metazoa; phylum Arthropoda; class Insecta; order Hemiptera; family Aradidae; genus Aradus; species Aradus depressus. The sequence continues at coordinate 23,861,901 of OY759214.1, forward strand.
ACAATGGCTGTCCTAAAATCCTCTTGGTTTCTAGCTCAGTGCATCTTTATCCTCCTTCAAGATTTTCTTGTATTTTGTCTTTAATTTAAGCTGACAATGTTACCTGAGTTGCTGAAGAAGGGACAATGAGACTGAAGGGTTTAGTTCAATTTACATAACGATTCAGTAAATTTTCTTTCTCCTGAAGAAGCCTTTTCCCGAATAACAAGGCAGCCGGGATTTGCTTTCCTTAGATATTTTGCTTTTAAAAGTGAAAATTTGGGATTTCCCACTTTCCAAACAACACGTAATTATTCGATATTATATTTTCACTGTGCCTTTATGCGGCTATTTTAAAACAAAAAATATCTAGTGTACGTATTTCCCCAGCAAGAATTAATCAATTAAGTTTTCGCTCTCCCTCGAAATCCAATCGAGCATTTGGATTAAAACTCAATATTTGATATACTTAGTGGTTTTTGAATCATCATACAAAATTTTGTCGATACATTCATTACATCGATAGGCATTGGGATTTTTGAGTTGAGCCCCTCTCTGACCCCCTCTGACCGATTTAGCTGAAATTCAATAGGTGTTGTCTTTAGAGGGTTCTGGATACACATATCAAATTTTGTGTCGATACATTCATTCTACCAGAAGTTATCGATCAGAGGTACAGAGACATACAGCTTTTTTTTTTTATTTTTGGAATCAGAAATTTTGTAAACATGAAATTCCGTTGAAAACTCAGCATTGAATTTTTGACCGAATAAAAGAGAAGATTAGAGATAGATTACAGTTTATATTCCAACCGCTTCCTTACCTACCTTATGTAGTTCAACACAGATCAACCATGTCTAAGTTTATTACTAAACCTGAGGATGGTGTAATGCCAAAACCTGTAGTTTATGTATAAATTTGTTTGTGGAATGGACAATATTTCAAAAAAGAAGTTTGTTTTATTTATTTATTACATGTTTCCATTATATGTTTCTCAAATAAGAATTATAGTTAGTTATTGTGACCCTTGCTTTACCAACGAGGTCATATCGCCTACTACCAGAGCGCTCTTTCGTCACTCTGGTGGACATGAGTCCGACTCTACTCTAGGTTGTCCTAAATTTTGGCTACCCTAAATTTTTATTCACCAAGAGTAGAGGTCTTTAACGAGTACCTGATATCGTACAGGCTAGGAACCATTGCTTAACGTATCATCCGAAGGACGCCGTACTCAAGGTTTTTTCACCTTCCAGATAAAAAATCTAAGGGCCTCGGTCGGGTTTTGAACCCGTGATCTTGAGCTCAAAAGGAAAGCATGCTACCTCTGAGCTACTGGAGCCCTCTACTCGTATGTGTGTAGTGTTTTGTGTTTTTGATACTTAACATTTTTTCAGAGATACTGTGAAATACTTAATATAAAATATAAATTGTAGGAATATTGAGGGTCAGTCAAAGATGGAAAAAAAAACACTATTCAAATGCCAACGTTTCCATATATTTTATATCATCATCAGGGCCTACAAACAAGGGGGGAAATCAAGATTAGAATCAAAAATAAACAAATTTTTTTTTTTTTTTTTGATAAACATTACTGAACGTTAAAAATACATTATAACAAGTTAAAAATTGAAACTGACTTACTATGATTAATTACTAAACATTAAAATTAAATATGAAAACATTACTAAAGATAAACATTAATATTAAGAAAAGATAAACATTTATAATGTATTTTTAACGTTCAGTAATGTTTATCAACAAAAAAAAAAAAATTTTGTTTATTTGTGATTCTAATCTTGATTCCCCCCCTTGTTTGTAGGCCCTGATGATGATATAAAATATATCGAAACGTTGGTATTTGAATAGTGTTTTTTTTTCCATCTTTGACTGAACCTCAATATTCCTACAATTAGAATCTACAGTCGCTAATCAACATCTACATAAAATATAAAGAAAAACTTATGATTTTTAAAAATATTGTCTATTGAAAAGAACAATCTTTAAAAAAATCATATATCATCCCATAAACCTCATTATTCATTTATATATTTCTCAGACCTGTATCTATCATTCACTCGTTAATGTATTTTGCAGTCATGTTTCTGCCAGTTTCCCAATTCTTAAAAAATCGTGTACTAAATAAGGGTTAAAACACCCATAAACTATCGTGACTTATTTCCATGTTATAACCACCATATAGAACAAGTATTTGTTGATCTGGTGAAATAAAGAAGGAAAACTCATACGTTTTTCTTTATATTTTTTTGTATTGTTAAATAAACTAGGATATATGCAACAGCATTGACCACTCACTAAGAATTATATATTGTGTTCGATATATCCTAGTTTATTTAACAAAACACAAAAAACGCAAAATATCTTGAGCACGCCCTCCTTCAGATGAGACGTTAAGCGATGGTCCCGAGCCTGTTCGATTACGATTACAGGTACTCGTTAAAGACCCCTACCCTCGGTGATTAAATATATTATATATGTATATGTTTAATGGTTCTGATATGCAACTAAATACCTACGTATGTTAGTAAGTATCGGAGCTGTCTGCACCTTCCAGCGGCACTTGTGGCATCTTGCGGAACTATGTGAAGTATGTTAGTATGTAACTAAACTTCATCACACATCGTTTTGTATAGGATATCTGTGCAAATTTCTGGATACCTAAGTATTCTAGAATTTTATGTAAAATACAGATAAAAGAACCTTTACATACTTCCCCTAGCAGATGATTTAAAAATAAGTCATTTCAAGACTGCGGAAAAATAATAAAATAATAAATATGTGATCAGAAGGACTTTATTATACCAACCACGGTTTTACATCACTCTCCTTCCTCCTTCCCTTCTGAAATTCATTTCAAACTGACATTACTGGGAAAAAAAGTAATGAGTTCGAATCAGCTGTTTTCTTTGTTTCATTGCAGAGCTTAATTCTGAGACTGACTTTCTTATTCACAGTAATGAAGGATGGAAGGGGGGAGAGAGAGTATCTGTAAAAAGTGTGATTGGTATAAGAACCAAGTTATGCCCACATCACGTATATTTTATTATTTCTATTATATTCTCTTCAGTACAAATATATTTTAATCTTCTATATGCATTACAATGAAGTTAATTATTATATTTCCTAAGAAAATTTGTGGGGGCCATATGGTGGCCGTGCAGGCTAGAACGTAGGGCTTTGGTCGCATGGTCTCAGCATGGTTTGCGGGTTCAAATCCCGTCCGGGAGACAGTTTTATTTCATAGATAGAACTCCCTCTCGGGGACATGCATGTTGTAAATAACTAAATATAAGGCCAATAAAAAAATTTCTTTTTGTAAATTCTTCGGGTCATTGTAACTATCTGAGGGCATTTTGATAATTGGTGTAAGGATCAATGTTTGTATGGACCAATTTTTCGACAGGACTAATAATGAAGCAAATGTCTAAAAAAATTAGTCAAAATGTGTTTTTAGAAAGGTTTTCGGTAATTATCTCGCAAGTAGAAAGTCTTCAAAAAATTTTATTTCATATAAAATTTTCAATTTAAAAATATTTTTTTATTCTAAGTTAGCACATATGAATATTTTTATCTCAAATTTCAAATTCATTGCTAATGGAATTTGAAACGTGAAATTCTGTTGAAAACTCGATCTCGAATTATTGAACAATTACCATACTTCCTTTTACTGAAAGTAAAGAAAGTAACAAAAAAAAAGGAGAGTAAAGCGGAAGAGAAATTATTGAGAATATAGCCTACTTATAAAATATGATACTGACTAAAGGAACCTGGAGGAACCTGCTAAGGCTGAGTGGGGCAAGGTCGACCTAAATGAAATGGGGAATAATCATTTCGGTTTAACTTCCCCATCTTTATGGGAATGAGGGGAAAAAAAAGGGAAAAACTAAAAAGAAGGGTAAATAATAATAGTAAAAAAAAATAATAATAATAAAAAAAGGCTATAGGTTACCTATATTATTATCTATATTTATCTATTTTTTGCTTATTATTCATATTTATATAAGGTATGTGTGTATGAGTATATATGTATATTCTGTTGAATGCATGTTTTTGTAAATATGCTTATGTATTTCCGTGTGACTACAGTTTTACTGTTACTGCTGATTGTTTATTCTTATATTTATTGTTATTGTTACTGTTTGTTTTATTTTAATTTTTTCACTATTAGTTTATTTATTTCCACTGACTAGTATGAATGCATCCATATAAAAAAAAATAATAATAAAGAAATATCGAATTGGAAATCTTACAGATACAGATTTGCCACACATTTTTCTTTTTTTTTTTTTCTTCTAATCATCAAACTTGAAAAGCCAAATATATTGAACGCTGATGACCTTTGCTGTTTTGCGTCCTTAAACTCCTAATCCTATCCTATCCCATCTTTATGAGGCTGAGTGGGGCAAGGTCGACCTAAATGAAATGGAAAATGATCATTTCGGTTTAACTTCCCCATCTTTATGAAGTAAAGGGCAAGTTATGTAAATAATCTGAAATTTGATGGTGAGTTTTCACCCTAAAGTTATGTTTTACGCCCTCTAATACCAAAAACTGAAAAAAAAAAATGTATATTTGTACACGATAAATTCCGATAGAATGAATATATCGTCAAGAAATTTTATGTGTATATCCAGAATCTTATAAGGACCATACTTATTAATTTTCAGCCAAATCGGCTAAAGGAATAGGAAAATAAATGGGGAAGCGAACTCGGTCAAATGGAAAAGGAGAAAGAAGGGGGGCTCAACTCAAAAAACTCCAATATCTGCCGATGTGATCTATGTATCAACGTGAAATTTTATATTAAAATTCAAAATCCTATACAGAAACACACCGAATAATTTTCCGATAAATCGACAGAAGGGTAGTGGGGAGTCAGAGAAGGAGAACATGACTCAAAAAGCCTATATCGACACAACATTTAGTATGAGAATACAATTGATTTTTAGCTCAAACGAACGATTATTGTTAGCGGGAGAGCGGTAACTTATTTTATTCGTTCTGGGGAAGTACATTGTCGGTGACTTGTTAATACTTTATTTTTCTCTTACATAGGATACATATATAAGTAATGTTAATGGAATCCTCAAAATACATTCAGCATCTTCCAGTTTCCTCCCGGATACATTTTGCATTCGGACTCAGATCCTTATCATATATAATACAGATATATAAATCTTCAATATAATTTATTCTATTTCCTTCCTCAGATAAGAACCATTTGTTTAGATCCTAAAAACATATAATACCCCATAATTCATTGTCTAATAGTATTTTTTGTCAGACAGTTTTTATATATATTTTTTTTTTGGGGGGGGGGACTACATGGAAAATCTCTATGTATTTATATTACATTTTAGCCCGTACATTAGGATAAAACATTGAGAATATTGGCAAAATGTTGAGAAACAATGGTGAGGCCAACCAAAAAAATATCATGAATCTTCTCTCCTAGATCTCTTTAAGATGAGTAAGACAAAATGGCCGTCTGATAACAAAATAGGCGCCTAGATAGTATATTCGTAGGTCGTATTGTTCACAATAAATTATATCATCCAAGATGTGTACGTAGGTCTAGCAACAAAATTGTAACTTTGGCGACGTTAGTATGTTTCATGTCTGTTTCATTTTAAGACTATCTGCAAACGAAAATAAAATGAACTTTTCAGTTTTCTTTACAACATTTATTTGAAGAAAGTTTTGATTAGGTCACAAATATAGGTTAGGTTAGGTTTTATGTCTCATGCCCGGGCTTTAACTACGAGGTCATATCGCCTACTACCAGAGCGCTCTTTCGTCACTCTGGTGGACATGAGCCCGACTCTACTGTGGGAGTCCTAAATTTTGCCTACCCTAAATTTTTTATTCATCTAGGGTAGGGGTCTTTAACGAGTACCTGACATCGTACAGGCTCGGGACCATCGCTTAACGTCCCATCCGAAGGATGGCGTGCTTAAGTTTATTTTACCTCCCAGATAAAATAAACTAAGGGCCTCGGTCGGGCTACGAACCCACGACCTTGAGCTCAGAAGTCAAGCACGCATACCACTGAGCTACCGGCGCCCTCGGTCACAAATATATCGTTGGCCTAAACGTGATATCTCGTAAGCAACAGTTTTCCAAAAATCGTTTTTTTAACAAAAAAAAACTCTATTGATCTAGAGGGACCTCGTTTACGACATAAAACAAAAAAAAAAACATGAAATACCGTTTGAAGAACCAGTACCTACCTTCCAAAAGAAATGGGAACGAAATTCTGGTGAAACCTCGTAACTCCGTCAAATATGTTAATTCTTTACATGGGTTTGCAAACTAACTTAAAAACAATTCATGGCATGCATATACATCTCATGAACTTGAAAGAAATAAAATTTGTTTATTTATGGTATTGTCTAATTTCACCAACTATATTTACATGGGAGTACTTTCAGTATTTCTACCATCCTCAGCCAAAAACATAAGAGATAAGACTTTTGGCTGAGGATGGTAGAAATACCGAAAGTACTCCCATGTAAATATAGTTGGTAAAATTAGACAATACCATAAATAAACAAGTTTTATTTATTTCAAGTTCATTTGAATTATTTCACAATATCTCTGCAATAACGTCAGTTTTCATATACATCTCACCTGACACAAATGTCGAAAAAATTGAGGTTTCAGATAAAGAATATTTTGTTAATCAGTTTTTTGTCTCTCCTGTAAAGTTGGCTTTTTGCACATAATATGTGATGATATGATATTATGATTTGAACATAAACGTGATTCCTCATATTATGAGATATCACGGTTAGACCGACGATATGCTGTACTTTCATACTAGCATTATTGGGTCTATGAAAGTAATGTATTGGCATCAACGGATTTCTTTGTCTCAGCGTAATTCTAGGAGCCACATTAATTGTATGACGGTTTTCGGAAAGTATCTCGCAAATTGGCCGACTCGCAAAAAATACTTTATATAAAAGTGACTTTTAGTTTTCTCTATAACTTGAAGAGAGTTTTGATTAGGTCATAAATATAAGTGGTATCTTGTAAAATATATTTCTGTCTCAATTTTTGTCCAAATTCGGCAAAAATATAATCAGATCTAAGTTTGCACATGTAACATTTTTATTCCAAAATTTAAGTTCATTGCTAAAGTTTTTTTTTTGTGATAAAGCGCTCACAAAGTTACGATCATATACATACATCATCGCGAAAATGTTCCAAACGTATAATTCCGTTGAAAAATATCTCAGACTTTTCCACGATTATAGAAAGTAAAAAAGGAGAGTTCCCTTAAAAATCAGATATCTGAGTTTTTGGGAGTAAGGTCTTTATTTTATTTGAGGAGTGATACATTTATTTATCTTTCATCCTTTCTATCAGATCGCAGACAAAAAAAAAAAAAAGGAGGCACAGAGGGTCCTTTTTGTTGACATAAGAAGTGCAATATACCAGGTACTTAGAAAGATGTCCTTAAAGAAAAGGGTTTTCATATTTAATAAATCTCATCCGATTCTGTGCAGTTCGATAAGGTGAAGGGAGACACACCGCGAGTTTCTGTGAAACATAAAAATGAATGCGTGAAGTGACTCAGTTTCTGCCTCCCGTGAGTCTGTGTTCGTTCACAGTTTTCACGGCATGAGTTACGACAGTCCCAATTTATTTATTTTTATTTATTTTTTTTTTTTTTAACATGAAAGAAAAACTTTTAGAGGCAGTTCGTGGGTGAACGATGTTGTACCACACCAGTCATGGAGACTACATGAGAAGAAAATTTAAATCAGAGATATGGGAAGAAGTTGCGACAGAGATTGGGGTGAAATCTAGTGAATATACATTTTTTTTTTAAGTTGACATTTTAAACACTGCGAACACGCAACTTTCGCTTTCCGCTGCGCGCAGTTCATTCAGATTCTGCTTCACCCTGCCTCTCAAATTGCGCCTTGGCTAAAGTGAACCTTCTTCGTGTCTTACTGAAGATGGCAACAAGCAGCACAGAACCATATAGTAGAAGAAAAACGTTTATCCTAAACAAAACTCTCTCAGCGACAGTAACACATGACTTACTGAGTCAGATACATTACCGAAATTACTAGTCTAACCTTCGCAGAGATAAACCCTTTATCGTAAGTACTTCTCTCTAATGGCAAAGTGTTTTGAAACGTCTACTTATGATTATTATTTTCTCTGTTGGTATTTCCATTTTCAGTTAGTTTATACGAAGTTATGTGATCGTTCAGAAATTTGATGTTAAGTTTTCAACTGAATTTCATGTCTTCTGTGCTGATACTAGAAAAAAAAATTAGTCTGTGAACACGATAACTCCTGGTAAAATGAATGTATCAACAATAAATTTTATATGTGTATCCAAAAACCTCTAACCACGACACCTATTGATTTTCAGAAAAACCAACAAAAAAAGAGAGGATTAAGAGGGAGGCTCAAACCAAAAACCACAATAACTGCCGATTTATAGACATGAAATTTTATATTTTACTTCAAAAACTCGAGAAGGGCACCTTTTAAATTTGCGCAAAATTAGCCGAAAGGATGGGAGCGATCAAAGGACGGAGCATGAATCAAAAAACCTAACAACTGCCGATGTAATGAATATATCGACACAAAATTTAGACTGAGGTTTCAAATGCTCTTAACTATTGATTTTTAGCACAAACGGTCAATTAGGGCAGCGAAAACTTAACTGATTAATCCGTTCTGTGGAGGGTACATTGCCGGTGATTCACCGACGATTTTTTGGCATTGGTCCTAGGATAAATGTCGGTGCAAAAGTAACGATACTTTTATTTATGCAACTTAAATAACATTGGTACACGTAAGGCTCTAAAAAAAAAAGCTGTCGATGTACTTCCAGGGTTGCCACTTTTTTTTGTGCAAATAAAGTATATTGGTTATTAAAGGTAGAAAAAAAAAGTACATTGTGTCAAAATATAATTTTACTTTATTATTTTGCTTATAAACATATTTTTCATTACTTTTAGCAACTTTCAACAAATAATTATCACTGCTAAAAAGCTTCACAGCATCTTTACAGTCTATTTTAAGTTTTTAACTTAAATTAAGTTACTTTAACTTAATTTAAGTTAAGGTAAATAAGTAATTCATTTTTTATCAGATTCAGAGACGCTTTGTTTCTTTCGTCGCGCCATTTGCTATTTATCACAGAAAAAACTCTCACTGTGAATGCTGACGTGGCGGGAATCGATAGTAAAAATAAAATTAATTTATACAAATTTGAAAAACTATCAGCAGTCTTATTAAATACTTGCTGCCATTTTTGTGCAGTAGACAATTCCGCAAAACCTTCAGAGCTATATATTTGATTCTGCCTCCTTGATACAGCGGGGAAGGTGCTGGAAGGCATCATCCACGAGAGGTTGCGCGAGCATGTGGAGGCTGGCCTAACCGACAATCAGTATGGGTTTCGACCAGGGAGGTCAACAACAGATGCAGTGGAAGAGGTGAAGAATCTGGTGTGTGCAGCAATAACCGGGACGCTAAGGAGCCGGAAGCACTGCCTTATGGTCACGTTGGACATCAGCAATGCGTTCAACTCGGCTCGGTGGGACAAGATCTGGGAGAGCCTCTTACGGGACTTCAAGATCCCCAGGTATCTGATGAAGATCATCAGGAACTACCTAAGCGAGAGGATGCTGTTCGCGGACACCACTGACGGAACCAGGGAATTCAAGGTCACTACAGGAGTTCCACAAGGGTCAGTCCTTGGCCCCACACTGTGGAACATCCTGTACAATGGCTTGCTGAGCCTGCCAATGCCAGAAGACCTTACCTTGGTGGCGTATGCTGACGATGTAGGGATCGTCATAGTGGCTGATGATCTGGAAAACCTGGAACGCAAATTCCAGGCTGCCATGGAGCGGATACACCATTGGATGAGCTCTGTGGGTCTTTCCCTGGCCATCCACAAGACGGATGCAGTACTCTTCACCGGGAGGAAGGCCAGAACCAACATGTCACTGACCTTCCAGGGTTATACTATCGAGACCCAACCGGCAATCAGGTACCTGGGAGTAATGCTGGATCAGAGGCTCACTTTTAGGGAGCACCTCAAATACGTGGGAGCGAAGGCCGCCAGGACATCGGCGGCGATTTCGAGAATTCTGCCCAACGTCGGTGGCCCTAGGCAGAGCAGGAGAAGACTGCTGGCAGGAGTCAGCACATCCATCCTTCTGCACGGGGCCCCGACATGGGCAGATGCAACGAGGATTCCCTCATACCTGAGGCTGATCGCCCCCGCTCACAGGCGAAGCGCACTGAGAGTCGCATGCGCCTACCGAACAGTTTCTGGCGACGCTGCCTATGTAATTGCTGGGCTGCCCCCCATTGACCTCTTGGCACGGGAACGTACGCGACACTTCAAAAGGAAACAAGACCCGGTTCAGGTGGAAGAGGTGGTGCAGCGCTTCGACCACAGGGGAAACCGGGTCTTCTATCAGGACGCGGGGGCCAGCCCTGGTCCAGCAGAGCCAGAGAGGGCCAGGACAATTAGGGAGTGGCAGGAAGAATGGGACAAGTCCACAAAGGGACGGTGGACCCATCGGCTCATCCCTCGAGTCGAGCCTTGGCTCACCAGAAAGCATGGGGAGGTGAATTACCACCTCACCCAGGTACTCACGGGACACGGTGGGTTCCGGGGGTACCTCCACAAAATCGGGGCAGCAACAACACCAGACTGCCCCGCGTGCCTTGGTGAGACGGAGTCGGCGGAGCATGTCCTCCTCAAATGCCCCAGATTTGAGGAGGGAAGGAAAAATCTGGAGTGCAGCATGGGCGCCCCGCTGACTGCTACCAGTTACGTGGACGCTATGCTGCGCTCCCAGGAGTCGTGGGATGAAGGCTGCGATTTTGCAGCGTTCATCATGGGCGGGTTGGCCCTTCAGGAGAGGGCTGACAAGGAACAGTAGCGGTAATAAAACAGAAGAAGGGGCGTTACCAGCCACCCTTCCTCCCTTCCGCGAAGTAATGACAGACCGTCAGTTCCGCGGAAGGGAATCAGGATCGGCAAGGAGGGGGTTTTAGTGGGTATGGTGATGGTGAACCGTCTCGAGTCCCACACTATCCAGGGCTACCTTCCCTGGATGTGCGTCACAGCATTTCCCCCTCCAATGAAAAAAAAAAAAAAAAAAAAAAAAAAAAAAAAAAAAAAATATATTTGATTATATAATTTGTTTAATAAAGAAATTTCTCCATAAAGATCATCCATATTTATATTAAGATTTTGCAGATTTAAATTTTCAACTATGTTAACAAAATGATCAAATTCGACATTGCTTTTTAAATTTATATTGCTAAGTGTAATATATTCACTGCCTATCTATTTGATCCGTTTCACTATCAAACCTTGTTTAGTAAGGTTGTCCCTGTCCATGATTTACTGCAATATAAAGCTATCAAACCGATTAATCGTATTTTTATTGCACTCAATCCGCCTCACACGAAACGAACAAGAAATTTTGACAATGTTGACATTTGAGGTTAGGATGCGTTCAGAAACGAACGTTTATGTGGCGACCGCCGCAGAGTATATTCATCAATTATAGATCCTATTCGGCAACAATCGATAACGTCACCGATCCCAGTAAATCTGTCGTTCTGTTTTACGCAAAAAGTTCTTACGTCCAACCTTTTTTTGTATGTTATATGTAAAATGAATCCCAGAGAAATCAAATCATGCGAAATAAAGTATTTTCGCGTACTTTATTGTTCTCATAAAGTATAGAGTACAATTACGCGAAATAACGTACAATACCTACTTTATAATAAAGTACGGGTGGCAACCCTATGTACTTCCCCAACACGAATTAATCAATTAAGTTTTCGCTCTCCCTCTGTCGTCAATCGACTGTTTGGACTAAACCAATATATGACTTACATAATGGCTTCTAAATCTTCATACTAAATTTTGTTTTGATACATTCATTACAACGGCAGTTATTAGAGTTTTTGTGTTGACCCCTAATCCTCCCGTCTCTTTGGCCGATTTGGCTGAAAATCAATAGGTGTCATCCTCAGAGGGTTCTGGATACACATATAAAATTCTCACTAATAAAATAAAATAATTATATTCCCCCAAATAAATATATGTGAGTGAGAATTGGACTGAGAAGGAGAGATTCTGGTAGGAACAAGAGACAAACAATACTGAGAAGAGAGGATAAACAGGTTCTTTCTAGGAAGGACCATCAAATACCAGAAATTAAGTTAGGATGTACATTAGTAGATAGGTAACTTATACACTGGATATGTGTTTCCAGGCGTAACCATTAATTTATCGGCAAATTGGGGTAATGTTTTATTTAAATACCATATTAATAATAACGAAATTTGAAAAACTCCGACTTCTAGCTCAAATCCGTCTCCACAATAGCAATAGAAATTTTAGAATATTATTTGGAGGGCTTAGGTATGAGCTTTATCCTGAAAGTGTCTGCAGGCTCTGAACCTTAGACGAAAAGGACGACCTCATACACTGTTTGTTCCATTGTCCCTCTTTGTGTATCCCCAGGCAAGCATTTCTCCACAATTATCTCACCAATAAAACAGAATATTACTCAGAAACATTTGTGCATATTTTAAATAATTTAGAAGTTAGACAAATTAACAATTTATTTTTATTTTTTACTGATGCCTTGAAAATAAAGAATAACATAATTTAATTTGTTGCATGTAAAAAACATATTTTTTATTATTATTATTTATTTTTTATTTATTTATTCATGTTCATGTCATATGTTGATTTATATAATTTTTGAATTGTTTATTTTATCCTGGTTGCTTGCACTATTCATATTAAAGAGCATGTCCATTTTTACTATTTCATTATTATTGGTATCTTTTTATTTAGTTGTTATATTTCTTATTACGTATTTACAATTCTTTGTATAGATATTTTTTTCTTTTATTTTATTTTATATACTTAACTATAAGAATATTTATTTAGTAAAAAAAAAAAAAAAAAAAAAAAAAAAAAAAAAAAAAAAAAAAAAAAAAAAAAAAAAAAAAAAAAAAAAAAAAAAAAAAAAAAAAAAAAAAAAAAAAAAAAAAAAAAAAAAAAAAAAAGTAAAAAAAAACAACACTCATTGCCAAAGAGGGTTGTAATCTTTTGTGCAATAAAGTCTATCTATCAATCTATCTATATTAATAATAACGAAAAATGATGTGGCCATAATAGAACACTTTTCTACCAAACCCTTTCTTACAGAACACTGTCCCTCCTCTCAAAATCATTTTATTACTAGAAAAACACCTGAGCAAGCCGTCCTTCGAATGGGACGTTAAGCGATGGTCCCGAGCCTTTGCGCTCAAGTACTTATTAAAGACCTGTATCCTAGGAGAATAAATCTAGGTTGGCAACATTTAGGACTCCCACAGTAGCGTCGGTGATGGGAGGGGAGGTGTTTAGCGACAGTAGGGCAATGGCAGTGGACCTGAATATAAGACAACCCGAGACGGCAGGTAAAGTTGATACCTGGTAATATTTGCGTTTAGTTATACAAGGGATGATGATGGGAGGGGAGGTGTTTAACGACAGTAGGGCAATGACAGTGGACCTGAATATAAGACAACCCGAGACGGCAGGTAAAGTTGATACCAGGTAATATTTGCGTTTAGTTATACAAGGGGTGGTGATGGAAGGGGAAGTGTTTAGCGACAGTAGGGCAATGGCAGTGGACCTGGATATAAGACAACCCGAGACGGTAGGTATAATTGATATCTGGTAATATTTGCGTTTAGTTATACAAGGGGCGGTGATGGGAGGGGAGGTGTTTAGCGACAGTAGGGCAATGGCAGTGGACCTGGATATGGGACAACCCGAGACGGTAGTTATGAGATCACTTTCTACAGGAGAGCAGGCTTTCTAGACCAGAGACCAGGGACCAGCTCAACTCTCCGACTTGGGAGGGATCAACCCAGGCTACTACGGCCGCCAGCTCTCATCTGACAAACAATACGATTTAGTAGCCTCCTGTCCAGTATACTAGTCTACTCCAACCTAGCAACCATTATTTGTCTGCTTGATTAGCATCAACACTAACAAGCAGAGTTCACATCACTAACTATAGACAATACAGGGGTGTAACTCAGCAACTGATAAAGTTGTCAGTTATTCATCAAGAATCCCATCTCACAAATTTTTTTTTTGTCAAATCGAAATGAAATTAAAAGAAACTATATTCTAGAATTGAGGTTCCTAAACAATAAATACATAAAAAAGTCGTCGGTGAATCACCAGCAAAGTACTTCCCCAGAACGATTTAATCAATTAACTTGTCATTCCCCCTTCAAAACTAGTCGACTGTTTGCGCCAATATTCAACAATTGACTTACATAGGGACTCCTAATTCCTCATACTAAATTTTGTGACGATAAATTCATTATATGGGCAGTTATTGGGGTTTTTGAGTTGAGCCTAGCTCTGATCGTGTCGATACATTAACTTTATTATTGGAAATTTATGTTATGCCTCCCCCTTAATCTCCTCCGTCCCATTGGTCGATTTGGCTGAAAAACAATGGGTGTCGTTGTTAGAGGGTTCCGGATTGACATATAAAATTTCATGTCGATACATTCATTCTGTCGGAAGTTATCGTGTTCACAGACACACACACACACATACTTTTTTTTACATAACCAGGCAACCTTCGTAAACTGTAAAACACTTAATAACTTGGTATAATGAATGCAACAATATGAGATTTTATATGGGAATTCAAAAGTTCGTAAGGAAGACAGCTGTTGAGTTAAGCCCATCAAGGTAAAAAAAAAGGACGGCCTCGATGGAGAAAACTTAGTAAAAATGAATTATCAGGTATGTACTTCCCCAGCAAAAAATAATCAATTACGTTTTCGCTTTCCTGTTTGAGCTAAAACTCAATATATAATTCTTATATTGAGTGTGCAGGTAGCTCAGTGGTATGAGTGCATGTCTTCTGAGCTCAAGATCGTGGGTTCGAAACCCAACTGAGGCCCTTAGTTTAATTGATCTGGGAGGTAAAATAAACTTAAGCACGCCGTCCTTCGGATGGGATGTTAAACGATGGTCCCGAGCCTGGACGATGTTAGGTACTCGTTAAAGATTCCTGCCCTAGGTGAATAAAAAATTTAGGGTAGGCAAAATTTAGGACTCCCATAGAAGAGTCGGGCTCATGTCCACCAGTGACGAAAGAGCGCTCTGGTAGTAGGCGATACGACCTCGCAGTTAAAGCCCGGGCATGAGTCATAAAACCTAATCCTATAATTCTTATAGTGGCTTTTGAATCCTCATTCTAAATTTCATGTCGATACTTCGGCAGGTATTGGAGTTTCTGTGTTAAGCCCCCCAATCCCCCCGACCCATACATCATCACACACATATAAAATAGATTCATTTTATTTGAAGTTATCGTGTTCATAGACTCATACACAAACACATAAATGCACAGACATACAGACAGACATCAAAAGGTCAGAAAACATGAAATTCCGTTGGAAACTTCGCAAAGAATTTTCGACCGATTACATAACTTCCCATTTTTTTATTTGGCACCAGCCTAGTCGTAAAAATTTGATGAAAATACCACAAGTTTACAGAAACTTGTGCCCATATTAAAAAAAAAAAATCCTAAAAACTGAGAATCATCGATAAAATAATCATAAAAATATCCTTTTGCTTTAATATTATATAGGCGTCTAATGGTGGACCATAATTTCATATTAAAAAATGTGAAAACTGCAAACAGGAATTTCCTTAAAATAAGAATATATAAAGAAGAAAAAAAAAAGTTAAAATCGAATCTTCCAGGCTTCTGGTAAAATTTATGTTTCATTTATGGGCCGTAAATGTTCTAAGGGTGGCTTCAGAAAAGAAAAAAAAAAGTAGTCGGCTCGCAAAAGTTTTATAGAGGCCCTTGTCGACGGGTTTATTTGTTAAGGGACACCAGGTCTACTTCCTACTTCGTACAATAATTAATAGTTCTATAAAAAGTAGTTGAGGCAAGAACCTGGAGAATGTTCATATATATTTTGTATTTGGGATCCATGCCCGGGTTTTATTTGTTAAGGGACACCAGGTCTAAGATATATATAATATATATATATATATATATGTATATTATACATCGAACAACTGATATATCGCAGCGGCCGATATATCGGTCAGAATATATCGATAGATCAGTAGTTAACGATATAATGGTCTGAATATTATCCCTATTGGCTAATGGCTACACAGTAGGCGGATAGAAAGAATGGACCTAAGGAGAAGGCGATTCTACTCTCTTTTTTTTGGGGGGGTGGGGGGGGGGGGGGGGGGTGCTCCTGACCCCTTGAGGGAGTCGGTCACATCACCCTATTGCGTTGGGAAACAGGTTCTTCGGCTGTGGACCGGCTCGATGACTACGGTCCACAGTCGTCCTTGGTTTCCGGCGCTTTACGCCGAGTGAACTCGGGATCTTTTCGGGGGTTCTGTTCTGCCTGCGCCCCAGAGCCGAGGGCAGCCGCCGATTCTACTACCTTTTTCGTGTAATCCAACCTACCTCCAACTGTTAGTACGGTTAAGTGGGGGCAATAATAATGTTCAGCCTCTCTCTTGATCCCCCCTCCCCTTTGGCCGATTTTTATTGGACAGTGAAATTTTGAGACAGTCTCATACCTAATCAAGCCAGTATAAAATGGATTCGTGAGGATGAAGGGAAAAGGAGAAGTGATCTGTAAAGTAGTCACTATTTTGTAAATGTGGGTGGTCACCCACATTTACAAAATAGTGACTATACACTGAAACGAATAATAATAGAAACAATAAGAAATACACTTGATAGGCGACACTAATAATCTTATAGAGGAGACAAGTTATTACGAAATTTACGGTTCCAAGAAGAGTTGGATTAAGTCCAGAGATAAAGCCAGTTGTGAGCTAATAATTCTGTCATATTCACAGTTTTATGTACTTCTTCAGGAGAATATTCGGAATAGAGCCGAAATAACCAAGTTTTATGGTAGCTTGGAGAGGTTTGCACTCACTTATATGCTCCTCTTCGGAGTCAATCAAAACCTCATCTTGGAGATGATCGATTGGTAAATGGTTGGAGTGACACTGACCGAACCGGTCGAACCGAACCCAGACATCTCAACTATGAGTATTATAAAAAATGTTTAGCAATTTTGAGTCTTGTTACTGCGACGTCATATCATGGGGGATAGATAGTATGATATCACACAATAGATACAAGGTATCAGTATCGCAAGAAATGACTGACATAGCCGGTAGTAACAAAAAAACATGGTTTCCCCAACTAGCTCTTGATCTTAATCCAAGCCACGGTCTATTTAACTAATTTATTTTCCTTGTTTTTCTCATTTTTGTATTTTTATTATTTATTTTCTATAGTTTGCACATTGTAACCTGAGAAAGGGACGTGAGAACGTCCCGAAATGTCGTCGTGAAAGACACTTCCGGAAAAGTTATCAACAATTATTATCTTAATATTAAGCAGAGGGCGCCGGTAGCTCAGTGGTATGCGTGCTTGACTTCTGAGCTCAAGGTCGTGGGTTCGTAGCCCGACCGAGGCCCTTAGTTTATTTTATCTGGGAGGTAAAATAAACTTAAGCACGCCGTCCTTCGGATGGGACGTTAAGCGATGGTCCCGAGCCTGTACGATGTCAGGTACTCGTTAAAGACCCCTACCCTAGATGAATAAAAATTTAGGGTAGGCAAAATTTAGGACTCCCACAGTAGAGTCGGGCTCATGTCCACCAGAGTGACGAAAGAGCGCTCTGGTAGTAGGCGATATGACCTCGTAGTTAAAGCCCGGGCATGAGTCATAAAACCTAACCTAACCTCTTAATATTAAGCAAATTAAAAAAGAAATGTATCTACTGTATTTACTACATACTTTATCTACTGTATAATATTATTATTTTTGTAATCATATTTTCAAGTATTTATTTTTTAATTTCTTTTTACTTTTTAGTAGTATTATTATTTCTAATCGATATGTCAGACTCTAAGATTTAATATCTGTTTAAGTATCTAAATTATAAGCTATCTTAATGTAAATATTCTTATGATGTATCCTATTATCATGTTATGGTTTAACGGAAATAAAAATTATTATTATTATCAGCTCTTGCTGCTCCAGCGAGTCATGGCCTACCTAACTCACTCTTGATCCTCCAACCAGTCATGGTCCTTAAGGTTATTTTGCTGTAGTTCGAAGAAGTAGTTGTAACGCGCATCCTATGATCATTTTTATATGAAGTTTTACTTCCCAATGATGTCGATTAGAAATTTGATCCGATCTTCTGTTTCCGAAATTTAAAAAAAACAAAATAATTTTTTGTCTGTATGTGTTTGTGAACACGATATTGGTCACCAAATTTCATAATATGTACATACATATTATGTAAAGTCACAACCCCATGAGAACCATACATATTAATTTTACAAGAAATCGGGGGGTTTAACAGTAAAACTCTAATAACAGCTGTAAAATAAACTAACCGTACTAAATTTCATATACAAATTCAAAACCCCAAGTGGACGACTTTCACTTATTCATTGTCATGAATTTTTATTTTTAAATTCAGAACCTCATAAGGAAAGCACATATTAATTTCCCCGAAATTGCCAGAAGGGAAGGGGGGTTCAGAAAGAGAGGCTCGACTCAAAAACCATAATTTTTATTTATATATTTACAACGGCATAACATTTGCCATTAGCAATTGCGAAAAATAGTGCAGTGTCAGGTGCGTGGCTGTACTGCTGGGGTGCGTGACCGAAGAGGAGTCCAGGCTAGTCCTGGAGCAGGTCCCTCTGCCATATCCGCTTGAGGCGTCGGGTGGATTTGTGGGGAGAGTGTTTGTAGATAATTATTGTATAAGTGGATTGGCATGATTGAGTTTGTCGTGAAAATTTTGATATCGTGTCCTGATAACAGAAGGTACAAATGGGATGTGAGGTCATTATGTAATGTGAGGTTGGAAACGTAAAATGGCGCATTGGCAATGTGGCGTAGTATAATGGATTGTAGTGACTGAAGATGTTGTATGTTTGATTTTTTGGCTCATCCCCATATCTCGATGCCGTAAGTCCAGATGGGTTTTAGTATAGTGTTGTATATGTGAAGTTTGTTTTCAAGCGATAATGTCGATCGTCGTCCGATGATTGATTTCAGTCGTCCAAATCGTCTTTTGAGGTCTGTGCGTTTCAGTCTGATATGAGTTGTCCAAGTTAAACGTCTGTCTAAATGAAGTCCTAGATATCGGACAGTGTCGGATGCAGGAATGGGCTGGTTGTTAATGTAAACTGCTGGACAAGTGTTGAGTCTGAGGGTGAATGTGGTTTGCAGAGATTTGTCTCTATTAATTTTTTATTCTCCATTTGTTGGCCCAGAAAAAACCCCAAAAAAAAACCATAATAACTACCGCTGTAATGAATGTATTGACACAAAATGGTCGATTGGTATAAGAGGAAGAGAAAATACTATCAAGACGATAGTTGATACAGAACTATAGCCGTTTAGACCTGAATCATTCTGTACATAATATGGTGGATTTAAATGATAATATTCTAAAAAAAACACTTACGTCGATGTTCCATAGCCAGGAAGTTAAGTTTGAGGAGGAACCTAAAAGGATGAATGGTACAACAATATGATAATATCTTTCAATGTGACACTTTTGATTAATAGTCAACAGAATTATCAAATAAAGGCATTGTTTCAGATCAGGATCCAGTCGGAACATCTTATTGTATTTTCATAAAGGTCCACACCAGTCCTGACATACGTAACGTGTATTCCATGACTCCATTCGCTCGACTCGCCTTTCTCAGCGTCATTACATTCATTTTAGAAACATTACTTAAATTCGAAAAAAATATCATCTGTGGAATCATTGGCAATGTGTTTCGCTACGTTTTCGCTCTCCCTCCAAAATCAAACGCCTTTTGGATTTCAAAAAAACAATAGTTGTCTCACATTACTTTTGAATCATCATACTCAATTTTTCGTCGATACAACCCCACTGCAACATATATCAGTGCCCTAGGCGAAAATCTAGCTTGCGCCCTCTTGTTAGGAGAGAAAATTTCAATAATTAAAAAATAAAACTTCATAAAAAAATGTTTTAATGTTTAAATTTATTATAAAAAAAAAAATATATATATACTATATATAAAAAAATTTATAAAAACAACATATATTATCATAATATATCTGAAAAAATGATTGAAAGACATCAAATTGTATCAATTTTTGAAAAAATTCAATTGTATTTATCGGGCTTTAGCATTAGCAAATTCTTCAATTACATCATTCTTGGCCAGTTCGTTTTCTATTGCAAGAACAGCAAGAGCATGGAGTCTTTCTTGTGTTATAGTTGATCTTAAATATGTTTTTGTTAATTTCAATTTGCTAAAACTCCTTTCGCAACAGTCTACTGATACTGGAATCGTTAAAAGTATGCGTAACGCAATCCACAATTTCGTGTATAAGTCGCAAGTATTAGTTTTTTTTTCAATTATTTCAATCAAGGTCAAAGAGTCAACAACTCTTGTGCCCCTAACATCGAGGCGTCCTTGACGATCGCCTTTCCCGCCCCGCCGTTCCACCAAAAAAGAGTTTTTGAGTTGATCGGATTGTATTGTATTCACGGACCCACAGGCACAACACAGTCAGAATATTTTCTTGTCCATTTTTGGAATCAGGGGGCTGAGAAAAAAAATGAAATTTCGTGCGTTTAATACATTAATGATTAAAGTATACATACTACTTAATTAGAAAAATATACTGTATCAGAATAAAGAATCCACCCGCCATAACCTTTGAAAGGATGGTTGTATCGAAATGGGATAGTGTGATCTTCATTAGACCGAGGAAAATATAGGCAATGAGATAATGTTGACTCTCCACCAGAGGCGCTGCACGCACACTAACTTATAAAGTTGTCGGTGAATCATTGACTATGTACTTCCCCAGAACAAAGATAGTTTTCGCTCTCCCTCCAAAACCAATGGACGGTTTGGGCTAATTTTCAATAAGTTGAATTAAATGAAACTTCTGAATCCTCATGCAAAATGATGTCAATAGATTCATAACATCGGCAGTTATTAGCTTTTTTTTTTTTATTTACTAGATCCCCGGGAGGGAGTTCTATCTACGAAATAAAACTCACTCCCGGACAGGATTCGAACCCGCAAACCATGGTGAGACCATGCGACCAAAACCCGCTCTAGCCCGCACGGCCACCATGGCTCCCTAAACGTTTTTGAGTTGAGCACCCCTCCTCTGATCCCCTATTTCCCTATGGTCGATATTATGGTTCAATATGAAATTGGGTGTCGATATATTGATTACAACGACAGTTATAAGTTTTTGCGCAAAGCCCCAATCCTCCCCTCCTCTTTGACCGATTTAGCTGAAAATTAATAGGTGTCGTCTTTATAAGATACTGTATGAATGTACAAAAGTGTTGATTTATTTATTCTATCAGGAGTTATCGTGTTCACAGACACGCCGAAAAAATTGAGAGACTTGTTTTTGTTTTGTTTTTTTCCATTTTTGGAATCAGGTCAAAAAAACTGAAATTTAATTGAAAACTCAACATCAAATTTCTGACCGATTACATAACTTCTCCCAATAAATCGATTTTAAAGTTAGTGTGCGTGCAGCGCCTCTGGTGGAGGGCAGTCAACTAAATCTACTGCCCGTATTACATCTCTAATGAAGGATAACCCCAATGTCGAAACAACCATTCATATGAAAGATGGTAAATTTATTTGGATACTGTATGAATAAAAGTTAGAAAATAAGAAACTGGGATGAAATATATAAACAAAAGTGAAAGGTGCAAAAAGATTTAGTGAAATGAAGATTATAGTAGGTGCCATTGCTATTAATATTGCAAAAAAGGTTATTAAAACAAAATACAAACTATAAACAAAAAACACAAGGAGGTGAATGGGTAAGAAACGTGTGAGGGTTAAGTCAAATTTGACTCACCTCCTTCTTCGCCACAAGTCTTTGAATTCTTCTGTGGTCTAAACCGCTCCTAAAATAGAGACAGGATTCAAAATTCCATCCTACCACCTTAAAATCATCATAAATCCTTTATAGTAATAACATTTAAAAAATATATATAAGTTAAAAAAATTATGTGACCATTATAGGACTTTTTATACCAACCACGTTTCTACAGATCACTTTTTCAATCTATTCTGCCATCCTGAAACTAGAGGCTATATGAAAGTAATGTGTTGGCGTTCGCGGTTTTCCTTGTTTCATTGTACAACGAGCGTGACCATTTTGAAATTGATTGATTTTTCGCTCATTAAAACTCATTTTTTAAGACGTTTGCTCAATTTACGCGAAAATGGAAAATAGACTCACAAAAAATGCTCCTTATTAAATATCCTATCGCAAGTTATAGAGCTCCAAAAAATGTTGACTCTCTCTCCCCATTCCCATCTATAATTCATCTCATACTGACATTACTGGATGTAAGTAAGTCACTCCCAGAATTATGCTGTACAGTGAAACAGGAAAAACCGCTGTCGCAAACATATTACTTTTAAGTAATTTTGGCACCGAAAACAAAAATAAAGAAAAACTTTATTTTTATTTATTTTTTTAAATATTGTATATTTCACAAAATATGTATATATAAAATACGAGACTACTCTCGGTACTACTACCATCTTCAGCCACTGTTTAACAAATACTACAAGATACTAAACCATTTAGTATTCGTTAAGTAGTGGCTAAAGTTGATAGCAGTACCGAAAGTACTCCAATATATTGAATATATTCTGGAAAATAGACTATATTTTTAAAACATACATTTTCTTTATTGTTTATCAAGTGTTTCACAATATCTCTGCAGAAAATTTTAAATATCATATTACTTTAAAATTGACAGAAGACAGATGGAAATATAATGTTTTACACATAAGTGATTGGTATAAGAATAGAATGTTTTACACAAAAGTGGTTGGTATAAGAATAGAATGTTTTACACAAAAGTGGTTGGTATAAGAATAGAATGTTTTACACAAAAGTGGTTGGTATAAGAATAGAATGTTTTACACAAAAGTGGTTGGTATAAGAATAGAATGTTTTACACAAAAGTGGTTGGTATAAGAATAGAATGTTTTACACAAAAGTGATTGGTATAAGAATAGAATGTTTTACACAAAAGTGGTTGGTATAAGAATATAATGTTTTACACAAAAGTGGTTGGTATAAGAATAGAATGTTTTACACAAAAGTGGTTGGTATAAGAATAGAATGTTTTACACAAAAGTGGTTGGTATAGGAAGTCCAAGAGGGCGCCGGTAGCTCAGTGGTATGCGTGCTTGGCTTATGAGCTCAAAAACGTGGGTTCGAAACCCGACCGAGGCCCTTAGTTTATTTCATCTGGGAGTCCTTTGGATGGGACGTTAAGCGAAGGTCCCGAGCCTGTACGATGTCAGATACTCTTTAAAGACCCCTACCCTAAAATTTAGTATTCCCATAGTAAAGTCGGGCTCATGTACACCAGAGTGACAAAAGAGCGCTCTGGTAGTAGGCGATATGACCATGTAGTTAAAGCCCGGGCATGAGTTGTAATAACTAACTAAAACATTTCATATGGAAATGAGTCTTTTGGGGCTTTATCACTTTAGTCTTATTGGTCCCATCTCAAATCTAAGGAAACCATGGAGATTATAAAATATATTACAGAACATTTTTGATAGGAGCCACTTTTTCGATAAGAACCCTTTTCGTGTAACTCTAGCTAACGTCTAAAAAAACTAGTTTCAAAAAAACATTTTAGGACGGTTTTCGGAAAGTATCTCGCAAATTGGTCGACCTGCAAAAAATACTTTATATAAAAGTGACTTTTAGTTTTCTCTATAACTTGAAGAGAGTTTTGTGTATACAAGTGGTATCCTGTAAAATATATTTAAGCTCCCGAAGTAAATTGAGTCATAAAACCTAACCTAAGAAGTCCATATATTTTCGTTTTCTTTATTCTTTTTAATAAAAAAATTACCAATTAATACAAATATATTTTAAAATTGGTTGTCATCCATTAATGCTTATTGTTTATTCTTAGGGGCTTCATAACTTGGAAATTTTATAAGAAGCATTTTTGGTAAAAACCAATTTTTCAAATGGACTAATCGTATTTCCACAAATCAAGTTAAAGTCTACAATAATGAGTTTAAACACATAATTTTAGGAAGGTTTTTTGCCATGTATCTAGTAAACTGAGCGGCCATGCCTTTCAGTTTTCGAGGGCGCCGGTAGCTCAGTGGTATGCGTGCTTGACATCTGAGCTCAAGGTCGTGGCTTCGTAACCCGACCGAGGCCCATAGTTTATTTTATCTGGGAGGTAAAATAAACTTAAGCACGCCGTCCTTCGGATGGGACGTTAAGCGATGGTCCCGAGCCTGTACGATGTCAGGTACTCGTAAAAGACCCCTACCCTAGATGAATAAAAATTTAGGGTAGACAAAATTTAAGACCCCCACAGTAGAGTCGGGCTCATGTCCACCAGAATGACGAAAGAGCGCTCTGGTAGTAGGCGATATGACCTCGTAGTTAAAGCCCGGGCATGAGTCATAAAACCTAACCTAACCTTTCAGTTTTCTCGACAACTTTTAGTTGAAGAGATTTTTTCGTCCAAAATCGAATCAGATTTTAGTTCATTTCAAGTTCATTGCTACAATCGTTTCAGAGTTAGCACACGAAGTTCTACTCACATTCACACTGACAACATCGCGAAATTGACCAATACGTTTTCAGAGTGTCTTGAAACGTGAAATTCTATTGAATACTCGATCTCGGATTTTGCACGATTACAAAACTTCCTTATACTATAGGTATACCTATAATAAGAAAATAAAACAAATAAATCAAATAATTGATTAATTCATTGTCTAGTGAGATGTGAAAGATAGAAACAGTGCGAAGGATTCTTAAACGGATCATTTAGATGTACGATAAGAAGATGAACTGGAGATCATATATCATTGAGACCAGTTACACTATCCAAGATGTAAATACCATTGTTAGACTCGTGTTGACACGTTCCTTTGAACCGAAATCAGCCCTCCGTAGCCGTTGGCGTAGCTAGCTGGGGGGGCAGGGGTGGACACGGCCCCCAGAATGCCCGGTCCTCCCCCAGAAAAATGCGATCTAATGTACCTAATTTAAAAAAATTATAATACATAAAGACAACTCCAGAAGGATATAGAAAGCTTCAGTTCCCAGTCAAAATGATCTAAACATTTTTTGCAAAGATATTGTGAAACAATAAAAAGTAAAGAAAAAAAAAGTATGTTTCTTTTATTAAAAAATATTGTTTATTTCACATAATACATTTAATATGGGAGTACTTTCGGTATTGCTACCATCTTCAGCTTCAGTGAAATCAGTAATTTTATGAAAAAAACAAGGCATTTCATGAACTGCCGGCATATTGTGAATTTACATTGAAGCCTAGGCTTTTCACAAAATGACGTATTTACGTCCGGCACTTGATGATGTTCTACACAATCTGACTCGTTAACCATGTAACAATTGCTGAGGTTATTATAATCATACCAACGATACTTTTGTTTTAAATTTAAACTCAAGTGCAATTCCAGATGCCACAAAAGGGATCCTTGTATCAATAAGTGACAGAAAAAATTCACTAAATAAAATAAACTATTTGTTTATTTTTAATTTGCATTGAAAGTACATTTTTTTATATGACTTTTTTAATTCCTATTAAATTAAAAAAAACATATAATATTCCTATTTAAAATATTTTCTTCTTTTATTTGTACTCAAAAACATATTACAAACATTAATAAATACATTTTAGGGAGCCATGATGGCCATGCTGTTTAGAGCATAGGGCTTTAGTCGCATGGTCTCACCATGGTTTGCGGGTTCGACTGCCGCCCGGGGGTGAGTTTTATTTCGTAAATAGAACTCCCTCCCAGGGCCATGGATGTCGTAAATAACAAGGTAACACACTGAAATGGCTAATATGCATCGAACATAAGGCCAAAAAAATAAAATAAAAAAATAAATAAGTTTGTGTTATTTACATATTTATATACTTGTTCAACTTAGGGAAACATCACAACTCCCTGCACGAAGAAACGTTGGAAAGTTCGTGTAGATTTTAATTGGAGTTCAAAAAAGCAATTAAATTTCACCTCTGTGAAAACACATCGGATGGTTTATTAGCAATCTCTTTCCATTGCTTTTAGGTACCATTTTTGGGTACAATTTCATTTTTGTTCCAATAGAGCGTGCTTACAGACCGAAACACAATATGAATCAATGGATATGTACTTCCCCAACAAGAATTAATCAATTACATTTTCGCTCTCTCTCCAAAACCATACGACCGTATCTTATTTTTTTTATTATTTAAAAAAAGATATTTACAACCGTATAAAGAATATAAACAACAAGCAAATGTGCTAAAGGAGAAAAAAAAATGGCAATATCAAAATGTCAAGAGAAGAGAAATCACCCACTGGTGACACTCTCTAAGCACTGAGTCGCACTCATTTATGGCTATTCACAGTCACTGCCTGATCTGAGAAGGTCTCTAGAACATAGACACTTGAAGCGTCGTTCGGGAAGTGTGGCAGAAGAGAGGGGCCAGGACTAGAGTAAAACTGAATATTTACACAGTGGCTTCCGAAACCTCAAACAAACTTTGGTATCGATACATTCATTATATCGACAGTTATTAAGGTATAAATACCTTAGTCGAGCCACTCTTCTCCTCCCGCTTATCCCATCGACCGATTTGTTAAAATTTTTAGGTACCATCCTTATAGGGTTTTGAATTTAAAAATGAAATTTCATGTCGATTCATCCATTATATCGACAGTT
The DNA here is from genome assembly GCA_963662175.1 of Aradus depressus. NCBI lineage: Eukaryota > Metazoa > Arthropoda > Insecta > Hemiptera > Aradidae > Aradus > Aradus depressus. Next base: position 23,888,786 of record OY759214.1, read on the forward strand.
ATTAAGGTATAAATACCTTAGTCGAGCCACTCTTCTCCTCCTGATTATCCCTTCGACCGATTTGGGGAAATTAATATGTACCACCTTTGGGGTTTTGAATTTAAAAATGAAATTTCATGTCGATACATTCATTACATCACCAGCTATTGGGATTTCTGAGTCCAGCCCCCTCTGATCCCCCTCTCCTCTTCGGCTGATTCCGCTGACAATTAATCAGTGTTGCCCTCACAGGGCTTTGAATTTACATATGAAATTTGGTATCAATACATTCATTACAGTGGAAGTTATTAAAGTTTTGGATTAAACCTTCCCCCTAATCCCCGCCTTTCTCTAGGCCGATTTGGCTGAAGATCAATAGGTGTCGTCCCTAGAGGGTTTTGGATACATATAAAATTTCGTGTTGTTACATAACTTCCCCTATACTTCGTACAGCTAAGGAAGTAATAGCAATTAATTTCACCTCTCTGAAAACACCGGATGGTTTATTAGTGTTCTGTAACCATTGCCTTTAGGTGCCTATTTCGGGTACAATTTCATTTTCGTTCTAATAGAGCGTGCCTACAGGCAAAAGCACAATAAATAAAAAAGATAATAGGATGTAAGATATATTTGCGTACAAGTTCTAACAATATTGGAACGGCGAACTCAAAAGTCCATCATGAATGTCGGCATAAATCACAATGAACTGGTTGGTGATCCTCGCCTCTGGGGATCACCTCGGATTATGGTGATGAGACTAACGGAATTCGGTCTGAGACAAAGATTAGAACTAACCATTTCTTAAAATTGCTCAACTTACATTGTTAGTTTTGGATTTTAAAGAACGAAAAAATTGCCAGACTAGCACCGCACTAAGCGAGCTTAGATGAACCAGAGAAACATAGGATAGAGAAATTACATATGATAGATGTTGTAGGACCAGATTAGCACCGCACTAAGCGAGCTTACATGAGTCAGAGAAACATAGGATAGAGAAATTACATATGATAGATGTTGTAGGACCAGATTAGCACCGCACTAAGCGAGCTTACATGAGTCAGAGAAACATAGGATAGAGAAATTACATATGATAGATGTTGTAGGACCAGATTAGCACCGCACTAAGCGAGCTTACATGAGTCAGAGAAACATAGGATAGAGAAATTACATATGATAGATGTTGTAGGACCAGATTTCTCATATAAACTACGTATGAGATTTTACAAAAATCGATAGTTGAAAACATCAAAAAATGTTTGCAAAAAGTCAAAAAATAAAAATCGATCCGTCATTGAATATTCGTACTGAGGCAAATACAGTATTCAGAAGAGCCAGAAGAGGTGAAGTACATAGCCGGAGACTTTTCAACTGCTAATCGATATTTACTCAATTTTATAGTTAACTGAATCACTACATAAACACAAGATCCAACTTACATAAGTGTATATGGTTGTGAAAACTATCTAAACATTCTTGTAAAGCATGCCGACCTTACCATGATTTAACTTCAATTGTAAATTTTTTTTTTTTACATCATAAAAAAAAAACATGACAAATGTTGTAAAATGTTGCTGTCAACTATATCTCTGTTGTAACAAATCAGTAGATACCTTAAATGGAGAACCACTCACTCAGGATAGTGAACATGTAATAGATCTGTTGTCTAGCATTGAAAAATAGAAAAAAAATAACATTGAAAATGAAAAAAAAAAAAAAAAAAAAAAAACCAAAGAGAGATTAGTGATTGATGAATTGATTGAGATATCACATAATATTTTTTGTTCTTAAGCCCTTTGTAGTCCCGACATCCTGATTCGTGTGTAGGCGGACAGATGAACCAATACTCGACTTAAGATGCATCCGGATACTTGCTGATATTAAAATATGAATTTTAACAAATTTTGACGTTTTAAAGTCTCATGAACATGTTCTTCACGAAAATGTACACTTTACTTAGGGGCCTAAGTACATTATACAGGATACAAATGTTGAGAAAAGATACATGCCAAAAACCGTACTGAAATGTTTTGAAACTCATTTGTTAAGACACCTGTTAGATTTACGTGAAAACAGTTGGTCCTATCGGAAAATGGGTCCTCACCAAAACTGTTCCTCATTAAATATTCATTCGTTAATGTGCCCATAGATTTGAGATAGAACCAATATGACTGAGGTTACACCGCCCCAAAGAAAGTAGAATAAATCTCTGTAGAACATTTTTCTAAGTAATGCTTAAATTGGAACGCATAGCAACGAATTATAAACAATTTTTTATTATTGGTAGTAGTGTGCGCCGGTAGCTCAGTGGTATGCGTGGTTGCTTACTGAGCTCAAGATCACGGGTTCAAAACCCAGCCGAGGCTTTTAGTTTATTTTATTCTTTACAGGATTTACTTGTATCAACAATACTTACAGATCACTCTCTCTCAAGTCCCATTCAAAAAACCTTGAGCACGCCGTCCTTCGGATAGGACGTTGAACGATGATCCCAAGCCTGTACGATGTCAGGTACTCGTTAAAGACCCCTGCCCTAGGTGAATAAAAATTTAGGATAGGCAAAATTTAGAACTCCCATAGTAGAGTCGGACTCATGTCAACCAGAGTGACGAAAGAGCGCTCTGGTAATAGGCGATATGACCATGAAGCTAAAGTCCAGCATGAATCGTAATAACTAACAATAGAATTTTTAAACATCTGACTCCATTTAAATATTGTTATTAAAAGTTTTAACAAAAAATGTATAATAATTATTGAAAGTATCGAATGTTATTAATCGCTACAAGTGACAGCCATGAAGGAGCCCGATAAGGAGAACCACGACTGAGATGGACTGACCTGGTGAAGATGGATGCCATAGAACACCATGTGGTGAACTGCCGGTGACGTACGACAGATCGCGGTTCAAGACGCTAGTGTAAGCTAAGATCTTGGGGTTCGTTCGCCGAAGATGTAAGAGTATTAAATTTACTTTATCCTCGACTTACAAAATTCCACACTAACCTCAACATCCTTTATCAACGCATACCATCACACCTTTATCTAATTAGCTTCACCATGAAAATTCCTGGGGAGTTTCAGCTGAAAATTAAACACGGGTTTGTTACAACCAATCTATCACCCAGGGTTCTCCGTCTGGTTCAGAAGGGATGGAGTTCATGATAACTGGAGCCCAGATTCCCGTGTAATTGATTTTTTTTTTTTGCTTGCTTGAAATCAATAAATAACAATTTATTTTTACCAATTAAGACATCCTGATTAATATACATACATTTTATTTCCCAAGAAAAAATTGCACGTTTCAGGTTTACTACTTACTGCTCAAAATTGCATACTTTGTCGTAATTAGAAAATTTATTTGTAGTTAGTTTGAAAATGTATACGTTTGAGTGTGTGAGATGCAAAACTCGCTCGTTACAAAAATTGAAAAAAATTGAGATGACAGCAGATTCTAAAAGATGTTTTGGCGCTTTATAAGACTAAAACATCAGATTGTATCAAAACTTGTTTTTTCCAATGGTTTTAGGAGACTGAAAATTGCAGTTAGTATCAAAACTGGTTCGTTCCATGCATGTTTTTTGCATTTTCTCAATATTCGGCTAATGTGTAACGAGCGAGTTTTGCATCTCACACACTCATTTGTTAATCGACAAAATTTTGAGAAAAATCCCGGATATGCCAACTCAAAAAGGGCCATAAATGGTGAAGATATTGGATTGGATCTACAACCTGACATTATAAGCAGCTACAAAAAATATATGGGCGGAATTATATAAAACGCAAATCAGAGGAAAGTTCGCATCAAAAGGAAGTTTAAAAACCTAAAAAGTCTAGTGACGAGCAAAAGCAAGAGCTACGGCAGCATCGAAAAGAAAATGAAAAAACGGCGTAAAGACGTTTTCACGGAAAATCTACGACGTAAACCTTGACTACGCCTTAATATTTTTTTTTTTTGTTTTTGTTTCGTTTTTGGAATCTGGAGTTCAGAAAACATAAAGTTCCGTTGAAAAGTCCGCATAAAATTTTTGACCGATAACATAACTTCCCCCATACACTATATAGAACTTTAGCGGTTGAAACAAGAGATGAATATAGAGAAGATATATTGTAAAGAAAGGAACGGACTCCCAACCCACGCTCTGTTATATATGAGCCTGGCCAAAGCAATCATTTTCTGGTTAAAACTTCTTACCTAAAGGAACCTCCCCTGGCTATTATTGCCTCTACACAAAAAGGATATTATTATTATTCCAAATATGTATATGATATACATTTTTATTTTTTAACAAACAGTAATCTGCATATCGCGACGTATCCGCGTGGCCGTATCGGCACCCCGGCACTTCGACCCTGAGACTTGATTTCAACTGAGATGTATAAAATTACACACATTGTAATTATTAAAATATTATAAAATTAATTATATTTATTTGTATAATAACAGTGAAGTAGGTAACTAAATTAGTAAATAAATATATGAAGTCGCATTTTGTTTTAAAATGAACCAATGAGTGGAGTATAAAAGACGACCATCAACTGTTCTAATAAGGTGGGCCAACCAGTTGTCTGGTGGAGATGAGAGATCTGAGTTGAGATGTAGTGAGAAAAGTTGTAGGCTTAAGGTGTGGTGAACCATGTAGATGTGAAATAACAGTGAAATCGATGCGCAAAATAACATTTGATAAACTTTAAGTAATTAGTTTATAAAATTTCTTTTTTAAAATTAATTTAATTTTTTTTTATTTTTCTGTATTTAGTTAACCAATTTATAATGTAGGTTTAGGTAAATAAACCCAATATTTGTTCTCTTATTCCATGCTATTCATTTCCCTGTTAACCCAGTGAGATAAATCATACCTTTGGATTGGATTTAACATTTTTGGAAAATTTAGAAAAAACAATATGGCATCTCTTTATTACATTTAGAAGAAATCCAAATGAAAAGTTTGTTAATTGAAATTTTTTTAAATATGTGCACTTTCTTCAAAATTGCACATCTTGATATTTTTTAGGGCCCTTTTCGGAAATTACTGTAGAAAATTTAGAAGAAGCCAGCTATTTCTACAGGAAATGTGGTAATAATATTTATTATTGCTTTAAATATTATTAATTATGTTATTTCAATTATTTTAATTTTATATTTTATTTAACAGTTACATATTTTTTTACCGCTGTTACTTTTTTTATTCAGTTTTATTGATAATTAATAACTAAAATATTAGACAAAAAGTAAATAATTTATATTATAATAGGATGCAATGACGTACCGATGCCCTATATACGTAATATTTGCATTTAATATTTTTTCTTGGTCCTTTTCCGTTAACAAAAATAAATAAATATTTTGCAACGATAATAAATATATTTACTATATCCATTTCGGCGCCAAACAATATATAAAATAAAATAAAAACACAACTTGTAATTTTCAAAAAACTTTGTTCATTCTTCTAATACGTAGTACTAACATCAAACACAAAACAAATACACCTCCATCTTGTCTCACGAACATTTTCTAACTCAAGATACCCACAAGCTTGGGCGGTCATCTTTCTTAAAAACAAAATAATATTGAAAACTTATATAAAATATATGAATAACAAAATAAATAATACTATTTTATTGTATCTAAAAATAACATAAATTAAATAAATATATCCAAAATAATACATAATAAAAAATTCCTTAAAAACAAACATGTATACAAAATATAATTAAAATAAAAAATATATATGATTCTAAAAGAACATTAATTAAAATTGAAGTGAAACTTCACAATTTAAAAAATAATAAAAATAAACGATGAATTTAAAAAACATGGTGAATATAACTTGCGAATGTAATCTAATAGTTAATATAATCCGACTAAATGCCTAATATATTCCATACATATTGTTACAAAATAGACGACTGATTTATAACTCTAATTTCAGTCGTGATAAGATCTTTAATAAAGTTATGGATAAGATCCGTCTGCAACTGCCTTCTCCAAGTCTCTCTCTCTCTCAACTTCATTTTGCATAACTTACAATTCATTTTCATATCTATTACCCGTATTCCTTTATTTGTCATTTGCATTTTAAATAAAAAAATTTTTTTTTATCTTTCAACGTGTGCTATAGCTTATGTTGGTTAGTCTGTTTGACCTTTAAAAATATATATAAAGCCTCATGTAACATCAAAAAGACATAAAAATATATATGACATAGGACTTTATTATACCAACCACTTTTGTACAGATCACTCTCTCTCCCCCTCTCAAATACATCTCATACTGGCATTACTAGTATCAGCGGTTTTATTTGTTTCATTGTATAGCCTAATAACCGAGAGTAACTTTCATATATTCAGTAATGACAGTATGAAATGAATTTCAGGATTCATTTCAACCGAAGGACGGCGAGCTCGTCTTTTTCACCTTCCAAATAAAAAAAACTAAGGACCTCGAACCAGCAATCTTGATGTTCAGAAGGCTGGCATGCTACCTCTGGTCTGGGGGCCTCCTGGTAGGAATGTTCTGTAAGAAAGTCCTATGTTCTAACACGGGTGGGGGCCATGGTGGCCGTGCGGGCTAGAGCGTAGGGCTTTGGTCGCATGGTCTCACCATGGTTTGCGGGTTCGAATCCCGTCCGGGAGTGAGTTTTATTTCGTAGATAGAACTCCCTCCCGGGTCCATGGATGTCTTAAATAATTATATATAACACATTGACATGGCTAATATGCACCGTACATAAAGCCAAAAGAAAAAAAGAAAAAAAAAAAAAAAAAAAAAAAAAAAAAAAAAAAAAATGTTCTAACACATACGTGACATCGTTAAGCGATGGTCCCGAGCCTGTACAATGTCAGGTATTCGTTAAAGACCCCTGCCCTAGGTGAATAAAAATTTAGGGTAGGCAAAATTTAGGACTCCCACAGTAGAGTCGGGCTCATGTCCAACAGAGTGACGAAAGAGCGCTCTGGTAGAAGGCGATATGACCTCGTAGTTAAAGCCCGGGCATGAGTCATAAAACCTAACCTAACCTATCACATACAAATGTTATTATTTTTTATATTTTTTAGTATAAAACTAACGATAATAACCACATATTTAAAATTTTTGTTCTAAAACTTGGGCCTTCGCCACTATCATTTTTCTTTTTCGTTTTCCCTTTTTTCAAGTAGTCCTAAAACACTGAAAACATTTTTTAGAACCAAGACTTTGCAATTTTCTCACATTTCATTATACCAGGGCGTTATACGAGGTCATATCGGCTAGTAACTGTCGCTCTAGTTGGAGCCCAACTCTACTGTGCAAGTTCTAAATTTTGCCTATCCAGTTTTAGTACCAAGGGTAGATTTCTTTAACGAGTATCTGACAACGTATAGGCTCGAAACCATCGCTTAACATTCCATCCGAAGGAAGGCGAGCTCATCTTTTTCACCTTCCAAATAAAAAAAACGTAAGGACGTTGACAAGGTTCCGAACCCGCGATGTTGATGTTGTCTCCTGCTCTGGTAAGATGTTCTGTTCAACCAAACTCTTCTCCGTTGTATTTACAACAATTCTTCTCTTCCCCTCGCCTTCAAGTTTCTTCTTACTTCACTTATGGCTAGAGATTTAAATTTAAATTGTTTCCTTGAATGATTGTACACAGACATAATCCTCTTATTGAAGACAAAGGTGAGTTCTTCATCAAAAGAACTGTACTGAAGCAGTATAATGTCCTCTTCAAAGAACATACCGTGAAAGTTTAAGATTAAGTTAGGAGAACTTCTAAGACTTTGTTACAAAGTGGTAAATCTTCGGTGGTTGATAGACTTTTAAGGATAAAACGCAGAGATGTACCTAACTTACAATTAATTGCCAATTAATTTAAAAATCCAATTAGGCACCATATTTGTATTAATTATTACTAAGTTTAGCCAGAATGCAGTTGTATTATATAAGCACTATGCCCGGGGCCTCCCGCCGATCTTATTTCCATGATCTTCCTTGGTCTTCTGTCATTCGGCGTTCGAACAAATTGAGTTGTCTCTCCTCTATTGCTTGCTTGATTGATGGCATCTCAAGGTCCTCCCGGATCCTCACGTTCCTTACGCAATTTCTCCTGGTTTGACCAACTATTCAGAGGAAGAAATTTCATTTAGTGTGGTTATCCAGAGATCAACCTTCGTAGAGATACAGGAGGATTGGAAGGAATATGGCTTTGTAGATATGGAGCTTCACCTGTGTTCTCTCATTTCCTCTGGTTGAGATGCAGATCTGACGGTCACCTGGACTGCCTTCTGTACCCTTCTGAAACTTCTTGGTCCACTCTCCCTTCTATGGGTACCCACCCACTCAGCAATCTCCACTAGGGCTCCGTTGCAGTAAATTCGCACATCTTTGCATTCAGATTTAGAGAAATTAACTTTGTGCTTCAGATTCTTTAATTTTCAGATTCGGAAACGAATTTTTTATTCTCATTGTTCAAAAAGGAAAAAAAAAAATAATTAAAATTTCGTGTTTCGTATATAAAAGCTTTAATTTTTATTTTCTTGGCAGAGGTCCTGCACCACTATCCTATCTTTTTAGGGACACTTCTTACTAACATTCATTCTATCGGAAGTTATCGTGTTCATAGACCAATCCACACACAAACAAACTTTTTTTTTCATTATTGGAGTCAGAGAGTCAGAAAATATGAAATCCCGGTAAAAACTCTTCTGAATTTTACACTCAGGAGACAACGTAACAAATGACATAAATAATTAAAATAGGTCCGGCCGTTTTGGCTCTTCGGGGGAACAAAGAATATAACATACAGATATACAGACAGAACTGTGAAAAACAAAATCCTCCCTTTGCGTTCCGGAGCCCGGTAAAAAATAAAAATAACAATTTTTGGAGACTAGTGTATGAGATAAGAACGAAGTTTAATCAAGTCCTATTTAACAAAGCTATAAAAAAAAGTGTATCTCATATTTTTTGCCAGACTTGTTCAACATTTGTCAGCCATTTGCCTTTCACAACTCAATGTATATTATTTGTAAGTAATAGTAACGAAGTCCTAACTTCTCAACAAGCTTGGGAATGAGAGGTTCCAGCGGATCAAAGCCAACTTAATGTTCTAAGGAACCAAATAACTGAAATTAAAAGAATACAAATATACACTACTAGCAGGTTACTACGGAGTAACTTTAAGCAAGTTGAAATTTTCAATGATTTTGAGGCCAGTGGTTTGTGACTCTCCCCAGTATAAAATTTAAATTTCTAATACCTCACGCTCTACATAAGAGATTTTTTTTTATTATGTATATTTACAATCTATTTGGCCTATAGGCCAAAAGAAACCATAAGTAAATTTAATGTTTATGTGATTACAATAAAATATATATACAAAATACTAAGAAAGAAAAAGAAGAAGAAGAATATAAATTATATACAAAATAATAATTAAGAATTAAAGTAAGACTTAATAAATAAAATAAATTAGGCGAAAAAAGTGAAATGCATAAAGAAATCATAAAGTTAAACCAAAAAAAAATGAGACTTTGTACAAAAAGTCATAAGAAAAAAAAAACTTCAGCTCGTCACGGGGGTGCGGGTGGTTCCCCTTTACCCCTCGTACCTACCTAGCCTCTGACTAGCAGTGGGGACAGACCAAAAGGGACAGGAGAGCTGAAGAGAGGCGACAATTAAAACGATGTTCTACTCAATTTTCTATTTAAAACTTGATTGACATATTAGCAGCGTCTTCCCCTCCGTTGGGAATTAAGGTTTACTACATTTTTGGTTTTATCAAAATTTGTATATACCACACTGTCTACGCTTGAACCGGGCTTATGAAAAGGCTATTTGTGAAATTTCATGAACATCTGATGAACCGTTGAAGAGCTAGCACTCATTTTATGCCCCCCAAATTCATCCAAATCGATTCAGTAGTTTTTGCGCCAACTTGTAACAAGTAGACAAAACTACAAATTTATATATATAGATAATCTCTTTTTGGAGGCTATCTGTTATAGATAGGTATATGCTGTCGCAGACTTTTTTGTACAACTTCTTATTGCCAACAATTCCTCCATACATCATTTTGATATATCTTCAACGGGTAAGGTAGCGTTTGCAATAAATGGCTGCCGGACGTTTCTCCTCCAACTTACTTCACTTTTACCATCACAGCTCAGCTCCGTTTCAAAAAGCGTGAAGATAGCCGATGTCTACAGGAAAGAAGTAGATAGAACGATTTATCCAAATCGGTCAAGTAGTTTTCGAGATTACCTCAAATATACATACAAACTTTCTCTCTTTATGTATTAGTATAGATAGGCTCATGTAAATCTAATCTATTCTATACTATATATACATAATTCACTGAATACACATACAGGGTTATATTGCAAAAACCTTGCTACGTTTTCGCTCTCCCCTCTGAAATTAACCCTTCTTTACCAAAATTGACATCTTAAACTACTACCCCTTCGCGGGATAGCAGTTGTACAACTAAAAGTACCTTCATGCACACCAATATTACATTTTGGAAATGTTTATTCTTTTCGGAGTTACGAGAATTTTGGAATTATAATTTAAATGAATTATGATAATTTTAGAGGTTACAGAGCTCAAGATCGCTGGTTCGAAACCCGGCCGAGGCTCCTACGTTTTTAATTTTCTAATATGTGAAGCGATGGTCACAAGTCTGTACAATATCAAGTACCTATTTAAAGACACCATTCCTAGAAAAATAAACCTGGGTAGGCCAAATTAAGAACTTCTATAGTAGAGTTGGACTCATGTTCACCAATGTGACAAAAGAGCGCTCTGGTAGTAGGCGATACGATCTCGTAGTTCAAGCCCGGGCATGGGTCACAGCAACTAACTTATGAAGCCTGTTCAAACCTTCCGAGACAGATATCGGTTGACCTTTATTTAACCACATTTCCCTCTTGGTCCCGTAATTCCAGCCATGGCTTTAACCGTCTCCTGGCACTCAGCCAGGATAAATAGACTAAGGTTTTATAGGCTGTGTAGAGGTCCGGCTTTATTCAAAAAAACACCATATTTTTCTTTTTACAATTCTGTTTTAAAGAAAAAGATCAATGAAAAAAAATAATGTCAGCTAAGTAATTGAAGGCTTCCTGGATGTTCATGGATTCCATTATCAGTATCTTTGAAGCGGGAAATTTTTGCTATCACAAATTTTGTTGAAAATGATTGACAAAAAAATTGTTTTTAAAAAATCGATGTTGGTTAACTAAACTTAATTTTTAACCGATTTCGCGAATTTCTAAATAGGAAGGCCAAACTTTACTTATATACCACGATCCATGAAAATCCGTTCATTGGTTAGGCTTGTGACACGGATTTAGGGGACACACAAATAGTTTGTTTTGACCTGAAACGCAAAGAATTAAAAGATATTTTAATGAAAATCGAGGCAAATTTTAAACGTCTAAGGAAGAGGAGAGTGTGATCCGAAGGTGTTCAAGGAAAGAGAGACTGTGTTTCGATGAGGTTTAAGAAAAAGGAGAGTATGATCCGAAGGCGTTCAAGGAAAGAGAGAGTGTGATTCAATGAGGTTCAAGAAAAAGAGAGAGTGTGATTCGATGAGGTTCAAGAAAAAGGAGAGTGTAATCCCAAGGCATTCAAGGAAAGAGAGAGTGTGATTCGATGAGGTTCAAGAAAAAGGAGAGTGTAATCCCAAGGCGTTCAAGGAAATAGAGAGTGTGATTCGATGAGGTTCTAGAAAAAGGAGAGTGTGATTCAATGAGGTTCAAGAAAAAGAGAGAGTGCGATTCAATGAGGTTCAAGAAAAAGGAGAGTGTAATCCCAAGGCGTTCAAGGAAAGAAAGAGTGTGATTCGATGAGGTTCAAGAAAATGGAGAGTGTGATCCTAAGACGTCCATGAAAGAGTAGAGTGTGGTCTGAGCTACTTTCAAAATTGCAGTTTGGGTCTCTAGGAAATAGTGAGATAATAATAAAACAATTATATAAATAATAAATATATTATCTCATTTACTGTAGAAATGTTGGTTGGTCTTATATTAAATTTTGATTTCTACAATAGTTTCCGAAAATATATGAATAAAAAAATATAGAATGTTTATGAACGTTTTTACATTCTTATTCCCTAGAGGAGCGTTATAACGAGATTTTACTGTGTACACCTCCGTGGTAGATCAGCCAGTCTACATACAGAAGGGAGACTGTAATATTTGGTCAGGATGACAAGTACTCATTATTCTCCATTTGAATAAGTTAGTGAACCAAAGTTCGTGAACAACTATTAAAGTAGATACCCCGGCACACTGTGCTACAGTTTCCATGGATGACTTCTACAGTAGATATATCCCGGTACATTCTGGTACTGTTTCCATGGCTGACTGTTACAGTAGACTCCGGAGAAAGGGGTGCGGGCGGAGGGTTTAAAAATGATGATTTATGGTCGACTAAAAGGACCGGTCCGTATTCCTCACCCTACAATACTCACCCGTCTCTTTTATCATAGCTTTATTTATTGTCGGCCTTTCCTGTACGTTTTTATGTCCCGTTTGTGTTCACTCTCATTCTAAGAAACTTATTAAACAGAACCTAAAAAAAATCATACTTTTTTTTCACTCATTCTATCTCCTTTTTGTATAAAGACAAACATTTCAACAGGATTCAGCGCATAATGGAGGCTTTTATTTTTCCAGTTAAATAAGATTTTTAATTCCTCAGCTATAAGAAGTGTAAAGAAAGTTGTGTAATCGGTCAGAAATTCGAAGTTACGTTTTGACCGGAATTTCATGTTTTCCGACCCGTGTGAACACGATAACTTCACGAAATTTTATACGTCAATCCGGAACCCTCTAAAGACATCTATTGTTTTTCAGTCAAATTGACCAATGGGAAGGGGGAGATTAGGGGGGAGACTTAAAATAAATCTCGAATAAGTGCCGATAAAGTTTATGTATCGACATGAAATTTTATATTTGTGACCAAAACCTCGTAAGACCTCTGTTTGTGTGTGTACACGATAACTTCCGATAGAATAGATGAATCAACACGAAATTTTATGAATGTATCCAGAACCCCTATAAGCACAACACCTATTTATTTTCAGCCAAATTGGCCGAAGGAAAATAGGTGATTGATTAGAGGGCGCTCAACCGAGAAACTCCAATAACTGCCGATGTAATGAATGATGTCTGTTGAATTTCAGCCAAAACCGTCGATTGGTCTCAGAGGCAGAGCGAAAATTTAATTGATTAATTCATTCTGGGAGAGTACATTGCCGGTGATTTACCGATGACTTTTTTTTTTAGGCATCAGGGGGTCGGAAAACATTAAATTACACTGAAAACACAACATCGAATTTCTGACCGATTACCTAACTTCTTCTGTACTTCATATAACAGAGAAAGAACAGATTTAAGAACATGGGGGACTCTGTATTAAAACAAGAACTTATGTCACATCTTTATGGTAATTTGAATTCGTGGAGCGTTGGCTATGTCCTCGAAAAAACTATGTTACAATATTGTAACATAGGCTAAGTAAGAACTATGTTACATTTTTTTTGTTGTAGCTTGTTTGGACTGTAGAGATAGCGTGCTTGTTCACTGAGCTCAAGATCGAATGAAACCTGGCCGAGATCCTTGAATTTTTTTTATCTGGGAGATGAAAGAAACATTGAGGACGCCGTCCTTCGGATCGAACGTCAATCGATGGCCCCGGGTCTGTACGATGCCAGATCGTAGGGGGACGGGCTCATGTCGACCAGAGCGACTAGAAAGACTACTTTTGGAGAAATAACAGCTTCTAGAATGAATAGGTGGTTCGAGTCTCGCTTGGAGGATATCAATGTTTGAAATTTCCGTATATTTAGCCTGAGGTACAATACAATTAAAAATTATAATAAATAGCCATCATTAAAACATGTATTCATAGCTTAATTTATTCTGTTGGGTGGAAATGAACTGGTGAGCTGTATCGTTTAAAGCAAACCGGTCGGAATAACTCTCATTTGTGTAATTGCAAACCCATCAGAGGAAGCTATCGGGAAAGGTCAGACTGGGAATCTAACGGAGGATATAGGCGAGAATAAGGAGGCGATTGTCTTGGCAATCCAAGTGCGGATCTCTGGAGAACTAATAAGGAGGCGATTGTACTGGCAATCTAAGTGCGGATCTCTGGACAACTAATAAGGAGGCGATTGTGCTGGCAATCCAAGTGCGGATCTCTGGACAACTAATAAGGAGGCGATTGTGCTGGCAATCCAAGTGCGGATCTCTGGACAACTAATAAGGAGGCAATTGTGCTGGCAATCCAAGTGCGGATCTCTGGGCAACTAATAAGGAGGCGATTGTCCTGGCAATCCAAGTGCGGATCTCTGGGCAACTAATAAGGAGGCGATTGTACTGGCAATCCAAGTGCGGATCTCTGGACAACTAATAAGGAGGCGATTGTGCTAGCAATCCAACTGCGGATCTCTGGGCAACTAATAAGGAGGCTATTGTCCTGGCAATCCAAGTGCGGATCTCTGGGCAACTAATAAGGAGGCGATTGTACTGGCAATCCAAGTGCGGATCTCTGGACAACTAATAAGGAGGCGATTGTGCTAGCAATTCAAGTGCGGATCTCTGGGCAACTAATAAGGTAACTACTTTCTCTCAAATTCATTTCATACTCGCATTATTCATTTCATCACAAGAGCCCGGACCTGGTGGCCTTAGTGAAGCAGGGGCGGCTGCGATGGCTGGGACATTCACAGAGGATGGAACCAGACAGATTGCCGAGGAAGATACTGGAGGGACCCGGGAGGACAAAGAAGAAGAGGTAGACACCGCTTACGTTGGCTGGAGGACATGGAGGACGACCTCAGAACGATGGGTGTGAGAAGATGGAGACGGGAGACCGAGGAAAGAGAAGGTTGGCGGAAGATTGTTGCTGAGGCCCAGGTTTTACAAGGACCGTAGCGCCAGGGAAAGTAAAGTAAAGTGGGAGAGAGAGTGATCTGTAAAAATGTGGTTGGTATAAGAAAGTTTTGTTTCGGCAACGCAACATATATTACTTTCCCAGCTATACAAAATATAGGGGAAGTTATGCATCGGTCAAAAATTCGATTTGGAGTTTTCAACGAAATTTCATGTTTCGAAGAATATGTGTGTGTGCCTGTGAAAACAATAACTCCCAATAGAATGTATGTATCAACACGAAATTGTATAAGGACGGCAGTTACTGAATTAAAATGCTTACTGAATTTTTCGGAGGAGGCTTAAGATAAAAACTTTTATAATTGCCGTTGTAATGAATGTATCGACACAAAATTTAGGATGAGGGTTCGAAAGCCACTATGTAAGACAACTATCGATTTTTCAAATTTTCGATTGGTTTGGAAAGCTCTAACTCAAACAATAAATTACTTCGTTGTCGTGTTATGTTAGTTACCGACGTCACACGAGATTATAAGCTATTCTAGTAAGCTAGCTTTTGAACCCTCGTACTAAACTTATGTTGGTGAAAACTCGTTTTGAATTAACATTAACTTTCCCACACTTAAGAGCCAATGGCCTAGAGACCTCCTTAGCAGCAGTAACAGTGATTAGTTTCAAATGAGAGTAAATCAGTGACTTGGGAGTGTCACCACTAGTTGATTTCTCCCCTCTGGACTTTTTGACATTGCCAGTGGTCTTTTAGCACATTTGCTTGTTGTATTTATTTTTTATACAGTTGTAAATATCTATTTGTTAATAAATATATATATATATTAGGTTAGGTTTTATGACTCATGCCCGGGCTTTAACTACGAGGTCATATCGCCTACTACCAGAGCGCTCTTACGTCACTCTGGTAGACATGAGCCCGACTCTATTGTGGGAGTCCTAAATTTTGCCTACCCTAAATTTTTATTCAACTAGGACAGGGGTCTTTAACGAGTACCTGACATAGTTAGGCTCGGGACCAACGCTTAACGTCTCATCCGAAGGACGGCGTGCTTAAGTTTATTTCACCTCCCAGATAAAATAAACTAAATGGCCTCAGTCGGGTTTCGAACCCACGATATTGAGCTCAGAAGACAAGCACCCATACCACGGCGCCCTTAATATATATACATATGTAGAGCAAATATAATATTGTTAAATTAAAAATGTTGCTACTGAAATTTCACTTGTTCCTTCTTTCCCAGAGAACTACACACAAACACGGTTTTCCTCCTCAAAATGACTTTCTGGGAAGATAGAACTAAGTAGTTGTCTCCAAATTAAAAATTCTTATTAATATTGTTGTTCTTAATGAAATAGAAACGACTACAAGAACAATTTCAGAAGAGAATGGTTTCATCACACTGATTAGATGGCATTTGACATGAAATTAGAGACTGTTCAATATTCAAAATGTAACCAACTGAAATGAAATTTTTTAGAAATTTCCACAGATAACTGTATGAATACTGTGTATTGACTTATTCAAGCTTGGTCCTATACAGCTGATATACTAACCTTGAGAGTGTACAAAAAATTAATAGATGACTTACATAGGGACTTCTCAACCCTCATGGTACTTCCCTTCAACCGATACCGCTGAAGATTTATAGATGCCGCCCTTATGGGGCTTTGAATTTAAATTCATGTCGATACATTTTTAATTGACCTCGCCCTATGATCCGCCCTTTCCCTTTCGCTAATTCCTCTGAAAATTTATAGTTGCTTATGGGGTTTTGAATTTAAATACGAATTTTTGTGTCGATAAACTCAATATGACGGGTCTTATTTCACTCGTTCGGCAAATTTGCTTGTTAGGTTAGGTTAGGTTTTATGACTCATGCCCGGGCTTTAACTACGAGGTCATATCGCCTACTACCAGAGCGCTCTTTCGTCACTCTGGTGGACATGAGCCCGACTCTACTGTGGGGGTCTTAAATTTTGTCTACCCTAAATTTTTATTCATCTAGGGTAGGGGTCTTTAACTAGTACCTGACATCGTACAGGCTCGGGACCATCGCTTAACGTCCCATCCGAAGGACGGCGTGCTTAAGTTTTTTTTACCTTCCAGATAAAATAAACTAAGGGCCTCGGTCGGGCTACGAACCCACGACCTTAAGATCAGAAGTCAAGCACGCATACCACTGAACTACCGGCGCCCTCAAATTTGCTTGTTGTATACATTATTTACAGTTGTGAATACCTATTTGTAAATAAGAAAAAAAAAAAAAAAAAATGCCATTTTCAAAATAGTTTCTTGTTAGAATTTAATAATTTCTTTAATTTGTTAGTTTTAGGGAAGTAAATATTTCATAACAAACATATTCATAACTGTAAAACCAGAGGAATTGAAATTCCAACACTTTCCTTACCTACCTGATGTAAGTACCTATAAGAACGGTTCACACTCAGCAAACTTGTCTTAGTTTATTACTAAACCTGACGATGGTGTAATGCCAAAACCTGTAGTTTATGTATAAAAAAGTTTTGTGGAATAGACAATAATACCAAAAAGAAGTTTGTTTTATTTATTTAGATAGTTGTGATGTGGCCATGTATCAGCGGTATGTTGTTGTTTCATTGTTCAGCGCAATTCTGAGACTGACTTTCTTTGGGAGGGGGAGACAGAGAGGCATCTGTAAGCGTGGTTGGAATAAACAAATTCTGTAATGGCCTCATCCCATAGATTTTATATTTTCTTAATTTTTTTAATATTTCATAAATAATATGTAGCGTAGCACTTAATATGTATGAGTAATTAAAAATCCAATTCTCAACACGAACTTCTCAATATATATTTCTCAACTCAACTGGTTAACAATATAAAACATCTAGCATAGCAACAACAGCTGGTTGCTACACTTTCCCCCTCCCAATAGCAGCCGCCGTCCCGGTGTAGCCTTTCAGCCGGTTGACATGCACCACTAGCCGCCGCCTCCGGTTCCTGCCATCCTGCACCCTATAGGTCACGTCTGAGAGTCGCCTCACCACCGTGTAGGGACCCTGCCATGGCCGGTGGAACTTGGAACTCCGGCCTCTTCTGGTCACCGGGTACCAGACCCACACAATGTCACCTTCCTGAAATTTGAGTTCCTGGCTCTTCTTGTCATAGTAGTCTTTCTGACGTATCTGGCTCTTACCCAACTCCTTGCGCACTGATGCGAAAGCGGCCTCCAGCTGCGCCCCTCGCTTGCGGACGTACTCGTGGAGATTCATATCTTCCCTTTCTTCCGCTAGCCCATACATAACATCGAGCGGGAGACTCATCTCACGCCCAAACAGGGCATAGTACGGGGTGATATGTGTAGAGTCATGCTGGCTGGCCCTGTACGCCATCATCACTAAAGGTAACTGCTGGTCCCACGAAGTTTCCCGTCCCACTACAAAATGACACAACATACCGCACAAAGTCCTGTTAAACCGTTCAACCATACCATCAGATGCTGGGTGGTAGGGGCTAGTCCTCGTCTTCTTTATGCCCAGACGGCTACACAGATCCACAAACAGCTGCGCCTCAAACTGTCTACCCTGATCGGTGTGCAGCTCGTACGGTACTCCGTATCGACTAACAAACTCCAGGACAAATACCTCAGCGACCGTTGCTGCCTCAATGTTCCTCAGAGGATATGCCTCAACCCATTTGGTAAAATAATCCGCAACGACAACAATGTATTTATTCCCGCGATCAGTAGTTGGGAGCGGTCCAAGTATGTCCATAGCAATTCTCTGGAATGGAAATCCCGCGGTCACTCTCTGCATTGGGGCTCGTGTTTTCGTTCCTTTCCTCGCCGCACAATCAGGACAGGCGTTGATCCAGTTTTCAATGTCCCGTCTGTGACCAGGCCAATAGAACCTGTCGCTCACCTTCCGAAGGGTTCTTGTGATTCCCTGGTGCCCACCTCCCGCTGAACTGTCATGCAAGCTCCTAAGCACTTCCTCAACAAGGGTTCGAGGCAACAATAGCTGATGCCTGGTAGGCTTTCCATCCTCCTCCCACCGCCGATGAATCAGCCCATTGAGCAGTTCCAGTCGATTCGCTTGAGTCCACAGGCTTAGAAGTTTTGGATCACTTCCTCTGACATCTTCGAATTTTGGCCGAGTTCCCTCCTCTAGCCACTTGAAGACAACAGAAAGAATGGTGTCTTCTTGCTGAGCAACTCTGAGCTCGTCATCAGGGAGTATGGCTGCGACGCAGCTCGACCCTTCATCTCTCTCTTCGCTCACCTCACTGCGACGATCTCGCTCCACGGCCTCCCGAACATTTTGTTCAACACCACACTGACGACAGGATCGGGAAAGTCCGTCGGCATTCGAATGTTTTTTTCCTGGTCGGTGTATCACTTCGAAGTCGTATGGGGACAACAGCTCGAGCCATCTCGCTACCTGGCCCTCTGGTTCCTTAAACGACTGGAGCCATTTTAGTGAATTATGGTCAGTGCGGACAGTAAATCTCCTCCCGTAAACGTAATACCGAAATTGCCGAATGCCATAGACCAAACATTTCCTTCCGTGTCGTACAATATCGCCTTTCCGTCTTTGACAGTGATCGGCTCGCATATGCTATGACCCTTTCCTGGCCGTATTGCATTTGGCTCAACACGGCCCCTAGCCCCAGGTCACTAGCATCGCAGTCCACAATGAAGTCTCCCGGACCTTTGGGTAAGACAAGTACCGGGGCTTCCACTAGGGCCGTTTTTAAATGGCTAAAGCTCTTCCACAACTCCGGCCCAAAAGAGAACTTCTCCTTTTTGTCGGCCGCTTTGTATAGAGGAGCGGCAATTTCAGCGAAATTTCTAATAAATCTTCGATAGTATGCTGCGAAACCTAAAAATGCCCTTAACGTCCGAGCGTCAGCCGGCTCTGGCCAGTCCCTTACCGCTCTAATTTTTTCAGGATCGGTAGCTACACCCTCGCTCGATACTACGTGACCTAAGTAACTTATCTGCTCCCGGAGCAGTTGACATTTTCTAGGTTTCAGTTTGAGATGGGCATTTCGAATTCTTGTGAAGACCTCCCTTAGATGTTCCAAATGCTCATCTACTGTCGGACTCCATATAACAATATCGTCCAGATAGACCATCGCAGTCTTCCACTTTAACCCTCCTAAGACCAGGTCCATCAACCGTTGGAACGTGCTAGGGGCATTGCACAACCCAAACGGTAATACTTTAAATTGGAAGAGCCCCTCAGATGTTATGAACGCCGTCTTCTCCCGATCCTGTGGATCCACTTCAACCTGCCAGTACCCAGAGGCGAGGTCCAACGACGAAAAGCACTTCGCATTCCCCAGATTGTCTAAGATGTCATCCACTCTCGGCAACGGATAAGCATCCTTTTTTGTGACCCCATTCAGCCGCCGGTAATCCACGCAGAATCGTACTGACCCGTCCTTCTTCTGAACCAAAACGATCGGGCTAGCCCAAGGTGACGCCGATGGTTCGATGACGTTTTGCTCTCTCATCTCCCTAACCATTCTCGCAACCTCCTGTCGGCGTTGTAAAGGAATACGACGAGGTGGCTGGCGTATTGGCATAGCGTCAGCGGTGCCAATTCGGTGCTTCATAAGGCCAGTGCGCCCAAGATCTGTGGGACCTGTTGAGAAAATGTCTCGGAAATCCTCTAGCAGTCTCACGAGGTTCTCCCTCTGAGTCGGGTTTAGTGCCACATTATCCAGGTCAAACAACTCGTCCGCCCTACAATTGAGTCCTGCTTCGGTTTCCATCGATTCTACGAAGGTGTTAGATGCCGCTGTTGGTTTCTCTACCTTTCCTATACTGGTCCGAGCAAAAAGTGTCTTCGGGTCAAGATCCGGATTCATCATCCGGACGGGGATCATCCCATGGTGAACTATAGCAGCTACCCTGGCTAGACATAGGCCATGCTTCTCCATGATATCATCCCTAGGCTCGAAAATTACTTCAACTCCATCCTCAGCCTCCACCCTCGCACTGACAGCAACCTCATGCCTTCCTGGTATAACTATAGTTTCCGGAACGAATGCGTGAATTTCATTGGCGACTGGTATGCTTGCACTTAGCGGTACTTTCACTCCCCCGATCTGCAGCGTGCCCCTGCCAAATATCAGACACGCTGACAACGCCTCCAGGAAGTCGTAACCTAAGATGACGTCGCGCCATATGTCCCCGATGACACATTTGTGCTCGCCTCGATGCGATCCGATAGTTATAGTGGCCCAGGCAGACCCCTGAACACTGATACTGCCCCCGTTGGCGTTCTTCAGATTTTGCTTGTAGGGTGTATCTGGTTGCAAGCCCATCTTCCCAGCAAAATCACTGCAAATTAACGTCACACTGGCTCCCGAATCAACAAGAGCATGAGTAGGAACCCCATTGATGTTCACCGCCACCTCGTTCCTCACGTTGCAAGCCCCAGTTCGGATAGTGGGGACCTCCTGTAGCCCGGCCGACGACTGGTCCCTGTCGCCGGCCGGCTTCAGTTTCCCTTTGGTGGCTTCACCGAACAGTGGGCTTGGATATGCCCCGACCTGCCGCAGGTCCAGCAGACCGGACCCCTTCGGCCTGTATCCGCACGCTTCGTCTCCTTTTGAACCACCAGCTCCGCCACTGCCCTCGTAAGTGCCGTTATTTTTTCATTTTGCTCTCGCAGCATCATGTGTAACACTGAGGCTCCTGGGATAGGGTCAGTAGCCGCTACAACCGGGCTATCCCCCATATCCTGAACCTCGGCAGCATACGTCAATGAGCCATGACGTAGAGCTATAATTTCCATTTTCGATGCTCTGCTTAGTGCTGACTCTAGAGTGTCGGGGGACGTTAACGCAGTTTGAAATCGAACGTTTTTGTCCCGGAGACCCTCCAGGAAGTGGTCCTTTAAGGTTTCCTGTCGCACCGCCTCCCCAAATCTCTCCGGGTAGGCCTCGTTGTAGAGAGTCTCCAGGGCGGTGGCGAACTGTGTCAAAGACTCGCCCCTCGCTTGCCGCCGCCCTTTGAACTCATCTTTCTTGAGCTCCCGCCGCTCAGGAGGGTCTAATTTAACCTCTATGGTTCTACAAACGAGGGCGAAATTACCTTGGTCTTCCACAGACATGTTCCTGTATATGCTTAGGCTTTCCCCTGTCAGACACAAAGATAAAAATAGACCTTTTACATCGTCAGTCCACTTATTAACTTGACTTACCTTGTTGAAATACTCAACGTAGTCATTCCATGACCCCGAAGTGAACTCTTTCGGGAAAATGAGGGGTCTCCCGTCGACTGACTCATCGGCGCCGATCCTTTTCCCCAGAGCGTGTTGTCCCTCTTTTTTTTTTCGGCATCCCACCGCTGCCACCAAATGTAGCGTAGCACTTAATATGTATGAGTAATTAAAAATCCAATTCTCAACACGAACTTCTCAATATATATTTCTCAACTCAACTGGTTAACAATATAAAACATCTAGCATAGCAACAACAGCTGGTAGCTACAAATATAAGAATATTTTATAATTCGTTGCTGAGCGATAATTTTGTCGTATTGCTCCTATAAAATAACCGTAACCCAACCGAGGCCCTTAGTTTATTTTATCTGGGAGGTAAAATAAACTTAAGCACGCCGTCCTTCGGATGGGACGTTAAGCGATGGTCCCGAGCCTGTACGATGTCAGGTACTCGTTAAAGACCCCTACCCTAGATGAATAAAAATTTAGGGTAGGCAAAATTTAGGACTCCCACAGTAGAGTCGGGCTCATGTCCACCAGAGTGACGAAAGAGCGCTCTGGTAGTAGGCGATATGACCTCGTAGTTAAAGCCCGGGCATGAGTCATAAAACCTAACCTAACCTACTATAATATAAGAATATTTTATAATTTGTTGCTAAGCGATAATTTTGTCGTATTGCTCCTATCTCAAATCTAAGGATTTACTAACGATAGGAAATATAATAAAGATCATTTTTGGTATAAATAAATTTTTTGACAGGACCGTTTTCGGGTAAATCAAGGAAATGTCAATATATTAATGTTTCAAAACATTTCAGGACGGTTTTCAACATGTATCTCAAAAACCGGAAGATCTACAAAAAATCCTATTTCACATAAAATATGTGATTGTTCTCTCTACAAATATTACATGAAAAAAAATTTGGAAGTTCCTTTTCAAGTAATAAATATTATCAATAAATAAAAAAAACTTATTTTTTGAAATATTGTCTATTCCACTAAAGATATTTATAAAAATAAAACTACCGGTTTCGGCCTCACACCATCGTCAGGTCTAGTTATGAACTATAGTTATAAAAAAAAGTTCATAACTAGACCTGACGATGGTGTGAAGCCGAAACCGGTAGTTTTATTTTTATAAATATCTTTAGTGGAATAGACAATATTTCAAACAATAAGTTTGTTTTATTTATTTATTACAAATTCCGCAATATGTCCGCGTTCCTCAACTTAGAAGTTATAAATATTATCGTTTTTGCAATAGAGGGCTCACAACTTTCCAATCATCTTGAAACGTGAAATTTCATTGAAATCTCGATGGCACGATTACAATACTACGTTATCCTATAGATATAAGAAAGTAACAACATTTCTCATATTAAAGTAACAACATTTCTCATATTAAAGTAACAACACATTGTATGCCATTCAGTGATGATGATAATGAATATTGTCGGATGCGTGGTCTGCAAGTAATGGACAGTACATACCATTTTCTCGCTATTTGCCCAAGACCTGAGTCTTAATATTAGGTTGAAATGGTTTGCAAGAGAACAACTAACCGGGGATGAAATTATGAGGTACTTGAATGGAAAATGTTGGACCTCTCTTGCTAATTATTGTAGACGAGCCAAAAATATCATAGTTTAACCAGAATACAATTTAAATCATTATTGTGATCTAATGCTATTCTATTTTTCCTAATATTATATATAATAGATGTTTGCTAGCGACTGTAGAATTCAAAATTCTGGGGGTATTGAGGGTCAGTCAATGATGAAAACACTATTCAAATGTTTCGATATATTTCATATCATCATCAGGGCCTAACAAAAACAAGACAAACATGGGGGAATCAAGATTGGAAAAATATAATGAGTGATCGATTAAAATTATATATAGGTACATAAATATACACTCACAACATACTCATATCCACATAAATACATATATACATAACTATACATCCATATACATACACTTACATATACACATTGATGGAAAACTTACTATGAATATAGATGGTTGAGGAGAAGGCATGAAGAATGTGAAGTCTTACGTTCAACTAAGGGTACAGAAGGGTAGAGGGTAACAGATAATAAATCCGGAGAAAACCCCAGTTAACGGGACTTAAATTTGTAGAGAACTACTTACTGGTTACAAGATATTTTACTATTTGTAGGAATATTAAGGGTCAGTCAAAGATGGAAAAAAACACTATTCAAATGCCAACTTATCATCATCAGGGCCTACAAACATTGGGGGGAAATCAAGATTAGAATCAAAAATAAACAAAAAGTTTTTTTTTTTTTTTTTTGATAAACATTACTGAACGTTAAAAATACATTATAACAAGTTAAAAATTGAAACTGACTTACTATGAATACATTACTAAACATTAAAATTAAATATGAAAACATTACTAAAGATAAACATTAATAATGGAAATAGACAAATAGGTGGAACATAATAAAGGGTAAACATTAAAATGACTTACTATGAATAAGCAGGGTTGGGGAGAAGACAAGTACACTGAAAGGAGTCTTACATAGCAATGTATAATTGTATAATGCAAGGTATAATTTGATTTTTAAACAAGTTGTAATTGTATTTTGTTGTTTTAAACTTGAATGCTAAGTGATAGATGTACTTAATTCCTTTTTTATTTGTAAATTATGACGACTACACTCTGACGGTCATTTCACTAAGAAATGGAGTCTTTGGTATAATATTTTTTATTTTCGAATTATTTTTAATTAATTTTTGTATATACATTTTTTTTGCCATCAATTAATTATCTTGAATATTGATTCATTGAGAAGAAGTTGGAACAAGTTGGAGAATCTCGAATATTTCTCGTTTCCAGAAAGTCGTTGCAATAAATATCTATCTAGACGCCAACACAACTCTTCCTACTGCGTCATGATATATATGCCCGTCCTATAACGTAATTTGATTTAGATAGAACATTTTCAGTCTAAACATTTTTTCTGAAGCATCAATTCACTTATGAATACTCGTATACAGAAAAAAAAAAAAATTGGTGTGGCCAGCACAGACCTTTATATTCCCCGACATGTACGAAAGTATAGTGGAGTTTATCATCTTGTACTTTCATGTGGGTTTAAAAGGATCGTCGGCATCTTTTGCATTAAAGAAAAGCCTCGGTGAATCATCGACAATGTACTTCCCCAGAACTAATTAATTAACTTGAAAGTTGACTTTCATATGAGCACCTCAATCCTCACACTAACTTTTGTGACAAAAAATTCATTATATCTACATTTATTTGGGATTTTGTATTGAACTATGGAAATATGGGTTGTCATCCGATTATGTGATTGGCCGAGTGTATATTTCTTGTATCTTACACATGGCGCGTGGCACAACCCCTCATTCCCGGCTTACCCCCCACCCCTAAAATGGAAAGGTAAAATGGAAAAGTAATTAAATAAATAAAAAAAAACTTCTATTCCACAAAAAAATGTATACATAATACTACCGGTTAGCCATTACACCATAGTCAGGTTTAGTTATAAACTAAAACATGTTTGCTGATTGTGAACCATTCTTATAGGTACATCAGGTAAGTAAAGAATAGGTTGGAATTTCAAATAGGAAATCCACATGGCTTTACACTTAGGACTTTGTTTTAAAATACTTATTTTCTTCTATTATTTTATTTTATTTTCAATATTTATATTTAATGATTATTCATGATTTATCTATAAGAACGGATCGCACTCAGCAAACTTGTCTTAATAACTAAACGATGGTGACGATGGTGTAATGCAAAAACCGATATTTTATATATTTTTTACTAAGTATAGCTATACGAAGTTTGGGGAAGATATGTAATCGGACAAAAAAATCGAATCCCACAGAAAGGGAGGAGGGATCAGATCAGAGTGGGCTCAACTCAAAAACTACTATAACTGTCTATAAAACCATTGTCCGTCCAATTGTAACTTACAATGGTGAAACTTGGGCGTTGACAAAAGAAAATGAAGAGACTCTGCGACTGTGGGAACGGAAAGTACTTAGAAAGATTTATGGACCAGTTTCCGAGAACGGCAGATGGCGTATCCGGAAGAACAGAGAATTGAGAGACCTCTACGGGGATTTCGACCTGGTATCCGTGATCAAGCAGGCGAGATTACGTTGGTTGGGCCACGTACAGAGAATGGAAGGAGGAAGACTCCCTAAACAAGCCCTCTACGGTAGGCCAGGCGGTGCCAGGAGAAGAGGAAGATCGAGACTCCGTTGGCTGGACGACGTCGAGGTGGACCTCCGAGTGTTGGGCATCAGAGGATGGAGGGAGAAGGTTTTAGATCGAGACGAATGGAGGAGGATTGTGACGGAGGCCCGGGTTCTTTCAGGACCGTAGCGCCACAGGAAGAAGAAGAAGAAGAAGATAACTGCCGATATAATGAATGTATCGACATGAAATTTCATATTTAATGTCAAAACCCAATGATGACATAACCTGTCAACTTTCAGCAATATCGGATGAAGGAAAAGGGAGGTTCAAGGGAGGCCTCATTTCAAAAACCCTAATAATTGCCGATGAAATGAATTTATCGACACAAAATTTAGTATGAGGATTTAGGGGTCCTTAAGTAAGTCAATTGTTGAATATTAGCGCAAACGGTCGACTAGTTTTGGAGAAGGAGCAAAAAGTTAATTGATTAATTTGTTCTGGGGAAGTACATTCACCGACAATTTTTTTTTTTTTTCGTGTAGTCAATATTTCTTTGTTTAATATAAGTCCGCGATTCTCAACTTAGGAAATTGAAAAAAAAAGTAAACATAATTAGAAATAAAATTTTGTTAATTTTACCCCTTTATAAAATTTGTTTATACGCCAATTTCATACAACAATTTTTGAAATACATAACAGTTAGTAAATTATCAAGATGATAACTAGAAACAGCAATAAATAAACTGGATATAAAGTGGACTGTGCATTTTACATAATAAGATGGATCTTGTTAATATTCATAGCCCAACTTGACAATAGATCAAAAAATGCTCACTTTTTCGCCAACCATATCGCGTTTTTATAAATTATGCCTTTTTAAATTACACTAATTAAGAACAGCCAAAGTGGCTGAATAGACCTTTCAAACTTTGCGTTCGAGTAGAAAACTAAGGGAAGACCCTCGCCGAGCAAACCTGAGCACCCCAGCCAGTACGTCTTTCCAGCTAGCTGGGTACCTTAGCTAGCTAGAGAATTTGTCGTGGAACGCGGGACAATCCAGCACGTATGTGCAGAGCAGCGCTGGACAGTTCAGCTAGTATATACAAGGCAACGGTGGTCATCCCAGCTAGAACATGCCGCGCAACCCTGAGCACCCCAGCTAGAAGGAGCCGAACAACCCTGAGCATACCAGCTAGTACATGCCGAAGAACGCTGGACAACCCACCATGTATGTGTTGAGCAACAGTGGTCACCACAGCTAGTATGTGCCGAGCAACGGTGGTCACCCCTATTAAAACATCATGGAAGCGTGGAGGATAGTTCCTCTTAAACTCTCAAAATTATAAAAAAAAATTTCCAATAAACCAGGAAAATGGTAAGACTACATAGATGGGAGTTAGTATGGTGTTGTAAAAGTGAATTTGGTTCTCAAGAGATAATGCCGGTCATTGTCCGATGATTGATTTCAGTCGTTCAAAGCGTCTTTTGTGCGTTTCAGTCTGATATGAGTTGTCCAAGTTAAACGTCTGTCTAAATGAAGTCCTAAATATCGGACAGTGTCGGATACAGGAATGGGCTGATTAACATAAACTAGACAAGTGTTGTGTCTGAGAGTGAATGTAGTTTGAAGATATTTGTCTCTATTAAATTTTATTGAAAATATATTAATACAAAAACAATAATACTAATAAATACAGTAGAAACAATGACCAATAATGAACAAATTATTACATAAGAATGATGAGAGAGGAACTGAACTTTATTTTTTTAATAATGAAAGAAATAAAGTTATCGAATATAGAATATTGGCACTTGAAAACAGTTTAATTTCCTTATTCAGTATAACTAGTACATTTATAAATCAGTGGCTTCGCGAATTATAACATTTCGTATATTATTATAATATATTATATTTGATAATAAGTACTAATTTCAAAAAATAAATAAAGCCTTATATACATATAATGTAAGGTATAATGACATTACTGGGTATATAAGATATACCCAGTAATGTCATTATACCTTATATTATAAGAACTCTCTCAGAATCACATTCTTCAAAGAAAAAATGAAAATCACTGACCCCTTTTAATATTATTATAATTAAAATTATATTATTAGTATATTGTTGAAAATAAAATTGCACTAACAGAAATATGGGGATGCATAGTTCATTATAAAACATAAGTTAGCATAATCCTGGCATATGTTACCTCAGCTGATGAATACTTTGTTTGGTGTCGTATATTTAAACGTTTCGATTCAAGTGACAAAAATAAATGACGTACCTCATAACTCAAAAAATCACCTCAGACCAGAGAAAGTCCATTGTCTTATAATTAGTTGTTGTCGCAAATTTAAATTGAAAGACTATAATTCATGAACGTACATACATATTAATAACATTCACCGGCATTGTACAGACTTCCCCAGCACGGATTATTCAATTAATTTGTTAGTATTGGTCCTATCTCAAATTTGAAGGCAGTACGTTATTTACAATTAATAAGGAACATTTTTGGTAAGGACCATGTTTTCGAAAGGACTGACCGTTTTCGCACAAACCAAGCAAACGTCAAAAAAAAAATGGGTTTTGTAATGAGATTTGAGGACGGTTCTCGTTTTTTAATGTTGAGGATGTCCCACTGCGTACCAAGCAAGGCATGTGGATGCAATTAGATGGCTGTTCTGTCCATTACTCGAAACGTTAAGGACTGACTTAATGTGAATTTCGCAGAAAGGTGGATAGGCCGGGGTGGACAAATACATTGGCCACCAAGATCTCCTGATCTTACTCCACTCGACTTTTATTTATGGGGTAGAATAAAAGGAATTTTTTACGAAAGAACCGTCAGCAGCAGGGAAGAACTGAAAGGACCGCATTACACTAGCACGAACAGCTGAGATTGCAAGAAGAAATGAAGACAGTAATGCGATCAGTAACCCACCGCTATAGGTGCTGTTTACACGTTAATGGTAGCTATTTCGAACAATTATTATGATTTTAAAATGAACTTCTGATAAACAGTCAAATTCTCGTAATTGAAATAAAGTAATAAACTATTTTTAAAGAAAATTCAACGTTCCATAAGATGGTGTAATTACATTTTTGTTAAAGTTTACAGTTAAGGAGTCATAAGAGATTTTAGACCAAAAAATGTGCTAAGTGAAAAAAATCGAAGATGTTGAATATCTCTGAAACGGCTACGAATCGGGATTATGTTTATAGGAACTTTTTTGATCAAAATTAAATTTCCTATACGGCCTCAACTTATGTTACCTCCATACTGGGACACCCTGTATAGAATATGCCTTTTATTTCTTTCTACAACGTTCATTTGAAAATATCCTCGATTAGGTCATCAAAACATATTCAGAGGACTTTGAAACGTGAAATTCTATTGAAAACTCAATCTCAGATTTTCGCACGATTACAATATGTACTTTCTTATACTATGAGTACAATAGAGGATGCCGGCAGCTCAGTGCATGCTTACTGAGCCCAAGATTGCGGGTTCGAAGCCCCTTAAGTTATTTATCTGGGAGTTAAAATAAACTTAAGCACGCCATCCTTCGGATCCGAGCCTGTATGGTGTCAGGTATCCGTTAAAGACCCCTGCCCTAGGTGAATAAAAATTTAGGAGTGCCAAAGTAGAGTCGATCTCATGTCCACCAGAGTGACGAAAAAGTGCTCTGGTAATAGGCGATATGACCTCGTACTTAAGCCAGAACATGAGCCACATCAAATAACTATAAGTTTAATAAATAAAAAACAAAAATTCAAAAATTGTTGCAATTTAATCACCTTCAATTACTAGCCGATTTTGCAAAATTTTATATCTATATGAAAAATTCAACTTACATCAAATAATGTTTCTCTCTTAGATACAATTTCAAAGCTTCCTTTATCCCTCAGATATACGAGGAGGCAATACATTCTGTCTGGGAAAATTAAGAAAATGTTCCTTAATTAGAGCCAAAGAAAAATAGGTCTACAGAAATTGTTTCCAACTGGCAGGTACCTTCTTCGAATAATAATGAGTGCCATCGTTAAGTAATCAGGAAGATTCATAGTTAACATCTTTTTTCAAATGATTATGTTGAAATGGGCTCTAACTTATATATTATGTTATTTTACGATGTAATAAAGTATTCCAGCGTAATCTGCCATACCACGTAATAATGTAACTATATTACTAACAAGTTAAGAAAAATCGTATGTTTTTTTTTTAATATTGTCTATTTCACAACATATGTATATTATGGGAGTACTTTTGGTATTGCTACCATCATCAGCCAAGACTTAACAAACACTAAATAAATGGAAGTTCAATAAGTTTACAATCCAAACGGCACCCTTCCTTCAGCCCCCAAGGGGTTTTTCCTGTCCCTCCTGTACCTGTACATGTCTTTAAATATGGAAAAACATTAAAAATAAAATTTCTTCTCAAAATGAAATTTCATTTTTAATGTTTTTTATATTTTAAGACATAACTGTACAGGAGAGACAGGAAAAACCCCTTGGGGGCTGAAGGAACGGTGCCGTTTGGATTGTAAGCTTATTGAACTTCCATTTAGTGTTTGTAAGTTTGTGTAAGTCGTGGCTGAAGATGGTAGCAATACCGAAAGTAAACACATATTATAGGTTTGGTTAGGTTTTATGAGTCATGCCCGGGCTTTAACTACGAGGTCATATCGCCTACTACCAGAGCGATCTTTCGTCACTCTGGTGGACATGAGACTGACTCTATTGTGGGAGTCCTAAATTTTGCCTATCCTAAATTTTTATTCACCTAGGACAGGGGATTAACGAGTACCTGACATAGTTAGGCTCGGGACCAACGCTTAACGTCCCATCCGAAGGAAGGCGTGCTTAAGTTTATTTTACCCCCCAGATAAAATAAACTAAGCGCCTCGGTCGGGTAACGAACCCAAGACCTTGAGCTCAGAAGACAAGCTTGCATATTATATATATTTTGTGAAATAGATAATATTTTTTTTTTTAATGTACGTTTTTTCTTTACTTATTAAGTGTTTTTACAATATCTGCAAAAAATGTTAAGTATCAAATATTACTAACGTAATATTACTTCTCCAGTGTTACTTCGAGTAGAAGTATAGGGGATGGTCATCGGGCCTAAGGTAATCGATCAGAAATTCGATTATGGTCCAGCTTTGAATCACATCCCGAGGATAACTAATTTTTCGCTCATCTCCAAAACCAATAGACTGTATGGACTAAACAATAGTTGTCTTACATAGGGACTTCTCATACAAAATTTCGTGTCGATAGATCCATTGTATCGGCAGTTATTGAGGTTTTTGAGTTGAGCCCCTCCTCTTTTGGCCAATGTCACGGAAAATTAGTAGGTGTAGTCATTACGGGGATGTAAATTTAAATATAAAATTTCATGCCAATATATTCGTTATATCGGCTGTAATTTGTATGTTGTCCACCCCTAATCACGCCCCTGCCCTTTAGCCGATTTAAACGTCTGGATGCAAATACAAAATAGTAGGTGTAGTCCTTATTGGGATGTGAATTTAAATATAAAATTTCATGTCAATATATTCATTATATGGGCAGTTATTGGAGGTTTGTGTTACATCCACCTCTAACCACCCTTGCGGCCATATTGGGTTTCTGGATACACATACAAAATTCTATAGAGAGTTATCCCGTTCACAGACACACACATACATGACATACAGGACCTCTTTTTTTCATTTTTGGATTCGGGGGATAGGAAAACTTGAAATTACGTTGAAACATCGAATTTCCGACCGAATACATAACTTCCCCTATACTTCGTATACCTGGTGAAGAGAAAAGTCAATATTTTAAATGATGAAGAAGCCACAAATTCTGTCACATACGAGTTAAAGTTCGATTTGATGTTTGCCTTAAGAAAACCTAAAAATAAATCCTGTTGATTTCTTTCGTTCTCTAAAGACAAGACAAAACATTGGATGACTTTGATCAATGACTTAACTACTTATGTCAACAAAAGTATATATATATATATATATATATGAAACCCGGCCAAGGTTTTTTTATCTGGGGGGTGAAAAACCCTTGAGCATGCCGACCTTTGGGCGGGACGTTAAACGATGATCCCGAGGCTGAACG
Organism: Aradus depressus; assembly: GCA_963662175.1. NCBI lineage: Eukaryota > Metazoa > Arthropoda > Insecta > Hemiptera > Aradidae > Aradus > Aradus depressus. The sequence continues at coordinate 23,921,200 of OY759214.1, forward strand.
ATGTCTGTTTAACTCGTTAAAGACCCCCATTTTAGGTAACTAAAACCTGGATAGGCAAAATGCAGGACTCCCACAGTAAACTCAGACACATGACCACCTGAGTGACGAAAAAGGGCCCTGGTAGTAGGCGATATGACCTCGTAGTTTTAAAGTTTGGGTATTATTCACAATAAATAACGAACCAACTATAAGTAATTAATGTAAAAAGATTTTTTTCTTTTCAAAAAAAATGTTTCTGGAGGAATTTTTCACACATTTCAAATAATTCTAAATATGCCAATGATTTCGCTAAATATGCCAATGACTTTTGTGAAGTTTTATTTATGTATCCAAAACGATCATTTAGTAAACAATCAACGAACTAATCAAAATATACGTCAAGTAGAAAATTTTCAACGAAGTATTTCGCTTTTTTTTGGAGGGCTTTTAAAGGGCGGAGGGTGTAGCCCATTTTTATTTTGGCACCACTGAGGCGGGCTATTTACATAACACCCATGGCTCCGGGAGAGAACTTTTATCTATGAAATAAATCTCTTCCCGGACAGATTCGAACTCGCGACTGATGTGGACCCAAGATACCAAAGTTCTACGCACTAGTGCACAGGGCCACCATTTTGACATTATATGAATGGAGTTCATTTCTAAAATATAGTCCGTTACCAAAATGTGTCACAGGGGGCCCATCGCTGCTTAGCAACTAGTTGTGGTACCCTGCGTTGTTCGGCACATACTATTCGGTGGCCAACCGTTGCTAGGTAGCCCACACATACACGCTCTGGTGCCCAGAGTTTCTTATTCTATGGATTCATACAGATATACTGACAATTTTTCATTCAAGACTCCATGCGATAAATATAGACCGATTTGTCTATCCTCGGTCGCGCCTCGATCCTTGAAAGCATGTTCCGACCACTTGTGGGAAATGGTCTGGAGGAGGAACAAGCGGCCTTTCATTCTCGAAGACCACATTTTTGCACTCATACTTCGAAAGGGCAGGAATATCGTTCTTGGATCTTAAAGTATCCTTCGATTCGGTTCCTATAAAGGAGATATGGAACGCTCTGAAGACAAAGAAAGTTCCGGAGGACCGCATAGCGGCAATAATCCGCCTAGAAGAACTCTTCTTGAACCGAATGAAGCGACGAGCAGAAACGCAAAGGGACATCAATGTAGGTAGAGAACGCGAAGATGTGCGAGTATACTATAACGGAAACCTAGTGGAGTCTGCTGAGGAAGCCTGGGAGAGTGAAACAAGAAGTTTCAGGCGGAGTACAGAAAGCAGTCAGGGTCTACCACCAGATCTGCAACTCTAGCATAGGGAAACGAGAAGTCAGCAGTCAGGTGAAGCACATCTACAAGGCCATATTCCTTCCAATCCTCCTGTATAGCTGCGAAATTCGGACTATGCTGGATAAGCATACTAGCCGCGTTACCACTGCTAAAATGAAATTCCTTCCCAGAAAAGTTAGTATAAGAAGGAGAAACTGCGTAAAAAAAAAAAAAGATCCGGGAGAAACTTGAATACCATCTATGAATCAAATAATGGAGAAGAGGCAACTGAATTGGTTCGGAGGCCGGCGGACAGAGTAGCAAGATCGGCGGGAGGCCAGGGTACAGAACAGAGTATTCCAGAGGCTGGGACAGGACATCACTGAAGAGAGTGATCGCCCCGGACAGAGACGGATGGAATTGCAGACTGCTGAGGCGGTTCCCATACAAGCAGAGTGGACCAAGAAGTTTCAGACAGGGTACATAAGGCTAGGTTCTACCACCAGATCTGCAACTCAACCACAGGACACGAGAGATCAGCAGACAGGTGAAGCTCCATATCTACAAGGCCATATTCCTTCCAATTCTCCTGTATCTCTGCGAAGGTTGAACTGCTCTGGATAACCATACAAAATGAAATTTCTTCCAATGAATAGTTGGTCAAACCAAGAGAAACTGCGTAAGGGACCGGGAGGTGATGACATCCATCAAGCAAGCAACAGAGAAGAGACAACTCAATTGGTTCGAACGCTGGAGGACAGAGGACCAAGGAAGAAATGGAAGCAGGCTTACTCCGAACCGTGAGGCACCCGGAGATAAGGACAGAAGAAGAAAAATAATTTTGATTCAACTTAATACCCAAGCAGTAGTATCTTACAGGCAACTATCACTTAGTGTTTCGCTTCCTATGTCTATGAAGTAAACAACTGTCGATCTAACTCGATGACTTCCCTCAGAACAGGTCTTTCTTCTTGTGCCTTCGTATTTCATCTTTTGAGCGTTCTGATAAACATTATAAATATGTACTACCCTTAGATCTAAGCAAGGCTGTGTTTAGTGACACTAATACATTGTCTAGAGACAGGTTAAGCCTGCACGAACATCTATATGTATAATATAATCATTCATGACATAGAACACATTCTGCTCGACAGCTTGTGATATAATCGATAAGAGTACTCGTACAATGAACTGAGAAGCATGTTAAGTGCTAAAGAACTCTAATCTAAACCAATAGACGTCGTTATTTATTACTTCCTTAGCTATACAAAGTGTAGGGGAGGTTATGAATTTAGTTAAAAATTCGATAATGAGTTTCATGTTTTCCGACATCCTGATTCCAAAAAAAACAAAAAAAAAACTGTGTGTTCATCTGTGAACACGATAACTCCCAATAAAATCAACCTATCGACATGAAATTTTATATTTGTATCTAAAAACCCATAAAGACAATACTTATTGAGTTTCGGCCAAATTAGTGGGAGGAAATAGGGGATTAGGGGGAGGCTTAACACAAAAACTCTAGTAACTGCCGATGTAATGAATGTATCGACACAAAATTTCTTATGTAAATTCAAAATCCCACAATAACGACATCTATTAATTTTCCTTGGAATCGGCCGAAGGGAAAAAGTGGATCAGTGGGGAGCACAACTCAAAAACCCAATACAATCAACTATTGATTTTTAGCTCAAACAGTCAATTTGTTTTCGACGAAAAGTAGGTGATGGGGAAGTACATTCACCGACGACTTACTATCCATCCTATAAGGATAGATCTAACTGCAGGAACATTACAAAATAACTTCCAATTACACCGTTATTTGAAACAAGAATGAACCATAAAACTCCATTGTTTTGTAACTAACGTATTTCTTTTATTTTTCAGAGGCCCACTTTCTTGCTCAGTATTCTCCACCAACAATTTCATGGTAATCAAAATTTCATTTCATGCTTATCATTTGAAATAGTCAAAATTATTACATACAATATTATACACCAATGAATATTTTAGAGTTGATAACTTCTAGGAGTTGTTGTATATATGAGTAGTATTATAAATAAAAATATATGTATTATATTATTATATCATATATAATATATTATTACAGCTACATTCTCCCATTTATTTTTTGCCTTCTCAAAAAGTAGCAATTACAAACGTTTCGGCAAGGGTAGATAGACACTCATCAGTTGCTCATACTCGCCGACATTTTACATTGTTGAAAGAGACACTTACTGCCCCCTAGAGGAATCTACTGGAACCAGAGAAGTGTCGTTTTTCCTGTATAAAGAGATCAAAGGATGAGATCTTGGACCTGTTTCCGAGAACGGCAGATGGCGTATCCGGAAGAACAGAGAGTTGAGAGACCTCTATGGGGATCCCGACCTGGTATCCGTGATCAAGCAGGCGACATTACGTTGGTTGGGCCACGAAGAGAGAATGGAAGGAGGAAGACTCCCTAAACAAGCCCTCTACGGTAGGCCAGGCGGTGTCAGGAGAAGAGGAAGACCGAGACTCCGTTGGCTGGACGACGTCGAGGCGGACCTCCGAGTGTTGGGCATCAGAGGATGGAGAGAAAAAGTTTTGGATCGAGACGAATGGAGGAGGATTGTGACGGAGGCCCGGGTTCTTTCAGGACCGTAGCGCCGCAGGAAGAAGAAGAAGAAGAAGAAAGAGATCATAATTCTTACCTCATTTCTGCCATAAACAAAAATTGACGAATTTTGAGTTATGTCACTTCTGAAGCGAGGGTGCGATGTGTCCTTTGGGTGAACTATTCCTTCTGTCTATCAGAATCTTCCATTTATAGAATATATTTAATGAGTTGACTTCTATATTCTAGTATTGACTAGGTGTTTAAATATAGAAGTCGACTCAACTCAATATGTTCTAAAAAAAAATACAGAAAATTAATATTTGTCATTCTTAAGGTTTTTTTTTTGGATTACAAATTAAAATTTTTTGTTGATATATACATCGGCAGTTATTGGAGTTTTTATGTTATGCCTTCCACTAATCCTCAACATCCCTGTCGCCGATCTGGCTGAAAATCAATAGGTGTCGTCCTTTTAGGGGTTTTATACTCATTAAAATATCAAGTAGATACATTCATTCTATTGGGAGTTATCGTGCTCACAGAAGGACACACAGACAGTTTTTTAAAATTTTATTAATCAAGGTATCAGAAAATATGAAATTCCGGTGAAATTTCAACATCGAATTTCTGACCGATTACATAACTTCCCCTACACTTTGTATAGCTGGGGAAGTAATAAATAACGAACACTTTACATGCTTCTAAGTTCATTGGACTCTTATCGATTATATCGCAAGCTGTCGAACAGAATATGTTCCATGTCTTGAATGATTGTTGTACATATAGATGTCCATGCGGGCTTGAACTGTCTCTAGACAAAGTATTAATGTCACTAAACACAGTCTTGGTTAGATCTAAGGGTAGTATATATTTATAATGTTTGTCTATCAGAATACAAATGCAGAGGGACAAGAAGAAAGGTCTGGTCTGAGGGAAGTTAGGAGTTACGTCCACAGTTATTTACTCTCTATTCTGATGACAGAAGGAATAATTAACCTAAAGAACACATGTATTATAGAGCAAAACATAAATGAGAGAAGTGATGTTATAATAATGTATTATAAATGAATAGAGAACCCTCTACTGATTGGTCGGTGTTTTAGGGTCTCAAGAAAGCTATCTTTAATTAACTGTCATATTGAAAAACTCCGACTGCTAGCTCAAATTCGTCTCCACAATAGACATTTTAGGACTCACTAATAGACCAGAATACGACTCAGAACAATTGTGCTTTTTTTAATAACTTAGATGTTAGAAAAATAAAAAATTTATTTTTATTTTTTACTGTTGGCTTGAAGATAAAGAATAATATAATTTAATTTGCTCTTTTTTCCATGTAAGATGGATATATATATTTTTTATTTTATTTATTTATTTTTTATTCAAATTTTATTTTTGTGTTATGGTTACAACAATTTTACTATTTTCCCTTATCAGGGGTCATATCTTGTTTTATATAATTTTTGAATTTTTTTTTTTTTTATCCTGGTTGCTTGCACTATTTATAATAAAGAGCATGTCCATATTTATTATTTCAATATTATTGGTATCTTTTACTTAGTTGCTATATTGCTTATTATGTACAATTCTATATACATAGATTTTTTTATGTTATTTTATTTTATATAACTGTAAGAATGTGTATTTTGTAAAAACAAAAACAAAAAAAAAACACGCATTTCCATAAAGGTTGTAATTTTTAGTGCATAAAAGTTTATCTATCTAAATGAATTGCCACAACCCATAATGTAATGAGTAGTTATGTACCAAGTCGTTATGGACAACACATTTGTTAATATTTTGCGAAGATTAGGGAGCCTAAAACATTTGAAATAAGAAATAAGGAAGAAGAAACGAAACAAACTTTTCGGTCCAATACAGGATGAGATGGGATAAAGGAAGTTAATCAATGGGATCATTTTAGGCTCAATGGCCCAAGAAAAACAAGAAAAATGAAAAACACAGAAACAAATGAAATACGTTATTGGAGCACACAATCTAAGTAACAACTTTTAGGCATTTCCAGCGGATCTACAGTTTTTGGGAGGGCCTGAGACGTTTCTTTTGAAGGAAGCCCCCCTCCAGAAATGTTTTAAAGAAAACATTTTGGATGAGATTAGGTGAGGTAAGACAAGAAGTAAATAAATATTGAAAAATCTCTTATCGATACTATATTAATCGATTTTTACTTTTTTATACCTTTATGGGATTATAGTAGTTTATTTTATCTGGGAGGTAAGGTAAAGCACGCAGTCCTTCGGATGGAATATTAAGCGTTGGTCCCGAGCCTGTACGATGTCAGGTACTCGTTAAAGACCCCCTACCGAAGGTGAATAAAAATTTAGAATAAGCAAAATTTGGGAGTCCTATAATAGATTCGGGCTCATGTCCATCAGAGTGCCGAAAGAGCGCTCTGGTAGTAGGCGATATGACCTCGTAGTTAAAGCCTGAACATGAGTCATACTAACTTACATACAAAAGTATAGAACTTTTCACGTGAGATTGTATTTTTGACAAAATATATTTATTATGGAACCAGTGTGGATGGACAAGGTGAACTGGGTCCTTTCTCTGGGATGACGTTACAGTGGATAGAACCTCAACCCATAGTCCTGGAGAAAGAAGAAATAAACCTATATAAGGAAAGGATCAGCACTAAATTAAAAAAATGAAAGTTCTCTCTGTATGGGCTAGTCCATAGAGCCAATCCACATCCACATTTGGATCCATACTATGGTCCAAAAGGCTAATGGTATACCTATTTTTGAAGAAGTATAATTCATAAAAAATTAATTTTTTACTGCCCTTCCTCCTTCTTGAAGACAATAGAAACAATAAAAAAATGTAAATATCAACAATAAATGTGTATGTTAGAAGAAACTCGATATTCGGAAACGGAATTTTTTTTTTCATTGATTAACAATAATAAAATACAGGAAATAAAAAATCCTGTTAAAAAAAAAAAAATCAAAAACATTATTTGATACGTAGCTTTCATTTTTATTTTTTTGGCAGAATTCCCCCACAAATATTCTTCTTTTATCACTTATATACTAATTTATTTTATTTCTCTTGGTTTATTCTGCTATTATTTTTTATGTTTGAATTTATTTTTCTTATTTTTTATTTACTTATTTATATTTTTTTAATATTTGTTATTGTTATTTTTTTCATTTATATTTTGTTCTTTTGTTATCTTTCTCAGAACTATATTTCGTACATTGAGATCTGATGAAGGACGTCCTGAAATGTCGTGAAAAAGACACTTCCGGAAGAGTAATAAAAAATATTTATCTTAATATTAACTTAAGCCCGCCGTCCTTCGGATGGGACGTTAAGCGATGGTCCCGAGCCTGTACGATGTCAGGTACTCGTTAAAGACCCCTCTACCCTAGGTGAATAAAAATTCAGGGTAGACAAAATTTAGGACTCCCACAGTAGAGTCGGGCTCATGTTCACCAGACTGACGAAAGAGCGTTCTGGTAGTAGGCGATATGACCTCGTTGTTAAAGCCCGGGCAGGAGTCATAAAACCTAACCTAACATAACCTCTTAATTTTAATTTAATATTAATAATATTATTATAGATTATTCTATAACACATCAACTTCAGAGAATCGTTGAAAAAATAACTTCTAGTTTCGAGAAGAAACAATACTCAGGAGGGATGTTTCTCGATGTAGCTGCAGCCTTCGACAGCGTGTGACACGTCGGACTGCGATATAAGCTCAGGAGGACTGGAATACCATTGTACATTTATGAAATAGCCACTTTAGGTCCAGAACGTTTCAGATCCAAATCAACTCCAGCCTCAGTGAGAAGAAGCCGATCCAGGATGCTATACTTAGCCCATTCTGTTTAACCTCTACTGTCCTGACATGCCTTATCCTCCCACAGTGTTGTTGGCGCTGATGATACTTTGTTGATATCACAACATCGTGACTCGTCTTCAGCCGTGGATATCCTTCAGCCATGTGTGGAAGTCTGGCGTATTGGTTCAACAGGTGGAAACTTGATCTTAATGCTGCCAAAACGGAGGCCAAAATTTTCTCTCTTCGAAGAATTGACACTACCAGTTTGACAACGCTTACATAAACTACACTCCTAACCACGAAATATGTCGGCATTCATTTGAACACAAGATTGACATGGAATCAACACACCAAAAAACTCAAAAATACCAGGCTTTCACAACTCTACCCCCTCATCAACAGAAAATCGCCACTCAAGTAGATTTGCAGCATTCTCCTCTACATATCACTACTCAGACCACTGTTCACTACAGAGTACCCATCTGGCTGGGCACAAACAAAACATACAAAAACTGCGAAAATTTGATAACAATGTTCTCCGTTTGGCAATAACCGCACCATGGTTCGTCCGGAATACTCAAATTTGTCGTGAAACCGTCCTTCCAGACATCTCACACTTCCTGCAGAAAATCACCACAACTCACCACGAAGGGCTATCTTTGGTCACTAGTGCCGAATTTTATCAATTGGGCCAACCAAACCAAAACAGGAGGCTAAAACCTCGTCTTTTCCAGCACATTTTATAATGATCTTGAAATTTATGTAGAGTGCTTTGTGCGCTTGGCATAGAAATAAAGTTTTTTTTTTTTTTTTAATTAATTAAAAACTTGGGGATAAATCTACTGTATTTGTTTTTATTTTTGTACTCATATTTTCAAATATTTATTTATTATTCTCATTTTATTTTCTAATATTATTGCTATTACTAACCACGTGCGTGTCAGACTCTAAGAGCTAATGGCTGTTTATGTATCTAAATTATAAGCTATCCTAATGTATACATTCTAATGGCGTTACCATGTTATGTTTTAACTGAAATAAATATTATTAGCCCAAGAAGGGGTCTAGGTAAATTCGTCTAACCAGTAATTCGTGTTTTTTTTTCTTTTTTTTTCTTAGCTAAATTTTTTTTTAAATTTTTGGAAACATGTCGTTGGAAAACAAGAAATTCCGTTAAAAGTCCGCATCGAATTTTTGACCGATTACATTAATTCCTCTGTACTTCGTATATCTGAGGAAGTAAAATGCTTGATATGTGTGTGTGTGTGTGTGTCTGTGAACACGATAACTCTCCATAAAATGAATTTATCAACATAAAACTTTATATGTCTGTCCACAGCCCCATAAGGACGACATATATTGATTTTGAGCCAAATTGGCCTTAGGGAAGAGGGAATTAGCGGGGAGGCTCAGAACAAAAACTCCATTGTAATGAGTATGTTGATGTCGACACAAAATTTCATAGTTAAATTGAAAACCTCATGAGGGTTACACCTATCAATATTCAGTGAAATCCCTTAAATGAAATCTTCCCTTATACTTCGTATAACTGGAGAAATAAAACTTATGGGTCGAATTTAAAAAAAAAATTTTCAATTCGGTTGAAAATATGGATGCGATGAGCCTCTAGTAAATCTTACTTATAGTATAATTCGATCTCCACTGCACAGTAAGTCCCTTAATATTTTCTAAGTCTTCTTATCCGGTGCTGCGGAGGGGAGCCTTCTTGCGGACCCTTCCGACCAAATTTATTATAAGCTTCCCAAATTCGATTATAGCCCCAACAACTCGTACTTCTTCAATGATATAGTAGAGCAACCATAATTGAAAAAGCTTTGGTTTTTCCATTTCGTGTGTTTAGAATCTCTGCTAAGTCATCAAACATCAAGCGCATCCAATCCTTTCAATACAAAGTCCTCAGAACCATGTTTCCAATCTTACCCTACACAATGATCTCAAAGTTCTTTTTGTCATTGACCTTATTAAGTCCCTGTTTCGTACTATATAGACCAGATCAATTTCCCCTCTTTCTGGGTAATGGTAGAGGATAGAATTGTACTCTAGGTTAATATATGAAATAGCCATCCTAAAGAGATAAGGACTCTCCCCTCCCTAGCAAGGGGACTTCAGTGTGTAAGAAGAGCCTCCGTGGAATTGCGAGCTGCCCAGTGAGTGTAGACGCTGGCCTACAAGGCCTAACATCGTCTGAGTGTAGAACGCTCTCTACTTAGGAACTCTTACATGACTGTATGGAAGTAAACGAGACCCGTAATACGCAAGGCTGTCCCGGCTTATTACTTCACACAAAGGTACGTTTCTATTATTTCTACCATTCCCTCCCTCTTGATATATAAATTCAACCCTTCAAATATACAGTCCACTTGCTCCCAATATATAACAAATTGCTACTATTTAAAACAGTCCCGCTTCTCAAAGTTTCACTCCAATACCCTCCATAACAAGTTGCTCGATTCTTGTCATCACGTCATCCTGCCCGAAGACTGAAGCGGTGCTGGCCGAGAGACATGCTATGATAAGTTAGTGTTGTTCAGTAGTGACCAGCCTCTTCCCTCATTGTCGCCTCTCTTCAGCTCTCCTGTCCCTCTCGGTCTGCCTCCACTGCTAGTCAGAGGCTAGGCAAATCCGGGGGACTACCCGAGCATCTATTTAGTTGTAGAAATGAGGACAGTATCATGCGGGGTTGTTCCTGGGGATTTCGGAGCTAAACAATTGTTTTTATTATGATTTATCATATTATTTTGTACTTAGTTTTTTTTTATTTATTATATGATTTATTTAAGTACTTTACTTTTTTCACATCATTTTTTTAGTTTTATTTAAATATTTTTAATTATTATTTTGTACATACTTCATATTATTATTCTTGTTTTCCTTTCTTATTATTTTGTTTTTTAGTTGAATAACTATTATTTATATATATATATTGCATTGTAATAACATAACATCAAATTTACTTATGGTTTCTTTTGACCGATTTTAAATATACAAAATTAAACAAAAAGGGGGAAAAAATAATCACGTAAGTCTCGTTGCTACATGATTGGGAGTTTCGGAGAGAGGTCCCAAACCTGTGAATTCCTTTCTTGTTCCGTTAATATTTTAATTGTTCCATAGTATTGACGGATGTATTTGAGACGGGAGACAGCATCTCCTTGTTAGTGTGGATTTTAGTATCATGATTTTTTTCTTCATTAGATTCAACTACGTAGCAGACCAATCAATCATCGGGTTTCAATGCAACTGCGTCATTATCAGTGACATCATTGAATACATATAAAAAAAAGTCGTTGGTGAATCACCGTATATTTACTTCCCCAGCACGAATTAATCAATTACGTTTTCGCACTTCCCCCAAAGCCGTTTCGTTTGAACTAAAACTCAATACAGTAGACTCTGCCTTATCCGGCGTTCTGTCAACCAGCGCGCTCCCTTATCCGGCGCTCGCAAAATAATATCTTTGTTAAACTAAAATTAACATTCAATTATTAGATTATCAATTATATGAGCCACGTGTATTTACGAGCACATAATAATTCCGTAACTCACGAATATTTTATGTATTTTTATTTTTATAGTACACACATATGTACATTGTATTTATAATGAAGGGAACGCTAATACAATATTTTATTACTTCACTAATATCCTATAAATAAATATAAATAGTAAATACATAGTTGAAAAACAAACATTTATAAAAAATGTTTCCTAGAATAGAAAAAAAACAAAGGTACCGCCCCTTCCGTGACAACAATATCGTCTTATCGGGAAATGAACACTTAACTCAAAGTCAAAGTTTAATTTTTTCCCACAGAAACCCTCTCCTATTTATTTTTCCTTTACACCAGTTCTCTTTTTCTGTTTTCATTTGATTCTCATAGTGAAAACAATCGTTGGATCGTTTTTTTCGTTAGTGAAATTGAATTTTTAAAATTTTATTTTACTCACATGATACGTTTTTGTTTACGTTGTTTACGGTTTTGTACGGTCGGTGCAGGATAGTGAACAAACTTTTTTTTTAAATCATCAAGTTATAAAGTGATAAAACAATGGCTTCCACTTCAAAAAAAAAAAAAAAATTGTTCTTTCCATCCAACAAAAATTGACGGCAATTGAAAGGATGGAAAAGGGAGAAACAGCTGCTAAAATAGCCAAGGAATTTGGTGTTGGTGAGAGTACAGTTAAAGATTGGAGGAAATGTAAAGAAAAATTGAAGACATTTGGTTCTAGTGTACCTTTGGAAAAACAACAACTCAATACCAGATCAACTTTAAAGAAACCAAAATTCGAGGAACTTGACAAGGCAGTATGGATGTGGTTCGTGCAGCAACGCAACCTAGACTCCTCTATAAGTGGTGTGATTTTAAAAGAAAAAGCCATTTCATTGAATCAAAGCATGAATGGGAATCCTACGTGTTTTATTCCTTAGCTGACCTAAAAACACTGTTTTTTATGCTCTAACTGATATATTTTTTCTCATTAATTGACGATTTCCGATATCCGGCGTCACGTCGGTCCCGGCAACGCCGGATAACGGAGAGTCTACTGTATTTGACTTATATAGTGGCTTCTGAATCCTGATGCTAAATGTTGTGTCGATACATTCATTATATCGGCAGTTATTAGGGTACGTGTGTCGAACCCCACTTTTCTACGACCGATTTCACTGATAATAAATAGATTTCATCCATCCTTATGGGGTTATAAATTAAAATATAAAATGTCATGTCGACACATTCGCAGTTATTGGTATGTTTGATTATTTTTTGATTTCGGTAGATTCCGCTGAAAATTAATAGGTTAGGTTAGGTTTTATGACTCATGCCCGGCTTTAACTATGAGGTCATATCGCCTACTACCAGAGCGCTCTTTCGTCACTCTGGTGGACATGAGCCCGATTCTACTATGGGAGTCCTAAATTTTGCCTACTCTAAATTTTTATTCATCAAAGGGTAGGGGTCTTTAATGAGTAGCTGACATCGTACAGGCTCGGGACAATCGCTTAACGTCCCATCCAAAGGACGGCGTGCCTCGGTCGGGTTTCGAACCCACGATCTTGAGCTCAGAAGACAAGCACGCATACCACTGAGCTACCGGCGCCCTCTGAAAATTAATATATGTCGTCCTTATAAAGCTTTGCATTACGTATGACATTTCGTGTCGATACATCTATTACAACGTCAGTTATAAACCTAAACCCACCCTAAACTCCCTCCCTTTGGCCGATTTGACTTTGTTTCAATCAATAAGTGACGTCTTCAAGGGGTTCTGGATACACATATAAAACATTTTGCCGATACTATCGGGAGTTGTGTTCATAGTCACACACACATGTTTTCTTCATTTTTGAAAACAGGAGGTCGAAAAAATTAAATTTCCGTTGAAAACTCCTCGAATTTTTGATTGATTACATATACTCATACTTCGTATAGCTGAAGAAGAAAAGGGAGAATTCTGTTAGAATGTTTAATGGTGAAAAAAAAAAAAAAAAAAAAAAGGAAAGAAAGAATCCTCAAAAATAAGACTGGGGATAAAATCATTAAACCAAGTTTTGGGGTCGTTTTTACAGCCGACCGTAGTAAACAAATAGGCATAACAAATGCTTAGGGAAGAAATAGTAGAGAAAAAAAAGAAGAAAAACTAAAAGAAAGAGTGTTGTGAAAGAAAACTAAGTAGCGCCGTAAAACAAACTTAGAGGGTGTAGGAAAAAAGGGATGGGAGATGGAATGTGATCCGGATTCCGGGGATATCTGTTTGGGCTGCTTCGGAAACTAGAACTTGGAGAGTCTGGAAGCCGGACAAGAGGGTACTTGAAAAATATAGTAGCAGGTATCTCGGCCAGAGCCGCCTTACTCGTCGGTGGGGATTATCGGGATGAGAATGACAAGAGTGAGCAACTGGAGTGATAGTGTGTTCAGTCAAAACCGTTAAATGTTAAAAAAGTCGCAGATGAATCACCAGTAATGTACTCCCCCAGCATAAATTAATCAATTAAGTTTTCGAGCCCCCCTCTTGTAATCCCGCCTTTCCTACGACCGATGTCGTGGAAAATTAATAGGTGCTCTCCATATGGGGTTTTTAATTTAAATAAAAAATTTCATGACGATTCATTCATTAAATCGGTAGTTATTGGGGTTTTTGAGTTGAGACTCCCTTTAATTGCTCCTCCCATTCGGCTGATTCCGCTGCACATTGACACCTGTCGTTCTTACAGAACTCTGAATTGTAATATAAACATGGTCACCATGGCAACTGGTGACGACGCAAGATATTTCTATGAACACAAGTGGGTTCGTAGCCCGACCGAGGCCCTTAGTTTATTTTATCTGGGAGGTAAAATAAACTTAAGCACGCCGTCCTTCGGATGGGACGTTAAGCGATGGTCCCGAGCCTGTACGATGTCAGGTACTCGTTAAAGACCCCTACCTTAGATGAATAAAAATTTAGGGTGGGCAAAATTTAGGACTCCCACAGTAGAGTCGGGCTCATGTCCAACAGAGTGACGAAAGAGCGCTCTGGTAGTAGGCGATATGATCTCGTTGTTAAAGCCCGGGCATGAGTCATAAAACCTAACCTCTATGAACACATTTAAAAGAAAAAAACCAAAATACATCCCGACAAAATTTAAAGACCAGGAAATCATAGTAAAATCAACAAAATGAAAAGTAAATAAATAGGACAAAACCAAATTTCGAAAGTCAAACACAATATAAATAATGAAATATCACCAGTAAGGCTTATCAATAAAGACTTTGAACTCTCTTAACGAACTTAAAATAGTAAATTCAAATCAGATTAATAATAATTTATATTCATTGCATATTTACGTAAATTCATTTAGATTTTTTATTTTTATTTAATTAACTTCAATTATTTATTATTAACTAAAATTCATTTTATTTTATTTTAGTATTATCAAACATCTTTTTATTAACAGAATATTACATTATAGGTTCTATCAAATTTCGTGATAATACATTCATTACAACGTGTTTACGAGTTTTTTTGTGTTAAACCTCCCCCCTAATCCCCTCCTTTTCTTTACCCGATTTGGCTAAAAATCAATAGGTGTTGTCCTTACAGGCTTCTGGATACACATAAAAAATTTCGTTTTGATATATTCATTCTACCGGGAGTAATCTCGTCTTCAAAGACACACATACACATAGCAATTTCTTCCCCAATTTTGGAATCTGGAGCTCGGAAAATTTAAAATTCCGTGGAAAATTCATCAAATTTTTGGCCGATTACATAACTTCCCCTATACTTTGGATAGCTAAAGAAGTAAAAGTTAATGGCAGTTATTCCCCCAGAGTTCATTGGACTAACATCGTTTTGAAAATAAATTCCACAACACATTTAATAACTTTAAGCAAATATTTCATATTAAGTGTTTCAGAAAAATGAGACTAGTTCCCCCACACTATGCTGCCATGTCAGAGAGCATATAAATTGTAGCATATAAACATTTATGCCAACATTTCTCTATGTACACAGTAACAAACAAGTTAAACGGCTCAGTATAACAACTAATTGTACATAAATTGTACAAGCACTGCTCAATTTAACATCAACTCTTCTCTTATTTATTTTCCACTTTAATAAGAATCAGAAATTATTTCCTTCTCTCTAATGAGTATCAACATTTACTTCATTTTTTTATAATGGAAACCACAGTAAAAAAACATTTTCAAGGTAATTTACAGCTTCAGAGCAGTTTTCATTTAAATAAAAACAATATTTTATGATATTTTAAAATGAATTATAACGTTTTTTAAAAGACTACCAGCATTTAATAATTGTCATCCTCTCAATGAGCTAGAGGACATGTGTTTGCATATGTGTCTGTGACGATAACTCCCGATAGAATGAATATATCGAAATAAAATATTATATGTGTTCACAGAACCCTTTAAGGACGACACCTATTGATTATCAGCAAAATCGGCCAAAGGGGAGGGGTGGATTAGGGGGATGGCTCAATTAAAAAATCCCAATAACTACCGATATAATAAGACAATGCCGCCGCCAATGCTATCTTCAGTCTGACACAGCTATACTACAGTATAGTGAAGGTGGAACCGCGTCGCAAATCCAGTCACATTCCCCAGTTCCAATTGTCAAAAATACGGACACAAAAAATTGTTGTCGACTGGAGCCTAAATGTGTTGTATGCGCCGGCAATTACCCTTTCAAGGACTGCCCCTCCAGAAAGAAGGACATGGAAGCGACAAGCGATAAATGTGTTAACTGTAATGGTAGTCACACAGCTAACTACCGTGGCTGCCCCAACTGTAAAGAACTTATGAAGATATTGGCACGAAGGCGGCCGACTGTTCCAGGCCATTATAACACTGTTGACTGAGGCTTCTGAATCGTCAGACTATATTCATTACAACGGTAGTTATTATGATTTATGTATCGTTTCCCCTCTTCTGATCAACTCCTTCCCTTCGGAGTCATCGTGTTAACAGATTTTTTCATTTTTTTTCTAAGAATAGGGATTTTAAAACCTGAAATTCCATAACTTTCCCTATTCTTCGTATAGTTAGGGAAGTAAATCATAGACTAACATTACTTAATTTCAAGTTAATTTTCTCGTGAAATGCCTATGTATCGACACAAAGTTTGGCTTCGGCCAGAGAGCGAAAACATATTTGATTAACACTTCTGGGGAAGTACATTGCTGGTGATTCACCGACGAATTTTTTTAGCAATGCGCTGAAAAAGTTATTACTACTAATAAGCTGGATTAATAGTTTATCCAACGATATTATTAGTTTGACGAAATTGATAAACAACACTTAATTGGCCTTAATTTCTCCCAAATATATTTATTATTTAGACATCGGTTAACGTTTCGCCCATTTGGGTATTTTCAAAACTTTAATATGTGTGTCTGTTAGCACCATAAGTCCCGATAGAATGGATGTATTGAAACGAAATTTTATATGTGCATCCAGAACCCTCTGAGGATGACACCTACTGATGTTCAACTAAATCGGCCGAAGGGAAGGAGAGAGGCTGAAGTAACTGCCGAGGTAAATGAATTTATCGACACAAAATTTAGTATGAGGATGTAGAAGTGCCAAAGTAAGTTGATAATAAGCGCAAACGGTCGACTGGTTTTTGGAGAGGCAGCAAAAAGATTATTGATCAATTTGATCTAGGGAAGTAAATTAACGGTGATTCATCGATGTTTTTTTATCTGTTCCCCCTTCCCTTTTCTCAGTGAAAAAAAAAGGATGACTAAAAATGAGATAGAAGCAGCAGTTCTTGAGAGAGACGAGCTCATGGCGCCCTAAAACACTTTTGTATACTATAAGAAAACATAATATTTTTGTGGCCATTAAGTGAAAAACAAAATAAGCACACTCTCATGGAAGACAAATAATATTTTATTGAAGAGAGTCGATATAAAACAATGAAGCAACATTGGGAGAGGCGTGAAGTCTGGTCCATTAGACTGAAAGCCTGGGTGACACAGTAAACATTGAGGCTTCATGGTAACATCTTGCAACAACATCAAGAAGGAAGGACCCCTTTCTGCTGTTTCAAACCCTTTATTGAGTCTCTTATATGGACAAATGGGAAAAAATATTATCAAAAGTCAACCCGTTTACTTGAAATCACAAGTTGTCCACGATAATGTCGAAAAAAAAAGTGCAGCATTCATTGAGCATATCCTGGCTACCCAGATATTACTTTTCCATCTATAAGAAGTATAGGGGAAGTTATGTAATCGGTTAAAAATTCGATGCCGAATTTTCAACGGAATTTTATGTTTTCAGTCTCGGAATCCCAAAAATAAAAAAATTAAAATGTCTGTACATATGTGTGACTGTGTATACGAGAACTCCCGATAAAATGAATGTATCAACACGAAATCCGTCCTTCGCATGGGACGTTAAGCGATGGTCCCGAGCCTGTGCGATGTCAGGTACTCGTTAAAGACCCCTACCCTAAGTGAATACAAATTTAGGGTAGGCATAATTTAGGATTCCCACAGTAGAGTCGGGCTCATGTCCACCAGAGTGACGAAAGAGCGCTCTGGTAGTAGGCGATATGACCTCGTAGTTAAAGCCCGGGCATGAGTTATAAAACCTAACCTAACCTCAACACGAAATTTTATGTGTATCCCTATAATTTAAGGACAACACCTGATTGATATATTGATTTTCAACCAAGTCGATTAAAGAAGAGGGGAAGATTAGGGATTCATTTTCAGCGGAATCAGACGAAGGGGAGGGGGAAATCAAAGAGGGTCTCAACTCAAAAATCCCGAAAACTGCTAATTTAATGAATGTATTGACGTGAAATTGTATTTTTAAATTCATAAGGGTGGAACCTATAATAATTTAAGGGAAGGGGAAGTCGATTTTAAAACATTTCTTCAGAGAAGAGGGGCTCGACTTGAATACCCTAATAACTGCCGATGTAATGAATGTAATGAATGAACATTTTGTACGAGGATTCAGAAGTCACTATGTAAGTCAAATATTGAGTTTTCAATTGGCTATGGAGGGAGAGCAAAAACTTAATTGATTAAATTGTGCTGGGGAAGTACCAATCCGGTCAAAACGTCAGGAGACTTTCAAAAGTAAAAATCTCAGAGTTTCGCACGATTACATCACATCCTTATACTAAAAGTATAAGAAAATAATAATTTTTATTTATGAAATAATTTTTTTTTTTTTTTTTTTTTTTTTTTTCTTTTGGCTTTATGTACAGTGCATATTAGCCATGTCAATGTGTTATATATAATTATTTAAGACATCCATGGCCCCGGGAGGGAGTTCTATCTACGAAATAAAACTCATTCCCGGACGGGATTCGAACCCGCAAACCATGGTGAGACCATGCGACCAAAGCCCTACGCTCTAGCCCGCACGGCCACCATGGCTCCCTATGAAATAATTTCCTTTAAAATTTCGTTAATAACAAAAGCTGCTCGCGTAAGGGGAAATACGCTACTGTTCCAAGCACACCTCGACTCATGTTTTCTTCGTATTTCCATGTTTTTCCAAAGTACAAATTCGCACCCCCCTCAATAAATCAGTTCCAAAGCAAAACGAGGTCATGTACCACTTCATTGCTAAACGTCCGCTTATTGGCACAGTTTCCAGACAGGTTCATGTAAAAAAAAAAAGTTACGTATGAACAGGTAATGGACTTAGTTACTGTGAAAGAGTGAACTTCCGTATTTAGTTATGTCTGACTCACCTGCTCATAAAAATATTACTTAATAAACAAATTGAAATGTTTATTTTGTAGCATATTTTTTTATTTCTTCAATCTCATTTTTAGTTTCTTATTTATACTTTTAGTACGAGGATCGTTCAATAAGTCCTTAGAAAATCCAAGAGAATGGCACGCGGGTCACTGAAAATCGTTTATTTTTCGGAAGCATCATTACTCAGTAGAGAGCTATTAAATTTTTAGCTATATCGATCATGTGGTTTTATTTTTATAGTCGATTGAAGCAGAGAACTTTTGTTTACTTTTAAAAAATGGGAAAAAAGTGAGCCATTCTCAAATTCGTGGAATTAAAGTTCGAATTGTTACAACATCCATCGAATTCGCCAGATTTGGCCCCGTGACTTTTTCTTATTTCTAAATTTGAAAAAACGGCTCGGCGGACATCGGTTCGGGATGAACGCCCAAACAGATGCCTATTTTGAGGACTTTCCAAAATCTTACTTTTTGGACGGGTTAAAAAAAGTTTGAAAAACGCTTAGAAAAGTGTATAGGGCTGAAAGGAGATTGTATTGAAAAATAAAAAAAAATCTACCCAAAATACTTTGTTTTTATTTCTTTATCTAAAGACTTATTGAACGACCCTCATATGAGGAAGTATTGTTATCAAAAAAAAAATCCGAAAATGCATTTCATACTAGCGTTAGTGTGTATAAGAAAGTCACTCTCACAAATATGATGTTCAATGAAACAAAAGTATGAAATAAATTTGAGAATGAGGAGGGGGAGTTTTCTGTACTGAAGTGATTGGTATAAAAAAGTTTTGTTATGGACACATAACATATTTTTATACCTTCTTTCCCATTTTTACTTACTTAGTTATATATAAAGTACTATATCATTATTATTGAACAGATAGTATAAAGACTGCCTACTGAGCACATGATCGCGGGTACGAAACCCATAACCTTGAGCATGCCGTCCTGCGGATGAGACTTTAAGAATGGTATCAGCTACACCAGCTCTCTTAACAGTGTCGGGCTAATGACTACCAGAGTAACGAAAGAGCGCTCTGGTAGTAGGCGACAACCACGTAGATAAAAGCCCGGGGCTTGAATCACACAAACAACGTTAACATTCAACATTGTTTCATAATGTACAAAATGGATTTTGATGAAGTTATACTATCAGATACTTTGTGGGTACTGACTTTGAAAAATAAGTTGAAACAGTTGCTCCAAGCTCCTATTGTATATGGATTGTTTAGTAATGTATTCCACATTATTAGAGGGCGCCGGTAGCTCAGTGGTATGCCTTCTTGGCTCAAGATCGTGGATTCGAAACCCGGATGAGGCCCTTAGTTTATTTTATCTGGGAAATAAAATAAACTTAAACACGCCGTCCTTCGGATGGGACGTTGAGTGATGGTCCCTGTACGGTGTCAGGTACTCGTTAAAGACCCCTGCCCTAGGTGAATAAAAATTTAGGACTCCCACAGTAGAGTCCGGCTCATATCCAGTGACGAAAAGAGCGCTCAGGTAGTAGGCGATATGACCTCGTAGCTAAAGCCCAGGCATGAGTCATAATAACTAACTATTCCACATTATAATATCATACTACATACACACTCACTGAATTGATTATGAATGAGATATAGGCTTGTATTCAGTAAATCTAGGCACTCTAAATTATTTATTATCCTCTTCTAACCTATAATTTGTTTAATTCAAACTGGAATGCATTTCATTGTCTTATAAAAACATTAAAATAATATTTTTTAACCTCTCAATGTCTACATACAACAAAATTTGTTTATTTTGAATTAAGAAATGAACAAAATCATTCTATTAAGGTGTTTAAGACAAAAGACGACGACAGTCAGAATGTCCCATAATCGTAGGATCCATTTACCTACCAGCTAACCATATTTTTCGTTGTTAATCCTGAACAATATCTAGCAGTATGTAAAATGCAGTTAGACCCCGAAGTAGAATGATCATTATATATACACAGACATCTCCGCAAAGATGGTCAAAACATGGGACC
Source organism: Aradus depressus (assembly GCA_963662175.1). Lineage (NCBI taxonomy): Eukaryota > Metazoa > Arthropoda > Insecta > Hemiptera > Aradidae > Aradus > Aradus depressus. The sequence continues at coordinate 23,942,142 of OY759214.1, forward strand.
TTGAAATGTGAAAATCCGTACAAAACTCGACCTCAAATTTTCAAACGATTACAATATTTTCCTATACTAAAGATATAAGAAAGTAAAAATGAATAATAAGTATAAATTCTGATAAAATTTAAGTCATGCATTATAGTATAGACAGTAGAGTCGGAAGTATCTCTTCAATGTAGAAGGAAAAACTCAATATTTTGCCAACGTTTCGGAAACTATTTATTTATTTCTTCAGGGCCTACAGAATACAACAAACAAATTAGTCATTATGGTCAATGATATAACTAGATACTTAATAATAATGTTAAAAAGAGATGTAAACCTTTTTTTTTTATTTACAAACAGATATTTACAACTGTATAAAAATATATACAACAAGAAAATATGCTAATAGAGAGATAGTGGCAAGAGGGGACTTGAGTTGGTTACATTCTACACAATACCCCCTCCAGCACACAGGTAACGTAAGTAAACTCAGGTAGCCCTCGACAGTTACGTACACGATACCATAGCTCTATATATATAGCACACATCCACTCAAGTCATTATAAGATATTTATTATGTATTTAGATATATATATATATATATATATATATATATATATATATATATATATATTGTTATATATATAGGTTATTTTATTACTACTTTCAACATTTTTTTTTTTTATTAAATTTTGGCGTGAAAACGTCTATTCGCTCGTTAAGCACAGTGATAGCCGGTCAAACTTTCTTGTGTTACAAAATACCGTCAGGTTTCAATCGATAATAACTACGAAACTAATAATGCGATAACAACGGTTGAGGTCACAATGGATAGAGCATGTCTGTATGTGTTTGTTTTTCCTGTGACGTTATCGGGCTTGTGTGGGCGCCGGCGGATGATTATTGCGAATTAGCGTTGTGTAAAATTAGAAATTAGTGTAGTGTGATAACGCGTTTAGATAGGACGTTGATTCGGGTGTCATTGTAAAGAGCTTGAGGAGCACTACTAGGACTCAAAGTGAAACAATAAAAATATTCGCCGAAATATATGTAAAAATCGGTATTAAATTGAAAATTGCAAAAAAATATAAGATTTCGTCTCATATGAATCGTAAATATGCGCGGAATTATAGAAAACGCAAATCAGAGGGAAGCTCGCATCAAAAGGAATTTAAAAAACCTAAAAACTCTAGTACCGAGCAAATGCAAGAGCTACGGCAGCATCGAAAAGAAAATGAAAAATTATTTTTTCCCGTCGTTTTCACGGAAAATCTACGGCGTGGACTTTGACTACGCCTTAATGTTTTTTTTTTTTTTTTTTTTTTTTTTCTCTTTCATATATTTATAAAATTTGTTTCCATCTCTTTTTAACATTATTATTTAGTATCTAGTTATATCATTGTCCATAATGACTAATTTGTTTGTTGTATTCTGTAGGCCCTAAAGAAGGAAATAAATAGTTTCCGAAACGTTGGCCAAATATTGAGTTTTCATTTACACGATAGAACCTCGAATCCCTTCTACATTCATCAGTAAATTCAAAAACTGTAATAACTGCCGATGTAATTAATGTATTGACACGACATTTAGATGATTGAGGTCCTTTCGTAAGTCAACAGTACATAAATACGGTCGATTCGTGTTTGACGGAGAGTTAAAAAATGATTTATTAATTCGTGTTGGGGAAGTACAATACTGGTGAATCACCGAAGACTTTTTTTATTTTATCTTTGGAAAGATGAGATCAAAGGCAGGATTATTTATTTGTGTATTCCCTTTCTATTGCGGTGGATCAATGTTATGAAGATACTTTACGAATGAATCAAAGTATTTTTTCAAAATTTGAAGTGTAAAAAGGACTTGGCAAAGGTACATTTTAGTTAAGCCCCCTCTCACTGTGAACCAACTTAATTAAGAGAACTTACATCACTTTCGAAAAGGAAGAGAAATTGAAGTGGAATGAAAAGCACAAAATGTGATATAATAACTAGAGTTGGTAAATTGTAATAGAAAAATCATCGTTGAATCACCGAAAATGTACTTCCCCAGCACAAATTAATCAACTAATTTTTCGCTTTTCTTCTAAAATCAATCGACCGTTTTGACTAAAAATCTACAGTTGATACACAGGAAATTCCGAATCTTCAAACTAAATTTTGAGTCGTTACATTCCTGCAATTATTGAGTAAAGTCCCTTTCCTCAGATCCCCTCCTTCTTTTCGGCCGATTTTGCGCAAAATTATTAGGTGTCGTCTTTATGGGATTTTGGATACAGATATACAATTTCGTATCGATACATTTATTACATCAGGAGTTATTAGAGTGTTTGTCTTGAAAGGGGGTAAGATTCCCCTTAGTCCGCCTTTCCCTTCGACCGATTTGACTGAAAATCAATATGTTTCGTCCTTATGAGGTTCTGGATACACATATAAAATTTCGTGTCGATACGATGATTCCATCGGGAGTTATCGTGTTCACAGACGCACAAACAGACACCCCCAGTTATATTCTTTTTCTTTTTCCATTTTTAAAATCAGGAAAAACATGAAATTCCGGTGAAAATTCAACATCGAATTTCTGACCGATTACATAACTTCCCCTATACTTCGTATAGCTGTGAAAATAAAAACAGTTTACCCTTATGGCGCTCCTTAAGAGAAATTAAACTGAGTTCAAAAGTAGAAAATGTGAGATATTTATAACTAGAGTTGGTAACTTTTAATAGGAAATGTTACAGGGGCTTAACGTCTTTCATGTTCTCCAACTAGGGCAGGAGCGACGGGCTATCTACAGGTTGCTACCATTCTCCAAAGGTAATTTAAATAAATTACTAAAATTACCTAAAGTTAACTGGGTTTTATAACTGCAAAGCAGTACATGCGCTCCTGCATATTCTATGGCCTAGGCAGAAATAAAATATATCTGTGAAAATTTAAAATGCAAAATGGCGTGAGCTAGGATCTTTATTTTGTCATACAGATTGTAATGAAATTTTAGAATAAAAAAGTTATGACAGCTTCTAAAGTTCAGAATATATAAAACAAACTTCTTTTTTAAATATAAACTAAGATAGTTTGCTAAATGCGAACTATTCTTATATATCTATGGTCAGAAGGAATAAGTTAAGTCGTAAAATGGCCAAAATGAGTTAAGTGTACTGTGATCATCTCCCAAGCCATCTGCGCACCGTGAAGAAGTTGGGAGCTCAGGACTCTAATACTTTCGAAATTATAAAGATTTGGGTTTCTTGGTATCTCGTAAAATTGTGTATATTCTCGGTTAAATCAACTTAATCTACTTCTTTGAGGAATCATTCACAAGATAACTGCATTTAACCATTTATTCACTACGGCAGACTACTCTAAGTGAAGAGGGCGTTTCCTTCACTCCTATAGATTTATTAGATATATGATTAATAATGATGCAAACATAATTTATTGATTCCAAAAACTGTATTTACACGATTACCCGATATCGGAGGAAGAAGTTGAATTTTGAATTAAGAAATCCATGTGGCTGTATAGGAATTTGTTTCAGTGGAAATATTTTCTAGAATTGACACGAAATTTCATGGGTAAATCCAAAGCCCTCTTAAGACGACAACCGGCCGAAAGAAAGAGGGGGGATTGGGAGGGAAGCTTATCACAAAAACTCTAATAACTGCCGTTGTAATGAATGTATAGACACGAAATGTATGCAAACTGAAAGCCTAATAATGACGACACTTATTTTTATCAGCGGCATCAGCCGAAATAGAGGGGGATTTAACATAAAAGTCCTAATAACTGAAATAATGATTATATATAATTTACTATGAGGATTTAGAAGCCATTATGTAAGTCAAATGCGTTTTGACCCTAACGGTCTATTAGTTTTGGAGGTAACAACGTAATTGATTAATTCTTGCTGGGGATGTACATAGCCGGTGATTCACCAACGATTTTTTATCTGAGTACGTCTGTAACATGCCCTTCCCCAATGTACACCTCTGTATAACGGACACTAATGTCGTTCTCACCGATGTCTGTTATAGAGAAGTTTCACTGTATTAGGTTCTTTGTATCTGAGTATAGTTTAAATCAGGAGCGGCCAACCCGCGGGCCGCATGCTTTGGATAATTTTACGGCCCGCGAGATTCACCACAATTTTACAAAATATGTTTTTTTTTTTTTTGTGCAATATTTTTGTTTTTAGTGTAGTGTTTTGTAACAAATAAATCCCAAAACTGTTTTTGTTTTATCACGTTGCTTCTGTTTTTATACATAGAAGTGGGCAGTAGTGCATTAAAGCGACCCCTCGCAGCGTTGCTCGATTCCTGTAACTTTATCACGCTGCTTATTGCTAGGCATACCTAGATATGCGCAGTAGGCCTTTTGACCCGGCGCCGGGGGGCGATTGACGGGCCAGGCCCGAGTTCTACCCCCGGCGACCGCGATGTAGAAGCAGCCGCAATACAAGGGGGTCTGGGTGCGCCAGTCTGTCCCGCAAAGGACCAGAGGCTGTCGCCCTTAGACATCCATAGCAACACAATTTTTTTTTTTTTTTGTAAAAATAAAACCAAATATTTTAATCTGTACCTCTTCCCCCGACGATATCGTGCCGGGTGTGAGCGCTTTTGGATCATTTTTTCGAAAGTGAAATTTACCAAACATAAATCACGCTCGAACTTAACGGACGAAAACCTGCAACATCAATTACGATGTGCAAATACACGCATTGACATTGCAAAAGCTAAGTGAAAGGGTTAAGAAACAAATATCTCACTAATTAAATAAATTAAATATTATTCGATCATTTTAATATTATATTATCTATGTTTATATGTATGAATAATAATAATAATAATAATAAATTCTGTTTTAAATTCTCACTCCATAAAATTTTTTTAGTGGGTCCAAATCTAATTTGGGGATATATAATTTTATATGCGGCCCGCGGGATTATAATGCATTTCCAAAGTGGGCCGCAAGATCATTTGGCCTGGCCACCCCTGCTTTAAGTAGTGCAAAGTAACCAGTATCTGATTCTTTTTTTTGCTTCCGTAGCTTTCTGAGAATGGTCAAAAGACATTTTTCAAGAAACGATGATCCACTAATTCTGCTAATAACGATTCTCCTTTATCGTTGTTTCTCCAAATATAATTTTAAGGTGACTCTTGATGTTGAGTGGACGATCGCTATAAGTTAAAGCCAGCCTCATGATATTTCGACTTTGTGAAAATTGTCATAATTAACTTCCTCCCATTGCCGACCTTCTTTGAAACGATGCAGATTCCGGAAAATTGCCTGCAAATTGGACTCCTTCTTCATGGACATCAGAGTGCCAGACAAAATTAACACTACTTCCTTCTAAGTTGAGAAACTCGAACATATGGAAACTTATAATTTTTTTTTGTTTTAATTTTATTTACAATATATTAATGAATGAATGAATAACTTTAATGCTCATAAAGAATTATCTTACAGCAAGGAGTTCGATATATAAACATAAATACTACAATTTCTGAATAATAAGGAATAAAATAAAATAAAACAATGCAGATAATATTAACTGGCAAAACAATGATTTTTTTTTTTTTATTTACAAATAGCTATTTACAACTGTATACACATAAATACAACTAGCAAATGTGCTAATAAAGAGGTAATGGCAATGTCAAAATGTCATGAGGGGAGAAATCACCCAGTGGTGACACTCCCTAGTCACTGTTTTTCTCTCGTTTTTAGCTAATCACTGTCACTGTCACTGCTTCTGATCAGGAGATCTCTAGGCCATTGACGCTTAAGCCGTCGTTGGGGAAGTGTGGCAGAATGGAGGGCACGGACTAGAGGATTATTGTGGGAACTAAGAAGGGAAAATAATTTTTTATACCTGGATTTAGCGACTTCAGTAATGAAAGGTACGTTAAGGTCTGTGTGAAGGGTTGTTGGAGACGTAGTAAGTAGCATTGGCTATTGAACGAAGGATTTTGGATTGAAGGGATTGGATTCGCTGGAGATTGGAAGCCTTGGCAGAACCCCAGAGTTCAAGTCCGTAAGTCCACATAATGATTTCTTAAAACTAAAATAAAATATAATTATATACTAATAAAAAGGTTAAATTAAAATAAAGCCACAGGTAACATTAGTCTTTTAGAATTTTTCTTAACTTGAAGCTTGTTAGAACAATATAGCTTCTGTTCATCTGAAACTAATAGTAAGTTTCGGGGATGTGCCTGTTGCAGACATCTATCGGAACACCTCCCAAATAGCTAGCCAGGTATTTGTCTCTAATCATGGCATAGATGAGGCTTTTATCAGAAAATGGGCCACGTCATCCCCCAGGTTCAATATGTACAATATATTAAGTACAATTGGCAAAGATTATGTCTATTGTAATGAATGTATCGACACTAAATTTCATATGCAAAATTAAAACCTCATAAGGACAAGAGCTATTAATTTTCAACGGATTTCGCCGAAGGGAGGGGGACCAGAGGGGGCTCAAAACTCAAAAACCTTAACAACCCGATATATTAAATATATCGACATGATTTTTTATTATTAAACTAAAAAATCTTGGTACGGAAGGCGCCTAACCACTTAAAAACTAATAACTGCTGATGTAATGAATATATCGACACAAAATTTAGTTAATTAATTCGTTCTGAGGAAATACATTGTCGGTGATTCACCGACGACTTTTTTATTTTTTAAGAGAGGCTCTCCGCCGTGGTGACTGCCCCCCAGTATTCATTGAAAACCAGCCATTACCTCATACCTCTTCCGTAAAATATTTAGGATTAACACTCGATAGAAGGCTGACTTGGAACCCTCACACTAGGACGACACGACTCACACTAGACCGGCGACTTAGACTATTGTACAGTATTTTGAATAGGCGTTCTAAATTATCTACTCGACAAAAACTAAATTGTTATACCTATCTTCTCCGACCTCTCTGGACCTATGGCTTACAAATATATGGTACAGCCAAGACTTCGAACATCAAAAGAATACAGATATTTCAATCCAAGACTCTCCGACTGATCACGCAATGCCCACCATACGTTAGCAACAAGACTTTACACCGCGACTTGAACATCACATCCATTGACACAACCATTAAATATTTATACCAACGTTTCTACACCAAAATTTACTTACACACCAATCCGGAAGTTCGCAAAATCTTAAATACAAATTTACCCCACAATCCCCCAAGAAGATTAAAGAGAGTTTGGCATAGAGATCTCCTGGTATGAAGTGATGTCATGAGGGTTCACCGCTGGGTGTTCTTCCTCTCTCAAGCCTTTCATGTCATATTTATTTTCATTATTATTTTTTTATTATTTTGTTTTATTTGTATTATATTCGTTTAGCATATGTCAGTTCAGCCGCTGGTTGTGCATTTTTTGCACAGTTGTGGCTCGAGAAAAATAAATACAAAAAAAAAAAAAAATTAAGAATAACTACTGAGTACTACTGAATTTGAACGGCGACAAATCTTCAATAAACCACCCAAGAATCACCTTTTGACCGGGAGAAAGCTCAAAATATTCGCACTTAAGTTGCGTCCCTCTAAAGGTCAACCTTGGAATACAGATTTCTTGTGAAAGAAGAAAACTTAATCAGCTTCCAATGAAATATGTATGTACTTTTAAATAAAATTCAAAAAATAAATTAATTTAATTTATTTAGTTAAATTTGCAAGAAAGCCAAATTTCCCATTAAAAAACGAAAATTAGGGCTTGGGATCTCTTTGGCCCACCCGTCAAGGTTCATAGTTAATTTAAATGTAAATCTTACAGTATAAGGGCAAGGGCTGGGTAAATTGGTTATGTAGACTTACATCAGGGTCCAGCGTGCCTTATAATAATATATAGCTGCGAACTATATAAAATATATATATGTACTTTATATATGTATACTAAGTATATATATATAAACAAAGAAAAAAAATGTGTCGATGAATCACCGGCAATATACTTCCCCAAAATAAATTAATCAATTTAGTTTTTGCTCTCCCGCTAAAACTAATAGCCCATAAGGGCTAAAATTCAATGCTTGATTTACATAAAGGCTTCTGAATACTCATACGAAATTTTGTGTCGATACATTCAATTACATTGGCAGTTATTAGGGTTTTTAAGTCGAAATAACCTGCTCTGATCCCCTCTTCCCTTCGACCGATTTTGCGTACAAATTAATATGTATTGTCCTTTTGGGATTTTGAATTTACATATGAAATTTTGTGTTGAAACATTCATTACAATGGCAGTTATTAGGGTTTTTATGTTAACCCCCCCCCCCCCCCCCCCTTCCTTTTGACCGATTTGGCTAAAAACCAATAGGTGTCGTCCCGTCTTATGAATAAACTTAACATAGAATCACCTGACACCATAACTTCCTCTTCATATAACTGGGGATGTACTTAATAAATTAACAACTATGTACTTGTGATGGGTAAAATGATCCTCAGGGCGTGCTACAAACTATTACATTTGTGTTGATTATTTTGTTATAAAAGACCAATATTTTGTGTATGGTACCTGATTGTTAATTATTAGGTTTAATTAAACTTAAACTAAAAATATGATTGTGAAATGTAAACTATTGTTTTATTATCTCGGTCGTGTTGACCACCCCCCAGTCCCTTCCAGGCACCCCAGAGAATAATGCTAGCTACGCCAACGCTTGATTCTTCTTGCAATGCATTTTTCCGAATTAACAATAGTCGATGGATAGCCAGGAAATGATTCTATGATTATGGAACTATTCTGATTGTCGCCTTCTTTCGCCTTAAGGGGCCATTCATAAATTACGTAAGGCCTTTTTAAAGCTATAAGTAAGATATCAGATATCATAAGATTTCAACTACCCCCCCCCCCCCCCCCCCCCCCTACCTCTTGATAAGAAATGATCGTATTGATAAAATAAAAGACAGTTTGAGCAGCTTGTACCCAAGCTTTAAATAATAGTGGATGTAGATATCCAGACATGTCAGGTATAATAAATAAATGATACTAAAATGACAATTATTTTTCAAAATTCAAACAATAGGGAAATCCAGCGAGAGAATAGAATAAAAAAATGTCGAAGTACTGAGACCATATGATTTCTGTAGGATTCAATACTGAATCCCCTAAATGCCTTACGTAATTTTTGAATGAACCCTAATTAATAGGTTCAAAAATGTGGGAGGAAAAAATTGATTTTTTTTTTTCATAGTGGGCTTATTTTCCCTGCGTTTTAATTGTTCGTTATTCAGAGATTTTACTCAGTCCGAATTCACGTAGAGTCCATAGCCTTGAGTCCCACTTGCTTTTAAAACAGGTGCCCAAGGCAGAGCTAACATTCAGACAAAGAAGACACGATGGCAGATCTGTTATTAGAAACATAATATAACAGAGAAACAAAAAATATCAAAAAGGGCCCAGGAGTAGCGTAGAAGGGTTCTGATTAGGCCCTAAAATGGAAAATCGTCTTAAGTAACATTGAATGAACACTCAAATGCTGAAAAATGTCAACAGTAACAGAAAAACAATTGAGTTTATCTGGATTGTGATAATTATTATAGGTTCATTTTTCATATATAAACATTTTAGCTAATACCGCCCCCTCAAAAAAGGGAATTGTCGTTAGTTCTTGTGACTCATGCCCGGGCTTTAACTACGAGGTCATATCGCCTACTACCAGATCGCTCTGGTTATCATGAGCCCGACTCTACTATGGGAGTCCTAAATTTTGCTTACCCTAAATTGTTATTTTCCTAGGGTAAGGGACAATCACTTAACTTCCCATACGAAGGACAGCGAGCTCAAATTGTTTTCATCTCTTGGATTAAAAACTTAACCGCGATTTTGTGCTCAGTAAGAGAGAGCACGCTATCCCTGAGCTACTGACGCCCTCTCGTATTGTAGTCTCATGAAACTGTGCCGAAAAAGTGACCGGACGTACATCATGAGCAGCAAAGCCAGTACCGAGCAAGATAGGTGAGTATCTCTGTAGAGATCGTGGCTGGATCTAGCTTTGACGGAGTCTTTACTTCGTTGTCGTGTTATGTTATTAATCCCAACACATGACACAGGAGGTTATTACATAAACTAATAAGTGTGAAAATTATTTTAGGATTATTGTCTACAATATTTAAGTAATCAGTGAGCCGTAAAATTACCTATTTAATATTTCAAAAATTAATCTGGATTTTCTAATTTTGATAATACTGTAATCACACGATTACCGTAAGTATTACAAAAATACTAATCGTAACAAATGATTTATAAATTAATAAATCCTCGATTTGGAGACATATTCATGTTTAACGGGGGAGGAGCGGTTGGGGGACTTAATGTCAGTTATCGTGAGCCGATTGCATAAATTTCACCAAAAAATTATTGAACAAAAAATATATTGTTACATGTAAATGTTGCTAATGAAATGTACCTATTCCTTACTTCTTTTCCAGTGAATGTATATTACGGTGGGCTTTCCAGGGCGCCGGTAGCTCAGAGGTAGCATTCTTGCCTACTAAGCTCAAGATCACGGGTTCGAAACCCGGCCGAGGCCCTTGGGAGATTAAAAAAACCTTTAGCACGACGTCCTTCGGATGGAACGTTAAGCAATGGTCCCAAGCCTGTACGATGTCTGGTACTTGTTAAAGACCCTTACCCACCTTGAATAAACCTGGGCAGGCAAAATTTGGGACTCTTAATGTAGAGTCGGGATCATGTCCATTTATGACCTCGTATTTAAAGTCCGGGCATGAGACAATAAATAACTAACATACGATGTTTACATATAACTATTAGAGTACTAATTGGATCTACAGTCTTTTGTTTCTAGTCCAAAATAAAAAAAAATATTATATTTTTATTTTCAAATGTGTTTCATTTTTTTTTTTTTTACGACCGGTTGTAATGTCAAAAAAGTTAAAAAAAATAGTGAAATTCATTTTTTTAAAGATTTACTTAATGGTTAAAAATGATTAAGGGATGTATTAAAGAGATAAAATAGAGTGGTACCTGGACGATTCGTCATCAGCGGGCCCGAGAGCCATTCGACTGTCATGTTCACCCGGACATAGCACAGCACTGACTGAGGAGCAGGAGTCTCCCCGCCCACCTACCTACCCCACCACATCGCAGAGCCGACCTGCACCACCGCGGCCCAACACCCAACAAGAAGTTGAAGGGGACAGGTCCTGTCTCCAGACACAACCCTCCCTCGTCTCCAGAGTTCATCTGTCTCTTGGAGTCCTAACATCCTTCAAGTCAACACAACGCAGAGCCGACCTGCACCGCCGCGGCCCAACACCCAAGAAGAAGTTGAAGGGGACAGGTCCTGTCTCCAGACACAACCCTCCCTCGTCTCCAGAGTTCATCTGTCTCTGGAGTCCTAACATCCTTCAAGTCAACACATCCCAGAGCCGACCTGCACCACCACGGCCCAACACCCAACAAGAAGTTGAAGGGGACAGGTCCTGTCTCCAGACACAACCCTCCCTCGTCTCCAGAGTTCCTCTGTCTCTGAAGTCCCAACATCCTTCAAGTCAACACATCGCAGAGACGACCTGCACCGCCGCGGCCCAACACCCAACAAGAAGTTGAAGGGGACAGGTCCTGTCTCCAGACACAACCCTCCCTCGTCCCCAGAGTTCCTCTGTCTCTGAAGTCCCAACATCCTTCAAGTCAACACATCGCAGAGCCGACCTGCACCACCGCGGCCCAACACCCAACAAGAAGTTGAAGGGGACAGGTCTTGTCTCCAGACACAACCCTCCCTCGTCTCCAGAACACATCTGTCTCTGGAGTCCTAACATACTTCAAGTCAACACATCGCAGAGCCGACCTGCACCGCCGCGGCCCAACACCCAACAAAAAGTTGAAGGGGACAGGTCCTCCTTCGTCTCCAGAGTTCATCTGTCTCTTGGAGTCCTAACATCCTTCAAGACTTGGATTACATTTTTTCTCCCAATGAGTGACATAGCGAGGTTTTACATGGTCTACACAGGCCATCTGGCACACGCCAGAACATAAAAAGTCGTCGTTGAATTACCGACAATGTATGTCCCCAGAACGAATTAATCAATTAACTTTTCGTTCCCCCTCGAAAACCAGTCGATCTAATATTCAACAGTTGACTTATATAGGAGATCCTAAATCCTCATACTAAATTTTGTGTCGATAAATTCATCAACAATTAGACAATTTTTTTTTTCACCAAAATCAAGCTTTTTTTATGTGAAGGGTCTCAATTTTCGTCCGATTTCGGCCAAAAGCTAATCAGATCTAACTTTTAACGTGTGACTTCTTCATTCCAAATTTCAAGTTTATAGATACAATCGTTTTCTCGGTAGAGCGCTCACAACTTTCCATTCCCATACACACACAAACATAATTGCAAAATTTTAGGGGACCTTAAAACGTGAAAATCCTATGAAACCTCGAATTTGGATTTTCGCACGATTAAAATAATTCTTTACTATAGGTATAAGAAAGTAAAAAGTATCAAATTTTGACATTCGAACATAAAAGTCAAAAAAATGTTAAAACTTTTTTTTATTTTTCTTACAAAAGTTATGAATATCAGAATTCCAATATTATTGCCTTTTAAAGCCAAATATTTGAGTATTAGAACTCAAAGGAGTGGCAGGGTGCCTGGAACCGAGAGTAAATGTTAATAGTCAATCATTTTTGTGGCTTTAAAAAAAATTAATCTTTAATCGATCAGTAATTTTGATTTTACGTCAGATTGGACACAGGATTTATATCAACTCTTAAATGCTGATGATCGACTGGATATATAGAAGTTATGTTGCAGTCGGTTAGAAATTTTATGTTGATTTTTCTCCGAAATTTCATGTTTTCATCGAATCACAATGTGCGCAATATAGGAAAGAAATAGGAAACATAATTGCAATAACAATTACAAAAATATATTTACATCTTTATATAAATAAATAAAATGATAAAAGAAAAAAACAAGAGAAATAAAATAAACTTAGTATATAAATAATAAAAAATAATGACTATAATGTAGATTCGACAGACCTTAAAGAGGATATCTGTGGAGGTAATCAGCCAAAAATATAAAAATGAAAGCTATTTTGTCAAATAATGTTTTTGAACATATAATATATTTTATATAACCAATTATCCTCTACGGTGATGTCGTGCACAAATCCATGTACCTATAACCTGTTTTTTCAATTGATTTTTAATTAACATCCTTTTGTCACCCAAGTCGTGTCTTATATGATATGTTCGAAAAGAAGTAACTCATAAAAAAAAATAGATTCAATTTCAGGAAAAATAAATAAAAGCAATCTATTCGTTAGGACTATAAATAGGTGAATTCACGATCATGACTAATTTTTTCTCTAATTTAATTTATTTAGGATCTCAACAATAGAACTAATGCAAAAATCAAGGGCACAGGAAACGTAATTAAAAGTATAAATAGATTTAAGAAAATAGGTTTTCCAGGGATTTTCACGGAGTCTGTTGACATAGGCTTCTCTGTAATGAGATTCTGATGTTTACAGGGCCTGTCCACTCAGGCTCAATAATTGTCTGCCATTGACTAGGCCCAGGCTGGATGTTCCTTGTATGTAACAAAGTCGAAAAGAGCAGAGGTACAGATAAGGCCTGTATTTCGATATGTGTATACGTGGTCTGCAAAATAAATGTTCAACTAAAGACACTTCCTCGGAACATTCAGTTATTCTGGGGAAGAAGGGCCTCTGTATTAACACGTATCGCTACAAGTACTAGGAGTCTCATTTGAGAGAAATATCTTTAATTCTATACATCTTTTAACAAGAAAAAATTGTCACAAATAATTTTTTATTTATTTATATTAATGACAGACTATTTGTCATTAGTCATTGTGATGTTGGGCGGTGGCATGTGTGTGGCTGTACTGCTGAGGTACGTGACCGAAGAGTCACTAATAATGATAATATATTTTTCGGCAGCTATATTTTTGACGCGAAAAAGTCTATTCGCTCGTTAAGCACAGTGATAGCCGGTCAAACTTTCTTGTGCTACAAAATACCGCCAGATTTTAATCGATAATAACTACGAGACTAATAATGCGATAACAACGGTCGAGGTCAAAATGGATAGAGCATGTCTGTACGTGTTTGCTGTGCAGTGTCTGTTTTGCCTGTGACGTTATCGGGCTAGTGTGGGCGCCGGCAATTGATTGTTGCGAATTAGCGTTGTGTAAAATTAGAAATTAGTGTAGCGTGATAACGCGTTTAGATAGACCGTTGATTCGGGTGTCATTGTAAAGAGCTTGAGGAACACTACTAGGACTCAAAGTGAAACAATAAAAATATTCGCCGAAATATATGTAAAAAACGGTATTAAATTAAAAATAGCAAACAAATTAAAGATGTCGTCTCATACGAATCGTAAATATGTGCGGAATTATAGAAAACGCAAATCAGAGCAAAGCTCGCATCAAAAGGAATTTAAAAATCCTAAAAAGTCTAGTGCCGAGCAAATGCAAGAGCTACGGCAGCACCGAAAAGAAAATGAAAAATTATTTTATCCCGACGTTTTCGCGGAAAATCTACGGAGTGGACCTTGACTACGCCTTAATGTTTTTTTGGGGGGGTTTTTACAACTTAGTCTACATAAACGTTTCGTGAAGACTCCCATCTTCAGTATCTTAACACTGTCATTAACTCAATATACAAATATCTTAATTAATTCAAACTATTTTCAATTTTTATATAGAAAAAGTTAACCAACCTCAAATGTATTTGCTTTATCTTTATGTAAAAAAAAAGTATATTGTTATCATTATAGTTTTTATGACTCATAGTCGGGCTTTAACTATCATCGACTACTATCAGAGCGCTCTTTCGTCACCCATACTCCATTATATATATATTTTTTTTTTTGCTCAGACCTATAGAATTTATATTTTTAAATGTATTTGTATATCTATTCGGGAACGGAATTTTTTTCTCATTGTTCAAAAATAACTAAATAACCATAAAAAAAATCGTGTTTCACATTCAAAAATATCATTTGATATATCAAATATACATATATATATGTAGCTTTTTTTGGCAAACTTTCTCCATAGCTATCTTCTCCAAGGTCTGTCGAATCTAGTTTTAATCATTATTTTTATTATTATGTACTAATTTGTTGATCTGTTTTATGTTTTTTTATTACCATTTTATTTATTTCTATTTACTATCATTTTTTTTTTTTTAATATAAACGTTATCTACTGTATTTATTTACTTTTCTATTACTTCTAGACATACGACTGACCTTCAGGCAACATATCAGACAGAAAGCAAATACTGTGAGCGGACTTGTGTTCTCCTTATTCCCGTTACTCCACAGAAAGGCAGCCCTTAATCTAACCAATACACTCCTTATATACAAGCTTCTGTTGCGGCCAGTAATAACGTATGCATGCCCAGTGTGGGTCAGTTTTGCAAGCAATATCAACTTGAGAACTCTTCAACTAGCCCAAAACAAATGCCTTAGATTGGTTGGTAGCTACTCGAGGGGCACCTCCATCCTCCAAATCCATGAAGACCTAAATGTTGAGCTCCTACTGGACTACATAATAAATTTCAGTAACAACTTTTTACTTAAGTGTGACACAAATCAAAACGTTTTGGTAAAGAAAATAGGAAAAACTCAGGGAGAGAAATACAAAAATATCTGTTCACGATTTTAAATTATTATCTCTGTTTTTGAATGTTTATTACAGGGATTGAATTTGAGAATTAATTTCTTTGTAAACTCAAGAAATAACAGTTATTTTTTGATTGAAAGAGTAAAAATCACTGATGATTTTTAAATAAAAGTCAAAAGTTAATCCGTAAGATTTATACATCTAGTTAAAAATTAACTGTTAACATTTGACTTATATTTTTTTAAGTTAAACGTCAAGAATTGAGATTATTGAGTGAAAAACGTTTGAATCATAAAGAAAAATTACTTTTTGAGCGATATTTTTTAGATCAGAAATAACACTTATTACATGAGCGATATTTTTTTCTCTCAAAATAAAACTCAAAACGCTGTATCTCTCGTAATACTGAAGTTATCGTCTTGCAGTTGGTCTTATTCGAATCAACTTGTAAAGATCTTTAAGAATCAATCAATTAACTTTCTCAGAAAGGAAACTTTTGTCAAAAACTGTCTTGGAAAGTAGGAAATAGTTGTAACCAGTTGTGTAAAAGGCCTGACAAAACTGTTAGGCGTAAATTCAAAAAGGAAAGGATACAAAGACACAATTAAAGGCAACTACAAAGAGATATTTATTTTATGTCAACAATATACAAATATGAAATGAAAAAATAATGAAGTGAGATGAAAAACGATAATACTAATTTTCTCATTAACCACGTACCTACACTATTGAGTATTCAATTTTAAAAGCATGATCTGCTCGAGATGTGCTGGTGTTAAACGGCCACGAAGATCACTAAAAACATATCTCACGGCCGAAAGTGCCCTTTCTACGCTCACCCGTGTGGCTGGAACTCCATGGATGGCTGCGGCTATGTCCGAGAGAAAGGGCCACTTATATTTAGCCGATGCCCAATATTGTAGGTTATCGTTCAAATTCAACCTTTTCGGTACATATTCTTTTATTTCTCGCACAGCTAGAACAAGTTCAGATGAATGAGTCGTCGACTTATCTCCATATGATTCATCAGAATCCGAATGTGGGTCAATATTGTCCAAGAAACTATCGAGTAATGAATCTGTTTTACCATCCTCTTCATCTACGATGGACATGGATATGGAAGGTGTCGAAACTCCTCTTGAAAACTAAATATTGATCGTTAATCTTGTTTATAAAAACATCAATACGTAAACAGGTGTTTAGAGGATAGAAAAAGAGATTTATCGCTATCCCCCTCACCAACTTTGCATTTATCGCTAAGAGATAATGTTTGTTGGTTTATATTGTTGTTCATTTAGGAACGTCATTTGAATCTTCTTCCAATGTATATTCAATAAGGGGTCCCGTGTTTTTCAGTGGTACAATTTTTAAACGCTGAAGTTGTGATTTCGTTCCTTTAAGATTGTAGCAACATAAATTTCACCAGGCTCGGAATACTTTTAGGAGTGCAATCAAAGTGAATGTAGAAAGAGCCTTTTTAGCCAAAAATGTTAACGTTAATGTTAACGTGTTAAATGTGGTTTTATTTATCTTCGCACCCGTTTAACACCAGAATATCTTGAGCAGATCAAGCTTTTAAAAAATAATACTCATTGGTTAGTGAGCAAATTCGTCTTTTCGTTTTTCATCCGGATATAAAAGTAGGATACAGTTGTCGTTAGTCATATTATGACTGAATCCTAGTTTTTAAAAGGATTTTTGAAAACATTTACTTTTGAAGAAACCGCAGAGATTGATTCGTATACATATTTTCAAGCTGAATCTAATAAGACTAACCACAAGTAGATAGCTTTAATCATAAGCGAGATAGAACGTTTTGAGTTTTATTTTGAGTGGAAAAAATATCGCTCAAGTAATAAGTGTTATTTCTGATCTAAAAAATTTCGCTCAGAAATAATTATGGCGGGGTGATTTTAGATAAAACTAAGAATTAATTTTTGAGGGAAATCACAAAATGATTTTTAAAAGCTTTAAATAAAAATCAAGTTATGATTTAATTTATCAGTCATAAAAAATAATTTTCAATTTCAAACTCTGGTTTATTAAATTATTTTTATTACTTCAGTTACTTTGTAGTTATTATTATTATTATTTCTTCAAGAGCTTTTTTAAATTCACTCTTAAGCAGTAGCATTGTTTTTAATTTAACTGATTATTTTTGATTTGTATTTAGTGTATAAGGGTTTAGGAACATTATTGTACTATATAATTGTACCTCTGTAAATGCGACTGTTATAATAACAGTGACTAAAAGGGGCGGTATGTGCCAAGAAAACAAACAATATACATTTTTAAAACACAAAATTCCTTTAAAAATATAACTAGGCAAGCCCACACCACACCGAGTATAATATCCCTTTAATCGGAGAGCAGCATATTACTGAGTTTGAGTGAAACTTCAGTTTCTGTCTGTTAACAGCCGACTTTCAAAAATTTTTATGTTTCGATAGAGCTTTGTTTGTACACTGTTAAAATTCGTTTGTACCTCGACCAAAAAAAAAAAAATATGGCATCCGATATAAATTCTCTACAAATACCAGTAAATTGGAGTGAAAACCGCCTTAGCCACCATTAAATTGATCACAAATTAACCTAAAAAAACCTTGGACTTAGGATATAAGAGCACAAAAAAAATTATAAATCTACTAAGACAGGAAGTAAGCGAAAAATGTGTCATAAACGCCCAATGTAAGTGAAAATTCATGACTTACATAATTCAAACGACATTATCACCTATTGCAAATAAGATATAAATTTTCAAAAATACTCACAACGTAGAGAATCTAATGAGAACCTCAACCGAAAAAAATATAAGATTGTTGTCCCTGTACATGACTGGAAAACAAAACAGCTAACAAAAAACTTAAAAACCTACATTTGCCTGCGCTATATGTATTTGAAAAATTAATGGTTATTAGGTAAAAAAAATATATTTTCCCTCATAACAATTCTACTCATGATTACGATATCAGGAAGAAAGAAGATTTTCGAATAATTAAACATAGTTTCTATCTTTTTGAAATTTGGTTCATACATTATTTGAAACATAGCTTTCATTTTTTTATTTTTCTGAAGTGCTCCTTCACGGATATCCTCTTTAAGATCTGTCGAATATATCTATGTTTTAATCACAATTTTATATTAATTTTATACCTATTAATTTATTTTTTTTGTTTTTATCTTTTATGTACCTATGTAGTTTTATAACCATTTTTTTTTTTTTCATTTATTTATATGCATATGAATACTGACATTATTGCAGAGATATTGTGAAATAATTCAAATGGACTTGAAAAATAAAATAAAACTTGTTTATTTAATATATTGTCTAATTTCACTAACTATATATACATGGGAGTACTTTCGGTATTTCTACCATCCTCAGCCAAAAGCATAAGAGATAAGACTTTCTGACAGTCTTATCTCTTATGCTTTTGGCTGAGGATGGTAGAAATACCGAAAGTACTCCCATGTATATATAGTTAGTGAAATTAGACAATATCATAAATAAACAAGTTTTATTTTATTTTTCAAGTCCATTATATGCATATGTTTTATAATTGATATAATGTTTTTTTTCCAAAAAGTTATAAAAAATTATTATCTTAATTTTAATTAAATTTAAAAAAATGTATCTACTGTATTTGTTAATATTAGTATTTTTGTACTAACAACTTCAAGTATTTATTTATTCATTTTATTTTATTTTTTAGCAGTATTGTTAATTCTAATCCATGTGTGTCAGACTCTAAGAGTTAATATCAGTATAGGTTAGGTTAGGTTAGGTTTTATGACTCATGCCCGGGCTTTAACTACGAGGTCATATCGCCTACTACCAGAGCGCTCTATCGTCACTCTGGTGGACATGAGCCCGACTCTACTGTGGGAGTCCTAAATTTTGCCTACCCTAAATTTTTATTCACCTAGGGCAGGGGTCTTTAACGAGTACCTGACATCGTACAGGCTCGGGACCATCGCTTAACGTCCCATCCGAAGGACGGCGTGCTTACGTTTATTTTACCTCCCAGATAAAATAAACTAAGGGCCTCGGTTGGGCTACGAACCCACAACCTTGAGCTCAGAAGTTAAGCACGCATACCACTGAGCTACCGGCGCCCTCAATATCAGTATATGTTTCTAATTTATTAGCTCTCTTAATGTATACATTAATATATTACGAATTATTATAAGAAACAAAATACATTTGTTAAATTGATTTATACAGCTTATTTTCACAACAAATATGAAAGGAATTCAGTTTTTATCTGTCAATATATATAACACAATGACAAGTAAGCAATACACTCCACAAAGACATTATACACACAGTACAAAACACTATACAGAACCTCTACAAGATTTTTTTTTTTTTAGAACAAAAATGTATAGAAATTACAACGCTAATGAATATGAAGAAGTGTAAAATGAAATATGTTTATCTATATCTACATCTTATTAAAAATCTCAACTCCAATAACATAAATATTGGTTAGTTATTTTTGTAGCGTCAGTTATGTGTGATGAATGTTGCCCAGCCGGCTGTTATTCATTGGCCAGGACCTATTAAAGAGCTTCTCTTGCTTCTGTCTAATTGGCCCAAATCACAAATAGATCAAACATAACACTAACATTTCTCCTTCAAAATTTATCATCGCCTTTAAACAGATCTCCACTATATCTTATAATAAGTACTATTATAAGAACAACCTTTTGATTTTCTTTCTCTCAAAAACTATTAATACAAACAACAGCTTTTATTTAAAAAAACAATACCTAACGTAATTTCCAGCCAATGTAATAACTCATATATCTATTGACCATGCATCAAATATTTTTATTATTATCATTAATGTTTTTAGTTATCTAAAAATATCTTGTGTTCAGCAAGCACGTTATGGCTGATTCTCAAAAAAAACTCGACATTTATGTCTTTGATGATTCTTGTCAAACGGAATCGTAAGTTATCATTAAGTTAATTTTTTTTAAGAAACTACATCACTAGGCTACCAAATTATGAAAGAAATTGATCTCTTTTATCATAAATAAAAAATGTATGTTTAAGTAGATACCCTAAAAATCATTCCCTCATTGTGTCCCAACCGACAAATTCGAATAGATTCAAGCATCTAATTCGAAATGTTTCTTGAAAACTATCTGCTATCTTATTATTTATTTATATATACTGGCTGTATATAAATGTGTATATACTTAGTCAAAAAACGGAAAAATCACAATATATATTTTTAAATATGTCCTTAAAAAACGAGTCATTCCTTCAAAATTGTGTAACAGGAGAATTGGAGCATAATTTTTAATTATATTGAACGCAGCCTTATTTTTTTCAGAAGTTGTGCGAAGAAAATATGCGGACCGGAGTGTGAGTGATGAGATTTTTTGTTAAAGCATTATATTAAAGGAAAACTTTTTTCAAATTTACATTTTCGGCTGTCATTTCCTCACAGCGTGTTGTAAAAAGGTAAGCGCCTATTTATATACTTTTTATGATATATTTGTTTGTGTTTCTAGCAGTAATAATGTATCGTAAAATCGCCAGAAAAAGTTTACTATTATGTTTTATACTTTTGCGCAATAATGTTTCATTTCGTCATTCCCTCTCCAACAAATTGTATATTTTATTTGAAAATCAGCCATATATATAATATATTTTGCTCTTTTCTTTTAAGACGATATACCGGTGCGATCATAGACCCTTTTCTCAGATCACAAAAAGCAAAATATAGAAAGAAAAAAAACTATACATACTGTATATTTCACACTTTTTTTTTCTCTCTCTCTATGTTTTGCTCTTTGAAGCCTGAGAAAGGGGCCAGTGATTGCACTGGAATATTAACCTGAAAGAAGATTTATCTGAAAAAAATATAAATATAAAATATCTCTAATTAAAAAAAATAAATAAATAGCCAATAACCAATTGTATTAGGAAATTGATATTTATTTATATTCTATTATTTATTTTTAAAAATACATTATTATTCTTCTGATATCTGTTTCTATTCTGATTTAATTTCGATTAATGAACATAATTTATAAGCTATTTATAGCCACTTACTATGTCAAAGTTTAACGGAAATAAATAATATTATGATTATTATATGTCAACCAACTCTATAGACGATGTATTCCAAATCCTACTTTTATATATACATACATAATATAACATAAGGTATAGCATTTTATGTTGCAGAGACAGTAGTGGACACGATTATCAATTCAACATTATGTCGGAATTTATTTTTTAATTACCATTATTCATTTTCCTATTCAACACTGATCATCTGCGGAAAAAAAAATTCTACTTTTCAATGTACTATAATTGAATTATAAAGAATATCTTTGCAAAAGTTTTTTAAATATATATTTTTTAAAAATCTCTCCATATTATCGCAATGTTCTGTAGATTAGTAATACTCTCGTGCAACTCCTGGTACTACCATTAGTAAAATATAATTTGTGAATGTATACTCCATCCAATTTGATTCCAAAAACCTACCAATTCAATGAGTATCTGAAATATTTTTTTACAGCTTTTTTTTATGAGAGAAAAGAGGATTTGGTTGAAGGAAGGGAGATGGAAATAAAGAGATCTTGCTGAAGGGTTTTGTTCCGGGGCGCCAACATAACAAGACCCTTGCCTACCATAACTGAAATTGCACATCTCCCAGGGAATAATTTGCTTTTGAAATAAAAACAATAATAGTAATAATAAAAGGAAAGAGGAGACCAAGTTGGAGAATATTTTTCAATAACAACCAGGAAGAGACGCCATATTGATTAATTACGAACTACTGCTTATAGCATGGAAAATATGAACGTTAAGCATAATTTAATATTCGTCTGTGAATCACTAGCAAAGTGCCTCCCCAGTTAGAAATATCTTTATTCATATGTTTTCTCGCTTTCACTAAACCTCCTCCTTTTAGGCCGATATGGCTGCAAATCAATAAGTGACTTACTGAAAGATTTCTCATTCTAATTTTTTATTTATTTGTATATATATATATATAGCGGGTGATTCATTTAACCTGAAAAACAAGAATAAGTCGAAAAATAAGCTTTATCGAAAAAAATTGTTCAAACAAAAGTTGCAGGGTTTAAAGAGGGACATATAATGGTAATACGAAATTTAACCTCGAGTGGCGTTTTCAGGGTTATATCAAGGGCAACTTCGATTTTTTCAATGGAAACCCATAGTTTTAATTGCATACTTGTATTCTACGTGAAAAAATACGTATCTTTTGTAGGAAAAGTTTTGTTTGAAAATGTCAATTTTTTATGGTTATGAGAATTTAAAAACACAAATTTGATGCACAAAGAAATAAACATAGATTAAATTAAAATGAATGTTATTGTAACAAAGAATCAATATTTTACACAAAATTTTGAAAACAAATTTTGATTGAATAATTTCACACCACTTATCAACAATTAATTATCATCTTAATAAATGTTCAAAATGATGTCCCTGAACTTCAATACATTATTCAACACGTGTAATGAAACATTGCACCGTCCTTAATAAATTTTTTCTGTCAATTTCTCGACATGCATTTCTGATTCTCTCTTTCATATTTTCAGTTGTAGTTGCCACATTTTTGTATTCTTGTTCTTTTAAATATCCCCAGTTTACTGGACCACCTCGACCAATCCATCGGTTAGGATAGTCTCGTTTCTTATATTCTCAAAACCATAAAAAATTGACATTTTCAAACGAAACTTTTCCTACAAAAGATACGTATTTTTTTACGTAGAATACAAGTATGCAATTAAAACTATGGGTTCCTATTGAAAAAATCGAAGTTGCCGTTGATTTGACCCTGAAAACGCCATTCAAGGTTAAATTTCGTATTACCATTATATGCCCCCCTTTAAACCCTGCAACTTTTGTTTGAACAATTTTTTTTGATAAAGCTTATTTTTCGATTTATTCTTGTTTTTCAGGTTAAATGAATCACCCGGTATATATATATATATATATATAGGTTAGGTTTTATGACTCATGCCCGGGCTTTAACTAGGAGGTCATATCGCCTACTACCAGCACGCTCTTTCGTCACTCTGGTGGACATGAGCCCGACTCTACTGTGGGAGTCCTAAATTTTTATTCACCTAGGGCAGGGGTTTTTAACGAGTACCTGACATCGTACAGGCTCGGGACCATCGCTTAACGTCCCATCCAAAGGACGGCATGCTTAATTTTTTTTTACCTCCCTGATAAAATAAACTAAGGGCCTCGGTCGGGTTTCGAACCCACGTTCTTGAGCTCAGAAGACAAGCATGCATACCTTATATATATATGTATATATATTTCAAATAATTGTTATTTTTATTTTGTTTTCTTTTTCTTTTTTAAATTTCGCACATTGTGACCCAATGGAAAAGACGTAAGAACGTCCCGAAATGTGAAAAAAACACTTCCAGAAAAAGTTATAAAAATGTATTATCATAATTTTAATAAAATTATCTACTATATTTATTAATAGTATTATATTTGTATTCACACTTTGAAGTATTATTTATTTTTATTTTTGTAAATAGTAGGTACCTACTGTTAATTCTAGTCGAGGCGTTATTGTATTGGGCTGCTAGACACTGCATGGATGAAACGCCAAATGTGGGCGTAAGAAAAAAATAAATTAATAAAAATAATGATAATTAATTGTTATCACATCGTCAGACTCTTCTTAATGTACATAATTGATAAGTTATTTTCATGTACACACTTGTTTGACGTCTCTAATGGTTTTTGAGTTGAGCTTTTCCTAAACTCATCTTCCAGTTGGACGATTTGGCTGAAAATCAATAGGTTTCGTTCCTATGAGCTTCTGGATTCACACATCTGATTCCATTCTTACCGTATGCATAAGCTCTTCTATACTTCGTACAGCTCAAAAAGTAAAAAGAAGGTAAAACAGAGACTGGAAGTAATGTTGAGTTACTAATATCTAGAGATAGAATGCAAAAACCTGAGAGGAAGATTTAAAGAAGTAACAGTGAAACAGGAGTTCACAGATGCTAATGCTCCTTAGGATCCGCCTATCTCTGGTGCGAAACATAAAAGAAGAAATGATTTACAGGAACATAAAAGTTAGATCAATATCCAGCTCATTGTCAGGTGTCCCTCCAGTCTCAATGTAAGATATTCACTTCTCCAGCTCCAGCTTCATGTAGTGTAATCCGATGTTGTCTAATCGGACAGAAATAAGATATGAAATTTTTGTCAGAATACTAAACATAAAAATGTTTGTTCATGTGCACTTTTCTACATTACACCCCATAGAATAAATTTTATATTTATACACATATCTTTATAATATATCAAGATGTAACTTTCATCACATATTCTGGAAACTTACTAATACATTATAAAATAATGTATTTGTAAGTTTCCAGGATATGTGTTGAAAATTACATCTTGTTATATTATATTATGTCCTCTATATCTCTGCATATGAGATGAATAATAATAATTGTAAAAAATAAATAAATAAATAATAGAAAATTCCGCATTACAATGATAAACTGATTAGTACATTTAAAATGTTGATATTGTATTTATTGATTTCAAGAAGAGCGTTAAAGAAATTGATTCCTTTAAGTTATAATTTTTTCTAAAGAGAGGAACATTGTTTAATTATTTAACGTGGTTATGTAATATTTTTATATAATTTTTTCTAAAGAGGGGAACATTGTTTAATTATTTAACGTGGTTATGTAATATTTTCATATAATTTTTTCTAAAGAGAGGAACATTGTTTAATTATTTAACGTGGTTATGTAATATTTTCATATAATTTTTTCTAAAGAGAGGAACATTGTTTAATTATTTAACGTGGTTATGTAATATTTTCATATAATTTTTGTTTGATTCTTAATGTGATAAGTAAGAATGTCATTCGCCTCAAGTGTAAGGAATCTATTGATTTTTTTTTAAGTCATCGGTAAATCAGCGACAATGTTCTTTAAAATTACGTTTTCACTTTTCTTTCAAACTAATCGAATGTGTGGGTTAATACATTCATTACGTTACTTTAAAATACCTTGATGTTCATCTAGACAGACGACTGACCTTCAGGCAACATATCAGACAGAAAGCAAATACTATGAGCGGACTTGTGTTCTCCTCATTCCCGTTACTCCACAGAAAGGCAGCCCTTAATCTAACCAATAGACTCCTCATATACAAGCTCCTGTTGCGGCCAGTGATAACGTATGCATGTCCAGTGTGGGTCAGTCTTGCAAGCAATGCCAACTTGAGAACTCTTCTTCAAGTGGCCCAAAACAAATGCCTTAGATTGGTTGGTCCTCCATCCTCCAAAGCCATGAAGACCTAAATGTTGAGCTCCTACTGGACTACATAATAAATTTCAGTAACAACTTTTTACTTGAGTGTGACACAAATCGAAACGTTTTGGTAAAGAAAATAGGGAAAACTTAGGGAGGGAGACACAAAAATATCCGTTCATGATTTTAAATTATAATCTCTGTTTTTGAATGTTTATTAATTTATTTTTTATTCATTCAGTTACTTTGTATTTGTTTCCTTTTCTTTTTTTAAAAGTTTTTTTTTTTTTAATTTACTTTAAGCAGTAGCATTGTTTTTAATTTAACTGATTATTTTCGATTTGTATTTAGTGTATAAGGGTAATGGTTAAAGAACCTTATTGTATAATTGTACCTCTGTAAATGCGACTGTTATAATAAACTCTCCTTCTTCTTCTACATTCTTAACATTGGCAGTTATTAGGGTTTTTGAGTCAAGCCTCCCCCCTCCTCAAATCCACTCCTCTTTCCTTTGACCGATTTTGCTGTAAATCAGTAAGTGTCGTCCTTATGAGGTACTGGATACACATATATTATTTCTCGTCGATACATTTAGTTATCGTGTTCACAGACACACACATACAAATAGACATTTTACTTTCCCAGCGACACCAAGTATAGGGGAAGTTATGTAAACGGTCAAATTGTATTTCCAAAGGGGGGGGGGGGTTGGATTAGAGGGGTGGCTTAATACAAAAACTGTAAAACTCCTGATGTAATGGATATATGGTCACAAAAATTTATTATGAAAATTCAGAAGTACCATGTAAATAAACTATTGATTTTTAGACCAAATGGTTTTGGTGAGAGAGCGAAAACTTAATTGATTACTTCGTGCTGGGGAAGTACATTGAAGTTGATTCATCATACTGAAAGAATATTTTTAAAAAAGATATTCCAACTCAACAAAAAAGGAATATGAAACGTTTTGAAAGTTGCTTCTTTCTGAAATTTCCTGCTGAAGATCAAAGGATACCATTATGCCAACAGAAAGGTAGGTCAGCTTTCCAACGAACCCTCATTCAGAATCCTACGATCAGTAGAACCGGAGATATTAAGGAGTTTCCTATCTTGTTGTAAAGTTGGTATCACTAAGGATGGAGGGATGTGTTAGGGTGGGTTCGACACCCCTCTTCTAGGACTACCACAATCTGTCAGAGTTCCTACCTCAACAAGGATCACACAACCTCAACTCCACCCTTCTCACTCTCTTTAATCAGCCCTCATTTCCCTCCCCATCCCTTATATACGTCGACGTCGTCTACATACATAATGTTGTACCTTCTCATAGTAGTAAAGATGCAAATGAAGATATGCTCTGTTTTGATGTAGACATTCTTGACTCTCTTGGACTAACTTACAACGTCTGCTTGCTACGAAAAAGGCGCGTATACAGGGGGGGGGGGGGGGGGGGGAGGGGGGAGGTCCTAGAGATAGACTAGATATTCTGAGGAAATTTGAAACTTAGTTATTTAAAGTAGTCAGATGAAAACTGGCTGACTTCAAACCACTGATATATTAATAAATTTTCAACTCCAACATCATTTGAAATCTTATGAATTTTATTTTTTTTTATATATAAGTATTTATTATGAATTACCTTTGTATATAGAAAAAGTGCCATATCTACAAAAAAAAAAAAAAGAGTAAAATTTTTGGAACTAATAAATTCGAAAATCAATTTTCTATAAAAAAAAAAAAAAAAAGAAAAGGAATATAGAATCTAAATTATACATGACATTATCGATTATATGAAACATCAATTACATATCCTTAGCCATTGAACTCAAAACTACTCGATCGGTAGATACTGAACTTCTCCTTATGGGGGCAGTATACTATAAACGTTATCGGTGAATTTTATGTATAACTCTTAAAAACCAAAATTTCTTTTATACCTTGTTTCGATATAACTCTTATAGTTCAAGCAACGCATTCTCTCATTTAAGAGAAAAACGCCATTTGATGTCACAAATGGTCAATGGATTATATATAGTAATTTTTTGCGAATATCCCCCTCCGAGAAGTTAGGCTGTATATTGTATAAGCGCCTGCTACGAAAAGTCACTTTTGATACATTTCATATGAACTCACATCTCGAGACCCTTTCTGATTATTTTTTTACTTCAGCTGTATGAAATATCTTGATAACAGTGACAATTAAACTTAAACAAATTATTAAATTCTAACAAGATAAACTAATATATAGGTTAGGTTAGGTTTTATGACTCATGCCCGGGCTTTAACTACGAGGTCATATCGCCTACTACCATAGCGCTCTTTCGTCACTCTGGTGGACATGAGCCCGACTCTACTGTGGGAGTCCTAAATTTTGCCTACCCTAAATTTTTATTCACCTAGGGCAGGGGTCTTTAACGAGTACCTGACATCGTACAAGCTCGGGACCATCTCTTAACGTCCCATCCGAAGGACGGCGTGCTTAAGTTTATTTTACGTCCCAGATAAAATAAACTAAGGGCCTCGGTCGGGTTTCAAACCCATGTTCTTGAGCTCAGGAGGCAAGCATGGATACCACTGAGCTACCGGCGCCCTTTATATATATATATATATATATATATATTTGTTTTTATTTATTTGTTTATTTATAAATAGATATTCAAAACAGTATAAATAATATATACAAGCAAATTTGCTGAAGGAGTAAAATATGGCATTGTCAAAATGTCAAGAAAGAAGAAGTCATCCAGTTGTGACACTCCCTAGGCAGTGAATTGCACTCGCGTCGTTGGGGAGGTGTGACAGAATAGAGGACATGGACAAGGCTTACCTACTTTGGGAACTGAGCAAGGAAAATAACTTTTTGTACCTGGATTACATTACTTCAGAGACATAGGGAATGCTGAGGTCAGTATAAAGGGTCTTGTTAAAGAACATTTAGGATAAATAAATAGATGTGAATAAATAATCAGAATTTAGACACCATAAAGAATTAGTTGATAAGTTACATTTGAGGAATAAACGATAATTCAGTCGACATATTGGAGTAAACGATGTTTAGAGCCTCAACTTTCCTTATATAGAGAAAAGAAGATCTTTCTATCCAAGATCACACTCCCAACTTTTTTTTAAAGAAAAAACCCTGAGTGATTGATGATGAGGGAGAAGAATCGAACTCCTGCTCAGCTCTGATAGCAATTTCAGTGTAAAAATCATGGGACACCTATGATTTATGGTACAAAGTAATGAATACGAGGTGATACAAATTCTAACGCCACCATTTTCAATATTTTATAAAATTTGCTTACGTCAGTTAAATTTCTTGTGAGTGTGAACGTACGTTATTCTTTTAAATTATTATTAACTATTATACATTGTTTGCTTCACATCTGAGTCAGTATTATTGTTTTCTTTTTCAACAATCTCTACGACGAAACTAATGTCTAACTTCATGCAAAAAGTAAATATAATGGATATTTAGGATCAAATAAAAACAAAGAACTTGTTTAATATTTATATTGTCTAATTCCACAAAAATATGTACATATAGTGTTTCGGCTTACTCCATCGACAGCACAAAATCAAAACCAACGTAGTACACAGTTTGATAGGTTTATAGGGTATTTTGAGATGACTATTTACAATTGGTAAATATGATGTGATACAATAAAAAAAAATAGTGCATACAGCAAAAAGAAAATAAATTTGCAAAACAATAAATAAAATGTACAAAAATATATATACAAAATAAAGTAAAAAGAATAAACTCAAATAATAAAAGTAAAGTAAGTACGTAAGAATGAATGCTCTGTAGCTACAGCTCGAAAGAGACCCAGTGTTCTTCCATCCCCATTCTTCCAATTTAATGGCTGTAGGGTAGACCCATCCGCCTTCTTTGTTCGCTAGTGCACTGTCCAGCAGTGGAGGCAGACCAAAAAGGGGAAGAGAGCTGAAGGTCTGAGGTGCACATGAGGGGAGAAGCTGGTTACTACTGTAATGATAATTATTGTTGTTTTGTATAATAAATGTTGTTCTTGAAAAATAATGGTTCTATATGATTCTAATTCTTACCTATTTCTTTGGTTGCGTGAGTTCGCCAAGACTCAACAGTTTTGAAAAATCAAGATGACATGAGTAGCAAAATACATAAAAGAAAAATTACGCCATTCTTATTTGACTAAATATATTTGTTAAAAACATTCTAAAACTTTATAATGGTTACTCAGAATCCTTCCAAAAACTTTACTATTCTCCTAAAATCTATTGGTATAATTATTTATGGTCTAACGGTACCTTGTTGCTTTTCGTTGTGATTTCTGCTGGGTTCTGGATTTCTTTAACCATCAATCTCTGCTGTCTGTCTCAAAACAATAGTGAGCTCCAACACATCTTCTTTGGTCAGGTGACAGGCTGTCCTGGATCTGGGTTGTTGGATGGACAAGGGCTGGTTCCAGAGTTGGCTCCTCCCTCCTTGCTGGTGACTGATGAAGTAATCCCTAGCTGGGTGCGGCTCGCTCGCCTCCATTTTTTCCCGCCCGGGACTCTTCTGAGCGTCTATTGGTTGCCCAGGCCCCCACCCCTACATACTCGAGACTGCTGATGGTTTTCTCCCGACTTCCTGTTAAGTTCCTGCCTTCCAATTCTGATATTTCCATCTTGATGATTATATTTATTTAAATATATTAAACAATTAGTATCCATCTTTTCGGATATTACACTACCTTCACTCCAAAAATATGTTTGCTAAAACACAGTAGTAGATCTCTCTGCCAACACCACCTCCGTCTTTGAGTGAATTATCTGAATAAAAATGGGATGACAAGCACAAGAAAAAAATAAAAAGTAGAAGAAGGATAATCAGAAGGAAGACAAACATTTATAGAAAATTTTAAGAACGACGAGCAAACAGGAGTATTACGTTGCCACTCTCCTTTGAAGCAATGTTGTTGGCACTAAATATGTAGTATGTTAATAATAACAGTTTTAGGTTCTCATAGGACAAATACTTATTTCACTCAGTCAATGGGGGACTTCTTATATTTTGTTATAAATAATAAATTATGTATTTCCTATTTTTATTTATGACTTCAAAAATTATGGCACCTACAGAAGTGAAATAACAAAGCAATTGGATAAATGGAATTGTTTGATTGGGTGAAATCAAATCTTCTTTGTGTCAGATTGGTACAAAACAGGTAACGAGAAGAGATTGAGGTCAGAGGCGGTGTGGATGAAGGTCCATTGTTGTGTCCGGAGATATTGATGTGTGCACAAAACATATACATTATCTAGAGTAGGCCAACCTTTTTTATCTGAACCAAAATTGGCTCAGTCTCCTTCAGTCTCAACTCACTCTGGATTGTGCACCCCTTAGTCAAATAACACTTTTTTTTTCTACAGTGACCCACTACAAATTGTAGGGGCATCAAACGTATTCCTTCGGTTTCTTCATTCGCCTTATCTACTCTGCAGACATAAAGGGGACTATCATGTGATTAACGAAAAGTCGCTGACTAGCTCAAATGGTTTGTCCCCCAGAGAGATGGACACACACATGCACTATAAGGTTCCGTTTTTGGATTTAAAACATCGAAACCCAACAAAGAAATTGTAAAAAATTAAATAAAACCAATGATATATTTATAAATTAGGTACTTTTAAAAACGTAAGTAGTATAGAGTGATAAACTTTTATTGCTCTGAAGAATACAAGCTTTATGGCAATGAGTGGAGTACTTTAGAAAATACATATTCTTATAGTTATATTCTTACATTTGATGTAAAGTAATAAAAATTATGTCTATTCCACTAAAGATATTTATAAAAATACAACAACCTGTTTCGGCTTCACACCATCGTCAGGTCTAGTTATGAACTAAGTTAGTTTGCAGAGTGCGACCCCTGCAATACCTCTCTTGTGAAAGGTGCCACTTCAATTAGGGAATCCCCGGCTTAACCGTTGGTTACATCATGAAATATTTGACAAAACACTAATTTTTCTTAATTTACATAAAATAACATCTTTTGACTAATAAGTAAAAAATATAACTAAAAAATATGTGGAAACCTATAATAATAACAGATAATAACAAACATAGGTATATGTGGAAATAGAATAAATACCTATGTTTGTTATTATCTGTTATTATTATAGGTTTCCATATATATGTTATTATCTGTTATGTTTTTTATTTTTATTTTTTACTTATTAGTCAAAAGATGTTATTTTATGTAAATTAAGAAAAATTAGTGTTTTGTGAAATATTTCATGATGTAGCTAACGGTTAAGCTGGGGATTCCCTAATTGAAGTGGCACCTTTCACCAGAGAGGTATTGGAGGGGTCGCACTCTGCAAACTAACTTAGTTCATAACTAGACCTGACGATGGTGTGAAGCCGAAACAGGTTGTTGTATTTTTATAAATATCTTTAGTGGAATAGACAACATTTCAAAAAATAAGCTTGTTTTATTTATTTATTACAAATTCCACAATATGTCCGCGGTCCTCAACTTAGAAGTTGTTAATGACATAAAAATTAGTTAATGACATAAAAAATATGAAATGTATCATTCAGAAAAAATATAATAATAATAGTAACAAAATTAAAATATACAAAAATATTAAAATAAATAAATATGGATATGCTCTGTGATAGAAAACAAAGAAATTATGTGCAAGCAATTAGAAAACAAAAACTATTCAACATTATATAAAACAAAATAAGACTTTTGCAAAGAAAGAAATTATACAATAGCAGTAGTCTTAGTATAAGCTGATATGATATACAACGTTTTGCAGCTAGATAATTAGTGAAAATCATATACTTATATTTACTAAAATAATTACATAATAAAATAAAATGAACTTGTCTTAAGAACTTATTTTTTTGATCATTTCATTCATCAATAATTGCTGAAATCATAAACCTATTTCACGAGTAATAAATTTAAAAAAATGTTTCTTGATTTCAAATCTTTTATGAAAAATAATACATTATTGATCATTTTAGCGTTTTAGTGTTACCTACTGAGAAAACGCATTTGAGCTAACAATCCGAGTATTTCAATAAGTAACTTTTTAAAAAAACGTACTTTTCTTGACAGTCTAACGCATTGACTAGTCGATACAGGGAATTATATTTAGTACAATATCTATTAACATTTATTATGTATAGGTGTAAATATTATTTGATTGTATGTAGTTAAAATTTAAATGTTGCTTAGTTGTGGATTTCGCAATTCAAATTTCCCTCTTCTTCGTGGTTAGGCGGTGTTAGCAAATAAAGATAATAATTACTTCATTTAACAATTGTTTTCTTGAAATAGAAAATTTAATTGTTGTTTTTTATCTCTGCAGTTATTATTTTATTAAGTTTTTTAAATTTATTGTAGTTAGTAAAGTTGTTGAAAAATATCAAGGTCTCTAAACTGACGGTTAACAGTCCTTGGGTAATTATAGATAGCACTTCTTATCAAGTAATGACAGCGGTATTTGTGAAAAAGGTAGTTTTTCTTTCTGTTGTTTGCTTTATTATGATTATTGTTAATAATATTAATTGTTTTCTGAATATTAATCTAGGTGATATTTTCACCCTCTGCAAGGAAGTATTCAACCTCCAACTTCAAGAATGTTTTTATTGTGAGCGGTGCCAGAACGCCAATTGGTTCTTTCAGGAGTTCTTTGGGTTCACTTTCTGCTACAAAATTAGGTTCTGTGGCCGTCAAGGTATGTGATATAATAATCAATTATTTGTTGAATAAAAAATTGTTTATTTTTTTATTACAACAGTGTCAGCAACAGTTCTTTTGTACCAATATCTTTTTACAGTAGGTAGTAACTTCATAATAATTACAGTAGAAAAATATAGCGACAATTGTTTTTGGGTTTTTATTGGAATTTTGTGCGTTTTTTTTATTTTTGTATGAAATTTCAAAACACCCAAAGCGTCAAACTTGATTCATTTCGGGTATTGGTAATTCGGCATTTAATTTTTGGCTAAGTTGAGAGATCCAAAGACCAAAAATTGTTCATTCCGGGCTTTGGAAAAAATGAAAGTTTATACCTAGAATTGGACAAATTATTCGGTCAATGGCCGAAGGCGGACTTTGCGCCCAATATATCCACCGGTTGTAATGTTACATAACACATGATTATTGCTTTCTGCAGTCCTATTAACTTATCAACAGATAATATGTGATAAAGTAAATATGATATTTCCTCATTGGTTGTCATAGATTTAAAACGAACAAAAATATATCTAGCGTGTTGACCAACCCTTCTATTTAGTAAAGGGTTGAAACATTGTACAAGCCCCCCTTATGAATTATACGAGAAAATCTTTTTTAAATTTAGATTATTGTGTATATCTGAGAATAGCCAAGTCTTTATTTAACAGACGAATTGAGCAAAGAATGGAATATATACTTAACTAAGCTGGACAGAATTTGGGTGTATTTCCGTATAGGCCCGCAGTTTCAAATCAATATTTCGGCCTCTCACAATTTCATTTTTAGGAACAAAATAATACTAATTTGTACAGGAGAGTTTATTTTATGTTTATACAATTGGTCTGAATAACAATAGTTTTTATTTGGTAAATAAATGTATGTTATTTAGATTTTTTAAATCTTCATAAAATTTATTCTAGAAAAAATGTTATTTGGTGGTCATATTTTCCTGGAAGCAGTATTTTTTTAAATTTTCTTGAACAGTAACGGTTTTATCAGACTTGCCTTATTTCTATACATTTCCTTGATCCTCCTGACTCGGCTGTCAGCCATATCATCGTTGAACTGTTGCAGGGTGCTATTGAGCGAGCTGGTGTTTCCAATGAGACCATCGATGAGGTGTACCTGGGCAACGTGTGTCAGGGTGGGGTGGGTCAAGCTCCGGCCAGACAGGCTGCACTCTTTGCAGGCCTCCCACCCTCCGTCATATGCACCACCGTCAACAAAGTATGCGCTTCTGGTAAGTACTTCACATCAATATGTGTCAACCTATCGGGAATTGTCAAAGAAAAATCTGCCCTCAAGCCTGTACTTTTGGGGTATTTTTATTATATGTATATTATGAAAACGCGGTTTTCCGTTATCATGTAGAGATTTTTGCCTGCATCGACGTTTTGACAACACTACATAGGTTGTTAGTTATCGTCTCACAGATGCAGGGTGATGTTTAATAGTCTATTGTCAGGAGAGCTTCAAAAAGCTGTTTGTCTACTGAAAAAATAAATGTTTGCTGTAATTCATCCAAAAAATTCATATCAATTAATATTTAGTTTCTAAATAGGTAGTTTCTAAATAGTGTTATGTACTTTAAACTCTCCTAAAATCTTCCTGGTATGAGATTTGACCTAGCTGAATATACCGGGCTTGTGGTCGAATAAACCAAGCTTTCGGCACTGAGTGTGCCTTCTTCAGGGCCTGTATTGGCATACATAATTATTTTTACTGAGTTAATGTATGTTAGATTTACTCGTATTTAACATACATTAACTCAATAATAATAATTTATGTATGTACAGGCCCTGAAGAAGGCACACTCAGTGCCGAAAGCTTGGCATAAATTCCACATGTTTTATTCGACCACAAGCCTCATCTCTCCTTTAAATAATATTAGTCTGAGATACATTTTTTGTATTTATTAATTTTTGTAACAAGCATTGTACATGGAATTCAGTCAATAGACTAAAAACATGTTCTAGTTAAATAAAACAAATTTATTTTTTTAAATAGGTACTTATTCTACAAAAAACTTACACACATCGGTTTTGGCGCTGCGTCATCATCAAGTTTATTTATAAATTAAGACCATAGATAAACTAAACCTGACGATTATGTAACGCCGAATCCGGTGGTTTATGTATAAACTGTTATGTAGAAGAGACAATATTTTAAAAAAATAATTTAATTTATTTATTACAAGTTTCCACAATATGTCCGATTTTCTCAACTTCGAAAATGTGCTAGTTGTTCATTTTTTTTCAGTAATTTATTTATTACTATTTTACCCTGATGAACTTAATTCTAAAATAATTATTATATCAATTTGATGCTCAAAATCGCGAATTCGAATCCAGGTCGAGGCTCTTAGTTTATTTTGTCTGGGAAGTAAAAAAAAAAAAAAAAAAAACAACTTGAGCACGCCGTCTTGCGAACGTTAAGCAATGGTCTCGAGCCTGTATGGTGTCAGGTACTCGTTAAAGACTTAGATTAATAAAAATTACTAGTAGGCGATATGAACCCATAGTTAAAGCCCGGGCATGAATTATAATAACTAACCATAGATAAACTAAACCTGTTTTGTAGAATAGACAATATTTCAAAAAAATAAGTTTGTTTTATTTATTACAAGGTTTCACAATATGTCCGCGACTCTCAACTAAGATTTTCTAGTTAGTCACATTTTATTTTTGTTTGTTTGTTTACTAATATGTTACCCTGATGCATCTCATTGTAAGTTAATAAATATATCACTATAATATAAGTAGCAATTTGGTGCAAAATGAAACATTTAATCAGGAAGATTTCAAGGAATTTAAGTCATGTTTTGCTAGACATTCTGCTTCACGTATCTGTCAAAACTTCTGAGAAATTACTAGTCTAAAGCTATTCTCAAAAATGTTATTCAGCAAGAACTAAATGCAATTGTTAATTTTGCAGGTATGAAGTCGATAATGCTGGCCTCTCAGAACATTATGCTTGGCCAGGGGAGAGTGCTGCTGGCTGGTGGCATGGAGTCCATGTCCAATGCACCTTTCTATCTCTTTAGAGGGGACACTCCGTATGGAGGGATCACCTTACATGTAAGTCCAAGGAATTGCATTATATAGCGGCGGTCGGCCATATCCTGACCCCTAGGTCATCTGGTTCAGCACGTCCTATGTCATCTGGTTCACCACGTCCGTCCTATGTCATCTGGTTCAGCACGGCCTATGTCATCTGGTTCATCACGTCCAAATT
The DNA here is from genome assembly GCA_963662175.1 of Aradus depressus. Taxonomy (NCBI): domain Eukaryota; kingdom Metazoa; phylum Arthropoda; class Insecta; order Hemiptera; family Aradidae; genus Aradus; species Aradus depressus. The sequence goes on from OY759214.1 coordinate 23,979,030, forward strand.
AGCTCACCAAAAGAGATAAATATGTTTTATTTAGTCTAAAGTTTCGACGAAATGCCATCATATGGACCTTGTTGCAACAGAAAGTAAGTTATCGTTAATGGTGACACATTGCGAAATGAAAAAGTTGTTTAGATGGTTAGGTTAGGTTTTATGACTCATGCCCTGGCTTGAACTACGAGGTCATATCGCCTACTACCAGAGCGCTCTTTCGTCACTCTGGTGGACATGAGCCCGACTCTACTGTGGGAGTCCTAAATTTTTATTCACCTAGGGCAGGGGTCTTTAACGAGTATATGATATCGTACAGGCTCGGGACCATCGCTTAACGTCCCATCCGAAGGACACGATCTTGAGCTCAGAAGACAAGCACGCATACCACTCAGAAAAGTTGTTTAGATTTTCGCCTTGTGTTATAAAATTAGAAACATTAATGACAACTTGTCTTTACTTTCTGGCGTAACAGGTCCTTGAGATGGCATTTCGCCGAAACATAAACACTAGACAATAAAACATTTTTCTCTGTTGTGGTGAATTTTTTATTACACAGTTCCTTAAAGGAGGCCCCGAACTAGGCTTTTTATTTTACAAAATAAATATATTTATTTGCAAAACAAATTATGTTTGTGAAATAGCATAAAAGTGAAAAAAGGTGGGGGGAAGATGCGCCAGAGGGGCTGCGAGGTGCCATGGTTTGTTAAAATCATAATATTTATTTCTGTTAAACCATAACAAATTGGATACGTCATACAATTTTGTACATCAAAATACCTTATAAATTATATACATCAACCTATCTTAGAATACAAAAAGAAATTAATAATAATAACTGTGTTTGTTGTTATTATTTAATAATTATTAAAATATATATGAATACCTGTATATTGCTGAAGTCAAGATCATGGGTTCGATGCGGATGGAACGTTAAGCGATGGTCCCGAGCCTCTATGATATCAGGTACTCGTTAAAGAACCCTACCCTAGGTGAATACAATTTTAGGGTAGGCAAAATTTAGGACTCCCATAGTAGAGTGGGTTCATCTTCACCAGAGCGACCAAAAAACGCTCTGGTAGTAGGTGATATGATCTCGTAGATGAAGCCCGGGCATGAGTCACGACCTCTTGTGATCACTACCCTTAGTAACTAAACTCGAGTAGGAAATATTTAGGACTCCCACCACGGCTCATATCCAACAGAACGACGAATGAACGCGGAATAAGTGATATGACCTCATAGTTAAAGCCCGGGCATTAGTAACAATAACTAACGATACATTTAAATATGTTTAATTAAAAATATAAATAGTATCAATTGTATGAGGATTTTTATTAATTTATCTTGTATTACGTATTTATTAAAAAAAATATATATTAAAAAATATCAGTAAAGGAAATAACATATATCTAAGAAACTAATGATAATAATATTGAACAATAATGATAATAGTATTACAATATTAAACAAAAGTAATTATGATATAAATTTTAGGATATTGGTAGAGGTCCTTTGCCAAGAAAATACAAATGAAATTAAGAATTAAGCTTTTATGTACGAAACCCAACGAAAAAATCTGTTTACAATAGAGAGTTTCTTCTAACATAAATATTTTTAACTGAATTTTAAATGTTTTTATTGATTAAGGTGAGGATTATGATTTTTTTTTCTTTTCATAGGATGCCGTAGTTCACGACGGACTGACAGATGTGTACAATAAGTGCCATATGGGTAACTGTGCAGAAAATACAGCCAAACAACAGAAAATCAGCAGAGAGGAACAGGATGAGTTTGCCCTGCTCAGTTACAAGAGAAGTGCAGCGGCGGTAGCTGGAGGACATGTTGCCAAGGAAATTGTACCTGTCTCTGTACCCCAGAAAAGAGGTTCTTATTTTATAAACCTACCTACAATGAGTTCCTAACTAATTGGCTACTTGAAATATGAAATATTTTTTCTTTTTATTATTAACTTCTTTTTTCTTTTAGGAAAACCAGATATTGTTGTAAATGAAGATGAAGAATACAAGAGAGTTAATGTGGAAAAATTTAAGAAATTGGCCACCGTTTTCCAGGTAGGTTTTTACTTTCAATAAGTTTAAAAATAAGAATATAGAAAAAATGTTTGAAGCAAATTTACTTCAACAACAATATTGTATAGCGAAACTGTCTTGGTGAGTAGGGATAAAAAAGAGCTTGTCCTTCATAAAATAGCATTGTAGGCTTGAAACGATGTCCAATTTTGATTGAAATAATTTTGCTGTTTCTACAAACATTTATTTTTGTCATTATCTCAGTTTGCGCTAATATTCAACAGTTGACTTACATCGAGGCTTCTAAATCCTCATACTAAATTTGACAGGTTATGTCCTCATTGGGTTTTGACTTCAAATATGAAATTTCATGTCGATTCATTCAATACATTGGCAGTTATTGGGGTTTTTGAGTTAAACCTCTCCTCTAATTTCTTCGATTTGGCTGAAAGTAAATAGGTGTCGTCGTTAGTGGGTTCTGGATTCACTTATAATATTTCGAATCTATAGGTCGGAAAACATGAAATTCCGTTGAAAACTCCGAATCGAATTTTTGACTGAATACATAACTTCCTTTATACTTCTTGCTGGGGAAATGAAACTATAAAATGAAAACTGTTGTCCGTGCAGAGAGAAGGAGGTACGGTGACAGCAGGTAACGCCTCGACACTGAACGACGGAGCTGCAGCTATGGTCCTCATGTCTGAGGAGGCAGTGAAGGAGCATGCAGCTAAGCCGCTGGCCAGGATTGTCGGGTTCGCGGACGGGGCCACCTCTCCTATCGACTTCCCCATCGCTCCTGCCGTGGCTGTACCCAAGGTGATTATAACCATATCTCTCTCTAGTTAATTTCCGAATACATTTCTACGATCTATGTCGATATAGTGGAAAGCTAATAAAATAAATTAAAACTTTTATATTGTCTAATTCCACAAAAACCTATCTATGAAGTGTACCTGTTCCGGCTTATGCCATCGTCAGCACAAAGTTTCAGAAGTGAACGATGGCGTATATATTTGTGGAATTGGACTATATAAAAGTTGGGCCCTCTTGAGGACAGGAGGCGTCTCCCGAAACGTTTATAGTTAATATGAGTATGAAGTTGAAACTTGTACAGTAACTTTTCAGATGTTGCAAGAGGCTTTTGGGGATGAATGTCTGAGTCGACAACAGTGTCATGAGTGGTACAAGAGGTTCAAAGAAGGTCAAATGTCAAGGTCATGCTCACTGTTTTCTTCGATTGGAAGGGTGTTGTCTACTACGAATTTCTTCCACGGGGTGACACAAATAATCGAGACATTTGCGCGAGGCTGTGAGGAGGAAGAGACCTGAGTTGTGGGCAGCGGGTGCTGCACCATGACGTTCATTCTGCGTTGCTCATTCATCATTCGCGATTATTGCACAAAAAACTCCATGACCGTAATCCCCCAGCCTGGTACTCACCAGAAGTGACACTGCGGAATTTTTTCTGTTTCCAAAACTCAAGAGACCCTTAAAAGGGCAGAGATTTCACTCAACTGACGAAATTAAAGAAAAATCGTGGGAGAAGCTGAACAGCATTCCAGAAGATGAGTTCTCAGGATCCTTCCAACAGTTGAATCGGCGGTGGGAAAAATGTATAGTTTCCTAAGGGGAGTACTTTGAAGGGAACAATGTCCAATAACTTGTAAATTTTTTAAATGAATTTAAAAAAATTAGTCCTGGATCTTTTTGATCCACCCTTCGTATGTATATATTTTTGTGGAATATAAAAGTTAAGCAAGTTTTTTTTTATTGTATCACTCTAGTTTCTCGTTATGTTTTAGCTTCTGAAGCAGACTGGAGTGAAGAAAGAAGACGTGTCCCTATGGGAGATAAACGAAGCTTTCAGTGTGGTAGTTCTGGCCAACATGAAAATGTTGAACATAGACCAGACTAAGGTTAATGTACATGGAGGTGCTGTCAGTCTCGGACATCCTATCGGGTGAGATACTATTAGTCATCATATTCTGAAGTCCGCTCCTCCTGTATAATAATGATGTTACTTCCTATAGTTATATGAAGTACAGCAGAGATGGGCATAATCATAATCAATGATTACGATTATAATTTAAAAAATTGGGTGATTACTAGATTACACGATTGTAATCGTAATCACGGCCATGATTATGATTGTAAGCGAGTAATCATGTAATCGTAATCACAATGTACATATAATTACACAGCGCAAATCATCGCCTTCGATTTCCTTTCATTTTAAATTGTTTTATTTTTTACACTAATAAGTATTTTTTTTAAGTTTATTACGTAACCAAAATGCTATTACCATTTTTTTAAATTTGGTACCCACGAAATCCCCCGATTACAGTAATTGTGATTACATGATTATGATTGTATGATTACATGATTGCAATAGTAATCACGATTTCCGATTACGATTATAATCAAGTAATCATGTTTAATTTTAGCTAGATTCACAGTGAGATAGTATCAAGTATAAAATAGCAATGGTGACATAAAATACCTGTAAAAACTCAACATCGAAGTAAAAGTGAAACTACTATATTCGAAGGAAGTCAACTTTTGTAATAACTTGGTGGTATCTTGTTAAGGTGTTTTATCACGTAGAAGTTCGCAACCTGGTCTGACCTCAAACTTCAGCTATTTATGCTGTACCATCTTGGGGAAAAACTATATTACGATAAAAGTAAAAAATATATATATATTTATATCTCAGAAGGAATGAATCGAGACCGGTAAAAATAACTTGGTTTCAGGACATATATATTTTAAAAACCCTTTACAGTTATATCCATGTTGTTCTCTGTTTTTCTTATTACAGTACCTATAGTTTATTGTTCCATTTTATTACAATTGTTATCGCTATTTCTATTTTCTGCCTCAGTTTTATTTTCTATGGTAGTCATGTAATCATTGATTCTGATTATGCCCATCTCTGAAGTACAGGGGAAGTTATGTAATCTGTCAAAAATTCTATGCTGTTTTTAACGTAAATTTAAAATTTTCCGACACTTTGATTCCAAAATTGAAAAAAAAGTCTGTCTGTGTGTGTATCTGTGAACATGATACCTCCTGATAGAATTTATCAACTCGAAATTTTATATGTGTATTGACACCTACCTACATTTTTCTAAGAATTTTCAAATAAATTCTTTTGTAAATGTCTGCCTAGGAATGGTAAATTTATCTCATCAAGAGACGAAAAATTGGTTGTCCGCGTCCGTTGCGAGGGTGGTAAAATACATTGTTTTCCTATACTTCGGGCCGATACCTCGCGAAATTGTCCATAAGGAGAGGTGTCGGAGAGGGGTGTCCGTTGGGGTTTTACTGTATTACTTTTGCTCAATTCCCCTTATTTAATCCCATTTTTGGAGCTCCTGAATTCAGTTAGTCTCACATTCCGAAGTCTGAATTACTCATATAAGTATATACATTTTTTAGGATGTCAGGTGCTCGAATCGTTCTCCATCTGGCGTACGCACTCCAACCAGGACAGAAAGGTGTGGCCTCAATCTGCAACGGTGGCGGGGGAGCTTCTTCCATCATGATTGAAAAACTATAATTTGGTCAGCCAATCTGCTCGGTCGCATATCAACATAGAGACTGAAACACAACTTATGTGTGCTCCATGCAATCAGCTGATCAACTATCTAATATGGCCAAATGTCAAATAAACAAAACAAACTGCTTTTTACTTATTATCTATTTCACTAGAAATACATTTTTTTTAGTGGAATAGACATTATTTCAAGAAAGAATTTGTTTTATTTATTGACATTTCCACAATATATCTGCTTTCCTCAACATAAAAGTTGAAAAATGTATTGTTATATATTTGTATTGAATATATTTTATTTTTCTATATTTTTATAAATTTACTTGTTAGTATTGAATAATGAATAAACTTGTGTTGTTTAATTTTGATTTTTATTAACGCCTTTTTACAAGCATTCTTTATTTTTGCCTGGGTTGTTGAAGAGACTTCTGTGTGATATCAGTATATATGACCTCACACGTAAGCCCAGGCTTTTTTAAAGGCTCATGAGTCACAATAATTATAAAACAACTATAAAATATTACAGCTTATATAATTCCCATTCTGTTTATTTATAATATAAAATGGTACACTTTCATGCGTCCATATAGACGTTTCAGGCTTGCTCCACCCAATATAAATACCTTGTGAACGTGGTGAAAGTTGTGTCATTATGGGTATGTCTACATTGGTGCGCTTTCGTCTTCCCCTTTCAATTCAACATGCGTTTTCATTTTTCAACATTGCATGCCCTTGTTGAACAGAGGTTGACGCATGCGTCGAAGTGTCCACATTGATTCAACACTTTTCGTTCAATATTAATAAATTATCAATACCTATTTTTTAACAACTTAGTTAATAGTACATTTCGTAGGTACCTAATACATTTTTTTAACTCTAGTCTTGTACTTTTAGAAAATGTCAGTTAGTGTGGAGTTATTAATGGGAGTTAGTGCAGCGTTTGTCGTAATTAAAAAAAGTAAAACCCAAAGTAAGAAAAAACGACGGATGAAGGATTTTTTATATGCACGCAACTTTAATTTCATAAATAAACTGGAATATGTTGATGATGAAGTTCTCTTTAAAAATGTTTGCCGAATGTCCAAAACTGAGTTCTACAGACTTTTACTGCCCAAAATTGCAAAGCAGGACACCAATTTCAGTGTTTTTGAATAGAAATATTTACAATATGTTTTTTTTTCGGTTCGTCAGTTCTATCCTTATGAGCTGATCGTGAAATTTAATCGTTGAATCGACAATTCTCGTGAAGTATCAAAAAATTGCACTTATTTAGATAGCAAATCTCTATAATTTACAGTAAAAAACTACACATTAAGAAGAACAAAACATTTTTTTTCTTAATCTTTATTGGTATAGTATATACTGTAGACTATATTCGTAAAATTCTCTTGAAATCAAATTTATATATAGCTAACATCCTCATTTGTTTTTGTTATTCTCTGTGAGAGAACAGAAGTAAAAAGTGTAATTAATTCTTGATTTAATAACAAGTAACCTCGAGCTAATTGTTCTGAATAGTAATGAATGTATCGACTCGAACATGTATAAGTAAATTCGAAAACCCATTATTATCAGAGGAAGATTCAACCCTAATAACTGCTGATGTAATTAATAATAGTACTATCCACACGAAAATTAGTATGAATTAGAAGTTCTTGTGTAAGACGATTGATTTTTTAGCCAAAACGGTGAGTTGGTTTTAGAGGGAGAACGAAAACTGAATTAATTCGTGCTGGGCATGTATGTGATTCTCGGTGATTCTCTTTTTCAAAAAAGAAAACCATCTTTTGACAATCTTCTAATTTTTTTGAAATATTATTTTTTTCTAAATTGGTGAATAGAGGAGCAAAAGCAGAAAAAAAAATATATCATATAATATCTATATTTAAAAAATAGTTTAATATAAAAATTTATTAATAAAAAAATTATATCTATAATGAAAATCGTGACATTTACATACCTATAATTGTTTTATAATTCAAATATTCTAAATAATTCTCTAAAATATTTTTATATACTAACTGAGAGCACCACTTCATTTTTAAAAAATGTACACAATTCAATGCTTTAAGCTTAAAAATAGGATAATTATTATCTTATTTAATTAGAAGTTTTAATGTTAGGACACGCATTCATTAGGAAGTTACGCATTAAAAAAATTATACTTTAAATATTTAATATAATTTGAACATAATGTAATAAAATCCAATTAGATAAATATTATACTTAAAACCATAATTTATATTGTCATTAGTACCGTCAACCAAGAGATATTGTTAAATTTAAAACTGACAATTTACTGGTATAGAAGGGATGTTACCTTCAGCTTGTTTACAATCATGCAAAATGTATACATTTTCGAATATTTCCTCTTCGCTTTAAGAAATCAGACTGTGCCCAGGATCAAAGACAGCATAGATATTTTATAATTAATTTTAATATTTCTTACTTTCTATTTGTTCATTTTTTTTTTTTCTGACAGTTTCATTGGAAAACTTTTTGGATGGAAAGTGAATACTTACTATTTCTAAAATTTCAGTTTGTCATTCAGTCTTATAATTGTTTAAAGGCCTTATGTATTGACTAATTTAAATATAGTTTATCCAAGGCACAAACAAGAGAAGTTGCATCGGAGGTCATTAATACTTATTTTATATTTTGAAGAAAAATGTATTTTGTTATCGTTAATATTGTCTTCTAAATGATTTCACATAACATTAAATCCTCGCACAACACGAAACTGTCCTTAGATTGGAGAAGCAAGTTTTAAAAGAGAGCAAAATAAAGCGACTAACTTTAAAATATGGATTTTTCCAAATTAGCGCATTTCTATATATTTGTTTGTTTCTTAGTTGATCATCAGCTACAATTTTCTACAACTAGATCTGGACATGACACGTTTATATACAGTATTCCATTCGCATCTTTATCTTAGAAGTAAAATTTCTTAAAAGATTTTTATTTGCAACACAAATTAATATAATAGAGCGTTATTGCTTTGGTGTCTTATTTATATCCTTCTGTATCAAAAAAATGACTGATATTTCACGGAAACATATTCTATCTGTATCACATGCAATGAATTGTAAAAAAATAAATCTTTAAGATGACCAATTACATAAAAATCTTGAAATAAATTACTTAAAAAATCATTCATTTGAAGTAGAATATTACTAAAATATTATTTCTTGAAGACAAAACTAAATATTTACAAGAAATTAATTTTTCAGCTTCTCAAAAATGGGAATGAAGACTTAGAGGAATATAGTTTGCTATACAAGCTAGCCTGTGAGAATTTACATTCAGTAAACTTAAATTTTTTTTTATGACAATCCACAGAACACAACTCAACACCATGAGCATAAAAAAGGCTTACATAGAAAGATAATTGTGTCATATATTTTCAATATACAGAAGAATCCGCTTACAAGGATGTCCAATTTAGTTGGATTATGTTAGGCTATGTTATGGAATTAAATTTGTTCGGATACAACTATCTCTAATTTTCGAAGAAAAATGGAAATTGCCTTGACTTATGATTTTCCGAAATTTCCACTCCCCTTATTTTTCAAAGTAACGAGCTTGACTCGACTTGTTTTGTGTTCAATTAATATAACTCCCGACTACGTTTGAAACCTGACGTACAGATTCGGAATCATCGCTTAACGTCCCATCCGAAAGACGGCGTGCTCAAGGATTTTTCACCTAGATAAAAAAAAAAAAAAACGGCCGGGTATTAAGGTTTCCAAATGTTATTTTTCTTTTGTTGATAAGGGGGGTCAAATCCGGATACAATGAACTTTGGATATAACGATCCGATTTCAAAGCTCAGTAGAAACAAATTATATTGTACTTATTTAATGAAACTATGTAACTGAATCCTCTGAAAAATCCTTCATATCAAAAACTGACCAAGTCAATTGCCACCTGCCATTATAATTAAAATGTGCAAACAAAACTTTCTATATTTAATAAGTCAAATACAAAAATGTTCAAACAAAAAAATCCCACAGTTTTTTTGACATTTTTAAATTAAATGTTTTTAAAAATATTTTCTATTTTACAAAATATATATAATATGGCAGTACTTTCGGTATGACTACCATCTTCAACCAGGACTTTAACAAATACCGTATTTTACGAATACAGTATTTGTTAAGTCGCGGCTGAAGATGATAGCAATACCAAAAGTACTCCCATACGAGTATTATATATATTTTGTAAAATACTGCAAAAAATGTATAATTTTTTTAGGTAGTTTTCCTTGCACGCCAATATAATATTCTATAAAGATTAATACACAAGTTGATGACATATATAAAATAAATGCTTGTTTCGCATTCCAAATTATACTACTTAATTATACATTACTGATACACTACTTATAATAACTTCGTAATGTAACCATTTTTTTTTTATTACTAAGGACTAGTTATAAGAAATGTACATAGGTAAAGTGATTTTAAAAAGGTGCAAGTAAAAGAAAAGTAAACAAAAATACAAGATACAGATGGGTGGTCGTAGTAGACAAAATGGAGGACAAAGGAAATTTTATTGTCAGTAAAATAATTCCTATGTTCATAGGGAAATGCTTTCTTAAAAAAGTACAGCCAAAAAAGCTCCAAAACTACATATTCAAAACATTTGGCTAATAACACAACGTGTTTCTTAAGTTTCTCTGGGATATAGATATTTACAACTGTATAATATAAACACAAGCAAATGTGCTATTAGAGAGAAAATGAAAGTGTCAAGAGGGGGGAAACCACACAGTAGTGAATCTCCTTAGGCCCTTTATGACTAATCACTGTCTGACCTAAGAGGGTTTCTAGGCACTTCATGACTAATCACTGTCTGACCTAAGAGGGTTTCTAGGCCATTTGCGCTTAAGGCATCCTTCGGAAATTGTGGAAGAAGGGAGGGAAAGGACTAGAGGATTAATGTCGATACTACTAAGGGAGGATAATCATTGTTTACGCCTGGATTTAGCTAATTCGGTGACAAATGGAAAATCGATGTCATTGTAAAGGGTTTTATTACATATGAACACAACCCAAGTTTTTCATGACATGTTCAATCTTTCAGAAATTTAATGATCTACAATTTTTGTCAGAATGTATTTTTTTATTTGACGAGTTGCAACATAATGTTTGAAAAATATAGTTTTACAGGCTATTTGCGGACCTATGTTATAGGAATTATTTTGCTGAAAAATTAAATTTCCTATAAAGTTTCAGAGTTCGTCTAGTATGAACTGCGCCATCCTCTATATTAATTACAAATATATTTTTATAATATATATTTCGATCAAAGCATTGTTTCAAAAATACAATAATGAGAATTAACAAAAAACAATTCTCCAATTTAAACAAAAGGAACTCAAGTTTTTGACTTTAATAGTCAAATATTTTATTACAGTAATAAACATTAATAACAAATGATGGACTTAAGTACAATCTGCTGGGAGAAAGTTCCTTGAGGTATGTTATAACGAAGAATGGAGAGGGTGGCATTTTTCAGTTAGTTCCAAAAACATGGGTCACTTTATCAGAATAAGGGAAGATGGTCAATGTTTCTAGTTCAGAGAATACAATCTTCACTCATCTGTCCAATGAGTTAAAATTCACACCTCAACAAGTATTATTTATAGGCCTATAAGTTTTTTTTTCCTTTAATTCCTTTTTTTAGGAAATAACCACATTTTTTTCTAAACAATTCTCATATAATTATAATCAAAGTGATGATTATAAAAAAAAGTTTAAAATAATATCAAGTAAATATATCACAGCTTTGTATTGTTATTTTTGAAAAGTCATATAAAATTTGTAAATATTAAATATAATATTTTCACATATTAGCATACAACATTGTATGCAACATGTATACAATAATAAAAATGAAGAAAAAATCCGTAGGGGTACATAATTAAAATTCACTATTACAACAATTTTTAAATTTAAAATGTAAACACCTAAATAAAAAGAAACACCATAGGACGGATTATATTTTGAAATAAGTGATAGTTAATTTTTTTTAATGAAACCCTGGACTTAATGATGGATTGGGTTTTCACAACTGTTTCATGGTATATGGAAGGACTAACCTAAAGTTGAGGCAACGTTTAGGGACTAAGGTTAGTTACTATTTCAACTTCCAAGTTGGCTGTTTCTCTTGTACGTCCAACAAATATTATGTATTAATAAAAACAAATGTATTTACAATAAAACAACTAGGAAGATGGAAGGGGAGAAAATCTCATATTTGGTTGTCCAGGGAAGATATCTTAAATTTATACTCTGGGATGTCAATAATATATAGTCAATAATTCAACAATAAATTGATGAATAATACTATTTTTTTTTGTCTTTTTAAAGTATTTATTCTTGTAATAGAATATTTTCAGCATCTAGAGCTTGCAGTGGTTCTATACTAAGTAGACAAGAAGTATTCCAAGTGTTGAGTACTTAAATAAATTTATTTAGGTGAAGTAGAAAAAAAGCGTCATTCATTCATGCTCATCTCTTGCTATAACTTACAAAATAAACTAGGTGTGCAATACATTCTGCTGTTTGCAAAAACTGGCATACCTGTATAAAAAAACTCAGTTAATGTTTTACTAATTATCAGTAACTTCTCACCTTGTATGTTCTTTATAAATATATTAATACTTTAAATATATTTCAATTGAATTCAATGGATTTTTTCTAGCCTTTCTGTAGACAACAACAGCTGTGAAGATTTTTATCGAAAAAAAGTCGAAGTTTGTACGTGAGAACACTGAAAAACACGGCTCAAAAAAAGTAGTGTCCGATGGTGAACCGAAAAGGGCTTCGCCTGGATTTTTACATTTGAAATCGAAAAATTCTATTTTGCGCGAGAATTTTGTCTCTCAATTGATTTCAATGGGGATTTCGTTTTTCGGTGATTATTCCTCCGTGGTATGTTCGATTTCAGATTTTTTAGTAGTAAACCATCGTCATCGTTTCCACTACCATCATGGCAAATTTCAATGTGATCGATAAAGGGGTTTAGGAGGAGTACGAGTACAACGAAACACATGAGTCGCCTAAGAAAGAGCTTCGTAAACTCAGCTCAATTACATTATTTAAATATTTTTACTAACAGCAGTTTGAAAAGGCGACTTGGCTATGACTAAACGCTATGACCATTAAGTAAAGAAAAACAAATAATATATACTTATACTATAAATGAGTATATTAATTTAAGTACTTTACACAGGAATTAATTATTTAAGCCCTTTAGGATGCAAACCCTAAATGACAAAAAAATAATAATATTAATGAGAAAAACATATTATTGGAGAATTATCTGATATGTAATATAAATATGGCATCAGTGTTTGTGACATCACAGCACGAAGACATACTGATTGGTGGTAGGTGGTGTGAGGTCACATCACAGCTATATTCGATGAAAGGTGACTCGCTAGACACAGCCATACTCATACCAGGTGTCTATCTTCTCCCGGGTGGAGTGGCGGCGAGATGGGGTGCTGGAGGCAGCAGGGCTCTCAGAGACCGCTCCTACGTTCACACGGTTGTACACTATCAGACCACTGCAATCATACATCTCTAATAAATAATGTATACAAGGATTCATCTATATAAAAATCTACATCTAATTATTTTCTATTTATTTAAAATTTACATATAAAGCAATCAATTTACTGTTTCCAATGACATTCATGCACAGGCTAATAATCCTGTGTTCTAATTTAAAAAAAATATAAGAGCGTGAAGGAATTTACAATTTCAAGCAAAAAAGGCGTTGAATTTTTTTTGGAGCACAAATTCAAAAAATGTTGTCCCCCAAAAAATGTATTCCTAAATGTAAATAGGGAGAATATCCACAGCATATTTAATGTTGTTTTCGTTGAGGAGGCCACTATTTACAATCACATCTGTTTGACGAATAGCAGCATAATTTTACCTGTGTATTATTGACATATATTTTATTTATATATATTTTTTTATTACTAACTTGTTTCATTATTATTATTTACATTTTTTAAAATGTATTTATTATCATACGTATTGTGTATGTAGATTGATAACAATAGTAATGTATAAATATTTCATTTCTATTATCACATAACCGAGGGCGCCGGTAGCTCAGAGATAACGTGCTTGCCTACTAAGCTCAAAATCACGAGTACGAAACCCGCCCGAGGACACTGAGAGGTGAAAAAACCTTTAGCTCATCATTCGGATGGAAAGTTAAGCGAGTCTCGAACCTGTACGATGTCAGATACTCGTTAAATGAATAAACCTGAGAGACAAAATTTAGTACTACCATTGTAGAGTCGGGCTCATGTCTACCAGAGTGACGAAAGAGCGCTCTGGTAGTAGGCGATATGACCTCGTACTTATAGCCCAGGCAGAGTCACAATGACTAACATCATGTTACCTCATTATTGTTATTTAAGATTGAAAATGTCTTAACTAAAGATAGTTTTATTAGTACTTAGGCTGTTCAGGTCGGTATGTTATGTTAGCTCCTGGCTTTTACACTATTGTTGTTTGTTCATAAATTAACGAATAAAACAGTAATAATAAAAAAAAGGATCTTCAACAACAATGGGATGAAGAACTAATTATTTATTATTTTTTTAATTTTATTTCATATAACCATTTCCTTCAGCATTATTTGATCCCTATTTGTGACCATTACAAACTGAGTATCACCTCACATAGTGTCTGATACATTTCCAGAAGCAAAAAAAAAATATTACCTTCGTCATTTTTCAGAAGAGCTGCATGTTAGGAAAATTTTAATTGTAAAAATAATTAAACAAAATTTCAGTAATGTTAAAATTAGGTTAAATTTTAAAATTTGATTACAATAATTACACCATTTTTGAAACGAAGCCAGAAAATGTTACTACATTCAGAAATAAATAACTTTTTTAAATGTTACCGCAAGATGATCCCGAAGTAAATAACGTAGAGTTGAAATTATTTAATTTTATAAATCACCATTCTTAATCTATATTGTAAATTTAAAATACTTTTCTTTCATGCCATATAGATCTACTTATTCGTATCAACAAATTATTAAAGAAAAATAATTCTTAAATATGTTAAGGTCCAAATAACGTTTTTTGAGATAAATGATTCATCAAATCTCACATCCCCCCTTGTTGTATGTTCAAATAAACAAAGGCTTCTTCGGAGATGGAACTGGGAACACTATCAATGTATTTTCTTTTTTAAAATAACGTTTAAATAATAAAATAAATAAAAACTTACGGTTCGTGAGGTGTTGATGCCATCGGCACTTCTGGGGCGACCTGTGTTTTATTCTCATCCTGGTCCTATTGAAAATTATAAATAAAAAATATTAACTAAACGTACAATAGTGCAATGTCTTAAAAATCAACTAGCAAGTTACCCGGGAGCAACTTTGCATCTAGTTCGTTCTAATGAGCTCGAAACCCGGCCGAGGGAGGTGAAAAAAGCTTGAGCACGCCGTCCTACGGGTGGAACGTAAAGCGATAGTCCCGAGCCTGTGCGACGTTAGGTACTCGTTGCATGACCCCTCTACTCTAGGTAGCCTAAGCCTGGGTAGGTAAAAACTTAGGACTATCTTAGTAGTCGGGCTCATGTCTGCTAGAGTGACGAAAGAGTACTCAGGTTATAGGCGATATGACCTCGTACTTAAAGCCCGGATATGATTCACAATATCTAACTATAGTTGGTCCAAACAAAAATATATACAAAACCTGCCAATATGAGTTTATATATTACATGTCTTCAAGTGAGTTTACGCGACATTCTAGGTCTTTATCCTCTTTGAATTTGTTTTGATAAGAGGTACAACACTGTATTAAAATGTGTTTGTCGAAAATTATTTTTAAACAGGAATCTAAAGAACAATTTGATCTTGTCACGTGACAAACTTATGTCGGATCGAAAACCCTAACCTTAGCGGAATCTTCACTACTACACACTTCTTTTGAGCCATCACTTGGATGTCATGATTTACATTTTAAATAGAAATTGTAGCTTAAACTAAAAAAATAGTGAGGGCGCCGGTAGCTCAGTGGTATGCGTGCATGCTTACTGAGCTCTAGATCGCGGGTTCAAAAACCCGGCTGAGGCCCTTAGTTTATTTTATCTGGGAGGTAAAATAAACTTAAGCACGCCATCCTTCGGATGGGACGATAAGCGATGGTCCCGAGCCTGTACGATGTCAGGTAATCATTAAATAATCCTACCTTAGGTGAATAAAAATTTAGGGTAGGGAAAATTTGTCGAGCTTATACTCACCAGAGCGCTCTGGTAAAAGGCGATATGACCTTATAGTTAAAGCCCGGGCAGGAATAATAATAACTAACTAAAAAAACATAGCACAAAACAAAACTTTTCCAGACCATGAAACACCCTTGAAATTGCCTCTGGAAACCGGGACAGCTAAACATTAACAGAATAAGGTCAACGTTATATTCCTGCAAAAAGAAGAATACCTTATCGTAAACATGTTATTCCACAAAAAAACAATGTGTTTCTTAAGATTCTCTGGAATACTATTTATTATTATTTTTTTTTTTTCATTTATTTATTTGCAATCTGTATCAATTTAATACAATGAGCAAATATGGTATGCATGAGTGTCTGTCTATGCCACATGTTGGGAGAGGTCAGCCAGCGCTGACACTCCGTAGAAACTAGTGTAGATTTCACTTAGATCTCGAGGCCACCTCCTATTCAGACGGCGTGGAGGATTGTCAGGATGGGATTGAGAGGATAGGACTTGTGCAAATGGTTTAGGATGGGATGAAAGTTTATTGTGGAAATTTAAGAATCGGGATTGGACGAGTTCTTGGACGGTTGGGACGTTTAGGAATGATACTACCTTGAGTTTTTGTGGTCACAATGTGTATTGTGACCATTAGAAGGGACGTGGAAATGTCCCGAAATATTTAAAAAATAAAAAATGAAAAAAGAAGACACCTCTGGAAAAAATCAACAAACAAAAAGCTGTCTTGGGTAATAAGTTTACAGAAAAAAACAGGCTTGAGAAAAAATTAACATTTCCATTTAAAATAAGAATAATAGCTGTAATAAATATAGGAAAATGAAATATTAAAAATCTACTACAAAAGATTGTTTTAGTTTCCATGGAATCATAAAGCAAACTCTTAAAAATAAATAAAATAAACACAAACAGAACAGTTCCAAAAACATAACAAACATATAAAACACAAAAATTAATTCTAAAATAAAATAAGTATTAATAAAAAACGTGTTACATACGTTAGAAGCTGAATTTTCGTCTGCCGAATAATATACAGTTCTCCTACTCCCTGGATTTCCCAAACTCAAATCTACTTCTGGAACAGACAGACAGTGTCCTCTATTTCTTTTTTTGTTATATTCAGTCCTCAAAGAGACATGAACATAAACTTGTGGAACTTCGACAACTCCAAGTGGGAATAGGAGAAACTTCAAATGAACAATCAAGTTATTATAAAGCGAAAAGTTACAGAAAAAATAAATAATACATGATTGTTTTATTTAAAAAAGGGTTTTAAAATGTTTTTATGATAAATTAAGAGAATACTTATTCAATAAGCTTAGCAAAACATACATGCACTTGCATCATGCGTGAATAATGCAAAAAATAAAAAATCGCAAGTACCTATAAACAGTTAAATATTGGAAGCAATGCCCAACAAATCACACCAAAAATATTTAAAAAAAAAAGACTATGTACTTCCCCAGTAAGAATTAATCATTTACGTTTTCGCTCTCCCACCAAAGTTAACCGAGTTTGGGTAAAAACGCAATTTTTGACTTTCAACATAGCGGCTTCTGAATCCTCATAATGAATTTTGTGCCGATACATTCATTACATCGGCAGTTAATGGAACTTTTGAGTCGAGCCCCCCTCTCATTTCCGATTGGTTCCGCTGAAAATTGATAGGTTTCGTCTTTAGAGGGTTCTGGGTACACATAAAAAAATTCGTGTCGATAAATTCATTCTATCGGGAGTTATCGTGTTCGGACATAATTTTTTTTTTTTAATTTTTGGAAACGAAAGGTCGGAAAACATGAAATTCAGTCATCGAAATTTTGACTGATTACATAACTTCTTCTATACTTCGTATATCTGGGGAAATAAGTAGAATATTTTTTTCATTGTGTTAGGTGAGACAGGTTTGTACCATTAATTTTCATATCGACGCAAAGAAACATTGGAACAAAACAAATTGTCAATTTGGATGATAAGTATAGTTTTTTTTTTTTTTTTTTTCTTTTGGTTTTATGTACGGTGCATATTAGCCATGTCAATGTGTTGTATAAAATTATTTATGACATCCATGGCCCCGGGAGGGAGTTCTATCTACGAAATAAAACTCACTCCCGGACGGGATAAGTATAGTTTGAAAATTGATTTAGAATTTTATCTAAGCCGAGAAGAAATAATCTAAAAAGACAAGATATCGTACCAGACAAGTTTTTGAGTCAGGGAAAAGAACCGTTGATTAGGGCCAGTTTGCGAGGTGAGGACGAATCCCAGAAACAATCAGAGAGACGCCTAACAAAGTCGGATGTGGAGGAGATTTTGAAAGGAGCTGGAAGTTCCACAATATATTACATGATAATCCTTTTTTTTTTCAACTAGAAACTAAATTTTCAATAATTTATAGTAATTGAACTCATAATTTCCAAGATAAACTAAACAAAATAAATTCTCTTTAATTATAGAGAATTTATTTTTTAATTTATTTCATTATAATGAGTATATTCAGCTAATCATTATTTCTTCAGCGTTAACTGGAACAGCATAACCCCATATCTTTACGTTAATAAGTTATATGTAAAATAAAATCACATCAAAAAACATGCATCATTAAAAAAAATAATAATAAAAATTATGTAAATAAATCTCGGGTGTTTGGGCAAAAGGGCTTAAATCAGCAAATCTGAATTTTAGGAGGTGAATTTCTGAGGGTTTGAAAAATTCCTTCAAATCAGGTAAAACACATTTATGTTACTTGAAATATTATTTCTATAAAGAATTAAATATAAATAAAGTAAAATATCCCAACATTGAGTTACATTTGGTAAAAATATTTAAATGCACTTGTCCTTTGGATCACAAGACTTATTCTGACTTAAGCCCTTTGGCCCAAACACCAGAGAAATAATAATAGTAATAAAAATCCAGTTAGTAAAGTAAGCATTTTATAGTAAGAAATGGAAACCTGAGCAAACAAAAACAGGCAAAATAAGGAAAAATTATCAAAACGAAATTGATAACTAACAATTTATTTACTTATTCAATTAAGTTAATATTCATTTTTTTTTTTTTTTTTTTTCAAAAACTGGTGAAGAAAAAGAGATTAACGGCCAGCTTATTTAAATCAAATAATGGCCTTTATGATGCTCATAATCCTAGGACTTTTGATAAGTAAATAGCATCTTCTCTAATTTATTAATACATTTTATTTATATTGAATTTTATCTGCAGTAAACGTTATAAAATAGAATAAATGAACTCTAACCAGTTCGTGGTCGCCCTTCCTCCAGGCTGGTATCAGAATCTGTTCCAGCGCCAACTGCACTCCCTCGGCGGATAGCATCCTCATGCCACGACCGACGGCTCTAAAGTTCAAAATAGTAAAGTTACAGAAACGAATAGCCTAATTTCCATAGGTATAGAAACGTTGGAGACCAGTGTATAGAATGAATGAATATATACAAGTTTCACCAAAAAAAAAAAATAAATAAAACATCACCAGACCAAAGTTCATATCAAACGTTTGGGAATATTCATATTATTAATTCGATTCGGCTCTTAATAAGAGTTGAAGAGACAATCAAAATAATACGTGAAATATTTATAATGAAGAAATAATAAATAAAATCTACCTTGCTAATCAAATCGGATCCAGCTTTTCTCACCCTCCTGACAAGACTTGCACCAAAACCTTTTCTGTATAACAAAAAAATAAAATAAAAAAAAGTTAGTTGAATATTAACTATAAAAAGTTAGTTGAATATTAACTATAAAAACGAAATATTTTTCTATGAACAAATAAATATTTTTAAAAAAATTTACTTTTTGGAAGGACAACTATCCATTTTTCGGTATTGTTCCATAATTTTTTCTTCCAATTTTTCTTTCTGTCTATACAAGTTGTTCAGTTTGTCCCTGAAAATTACAAAAATACATTTTCTATAAATATAGATAATTAGTAAAAGCGTTTGGTACGCTGTAGTTAATCAACATATAATATTGTCTAGACATTTCAAGAATGATATCCTGAAGGTGAAAACATCCTGCACCGATTTCAGCAAACATTCTACATGTATATGATACAAAATATGCCTTCTAGCATTCTCCACAACTTTTATTTGAAGAAATTTTCGATTAGGTCCATAAATATAAGCGGTATTTTGTAAAATGTACTTACGTCTGAAAGTAAAATTGTATCAATGTTTGCATTATTTCAGCCAAACTCTAAATCGAATCAGTTCAAAGTTAGCACAGGTGATATCTTCATTTTAAATTGCATGCATTGCTACAATCGTTCCTGAGTTTCGAATCACATACACACTGATCATCGCAAAAATTGTCGAAACTTATTCAGGACCATGAAACATGAAATTTCATTGAAAACTTTATCTCGGATTTTCGCACGATTAAAATAGTTAGCTATTATCATTCATGCCCGGGCTTTAACTACGAGGTCATGTCGCCTACTACTAGAACGCTCTTACTTCGCTCTGGTGAACATGAGCTCGACTCTGCTGTGAGCCCTAAATTTTGCCTACCATACATTTTTATTCACCTAGGGCAGAGGTCTTTAATGAGTAACTGACATCGTATAGGCACGGGACCATTGCTCCGAGGCGTGCTTAAGGTTTTTTCATCTCCCAGATAAAAAAACTGAGGGCCTCGGTCGGGTTTCGAACCCGCGATATATGTATTATACTAAAGGTATAAGAAAGTAAAAAAATAAGACATGACTAGCAAACTAGATATAAGAGTGAAGGATGGAACTGACGTGAATATCTTCTCCTCCAGATGGTAGTGCTCCTTGTCCTCCAGAGAATGGGTGAGCAGCTCGTGGTACTGTCCCAATAGGAGGTTCACATGCTCCATCAGGGACCGCCGGTCCTCGTCCAGGTTAGCTCGTACCTGCTCCAACATCTACCCCACCCCAAACCATACCAATTATATTTAACAATAACAACATCCTTGAAACCCTTTCTCAGATTTAACTGAAATTCAGTAAGTGTACATCTCAGAAATGTGAATCCGGAGTAGTCCGTCAGCGATTTTGGGTTTCTTTTTTGCGATCTGTGTCACCATGTTATGACAATGGTGGTACGCTATATCGCACCCCCAGAAGAATAGTGTCGTAACTTCAAAATCAACATTTTGAGAAAACGCTACTTCAATTTTTCAAAATTATATTGATATGTCATGTATTTTGTGTAACCGTTTGTAACTATTTAGATACAATCAACAATTATTCTGCTACTTAAAACCGTCTAATATAATTTGTAAAATTCAAAATTGCAACAATGAAAAATTACTTAAAAACCCAAAACAGTAGATTTGGAAGTTACGACTCTATTGTTTTGGGAGTGCGATATGTATTTTTTTTTCCTTTTGGAATTAGACAATATAAATGTTAAAAAAGTTCTTTGAATTCATTTGTTTTTATTTATTTATTTTTGTATGTACTCGAACCTTCTTTATATGTAACCAGAATCAGCGTATTTTGTTTGGATATTTAATACTACAAAATGGCTCCCTACTGAAAATATTATTTTTTAAATGTTTTATCTAACTCATAAGGAAGGATTGCCAGACATATCATAGATACAAATACAAACTATAAAAAATGTGAGACATCACAACTTTTAAAAAAAAAACAGTTTTTCAAGTTCAATGTAAAATCAGCGCATTCATCAGAAATGTTTCCACCGTGGTATACAGACTTTTATGTTCTTTTGGAAGCTAAGTTTTATCAAATAATTATTTTAATTAACGAAAAACACATTGGATACTTTACACCTCGCTTATTTCACTAAGTGTGTGAACTTGAGAATGACACATTCAATATCATACAATGAATATAGCTTCAATGAATTATAATATAATATCAAATAGGCGATAGTGACATATTCGCAACTTTGCACTATATAGACGAAATGGCCAGATCAAAATAGTGAGTGTGTCACGTTCTTTACTTTTAAATGTCTCAATTGAAGGGTACTTGTAGAATAACGTTTGTAAACTCGCACAGGACAAAAATCCACGTAATCCTTAATTTGCCAAGGTATTTTACGGATTTCTAAAGGGAATACAAATTCAATAATTCTCAAAACAACCGAAGTATCTATTTTTTTTTTTTTATGAACTATACATTCGATAGTTTGGATTTGTATCGACGATATGTTTATCTGAAATTGTTTTTTCATTTTTGTGTCTAGAACACACTGGCGAAGTATTGGTCAACTTTTTTGAATATTGATGTTAAGTTTCATGTTAACCATCCATTCAAGCGTGAGTTATCTTGTAGAAGAGCACGCAGACGCTCACAGGCAGAAATTTGGTTTTTCATCTTTTTTTTTGTTCAGGGGCTTGGAAAACACAAATTCCGATGACAAATTAACTTCGAAAATTGACCGGTTTACATAACTTCTCCCACTCTAGCTGAGAAATTAAAAAATCAATGGTCAAAAACAACATAATGATTATTATCGTATTATTATTACCTCATTTTGACTGCGAAGATTTGACATCTGCAACTCTAGGGTTCGGGCCCTCTCGTTGGCATCCTGAAGGTCCTCTCTCAGAGTGGACACCCGGACCACCTCACACTTCATGTTCTTGTACTCTTCCTGGGCAGATCGATACTCCGACTTCAACTTCTCACTGGCAGTGAATAAATTTCTAAAGTCTTCCTGCAAAAATAATTACAGAGATAAAAAGTTACATTCAATCTGATAATTTTCTATTATTCTTTAAAATGTTAACTATCTTGAAGGAAAAAATCCTGAGCACGCTTTGGATGAGACGTTAAATGCGCCTGTACGTCACCATGTAGGTGAGTTTGTACGTAAAGTGATCGCTAGCTCTAGCTCTGACGGCGCTTTTACTTCGTTGTCGTGTTATGCTACTGATGCTGTTACACAAGGTTATCAAGGCTATTACATAAGCTCTTCTAGCAAGTGCTGTGAAAATTCCTTATGAATTTGTCAACAATTTTCAAGTAATAAGTGAGATGTAAACAATTTAATATTTCCAAAATTATTTCAATTTTTTCTAATTGTGATTATATTTTAATTACACAACTATCATAAGTATTGCCAAAAAATGAGTTGTAACAAATGAATTTATAAATGAATAAATCCTCGATTTGGAGACATATTCGTATTTAACAGAACATAAAATTACACAACACGATATTATCAAATTATATAAGTATTTAAAATTAAATCAATTGGTTTAAATAATGTTCTTCAGATTTAGAGAGCATCTTGAGCATGAAACCTTCAGACTACATCATGATAAAAATTATAACCTCGATTTAGAAGTTTGTTCACTCCTGTGAAATTAGCAAGCTGAGGCCCTTTCTATTCTCACTTCTTCAATTAAACCAAACAAAATCACATACTGTAAGTAGAATATATATTGGTATATGTATTCGTAAATTACAATAAATATTCTACTGAGCCACTTCTGCAGTAGCCCGCACTGAGCTCACTCGTTAAACTGGCTCGTGCCCACCACATATGACCACCAATTTCTGATAAGCTAATCGAGCAACAAAATCGCTTATAGATCCCCAATTTAGCAAATTATCAGCACTAAATCATGCGTTCATCAAAATTCCGATTAGTCAATTTGTTCTAGGGTGAGGAGCTCACATGTTGTTAAGCTGACTCGAGCCCACCACTTATGACCGAAAATTCCTGCTAAACGGATCAAGCAACAAAATCGGGAATAAAGCAACGGATTAGCACTTAATCAGAAGTAACATGCTTTCATCAAAATTACGATTAATCAATTAGTTCTAGTGTGGGGAGCACGTTAAGCTGGATCGTGCCCACCACTTATGACCGAATATTACTGCTAAACGGATCGAGCAACAAAATCGGGAATAAAGCAACGGATTAGCACTTAATCAGAAGTAACATTCTTTCATCAAAATTACGATTAATCAATTAGTTCTAGTGTGGGGAGCACGTTAAGCTGGCTCGTGCCCACCACTTATGACCGAATATTACTGCTAAACGGATCGAGCAACAAAATCGGGAATAAAGCAACGGATTAGCACTTAATCAGAAGTAACATGCTTTCATCAAAATTACGATTAATCAATTAGTTCTAGTGTGGGGAGCACGTTAAGCTGGATCGTGCCCACCACTTATGACCGAATATTACTGCTAAACGGATCGAGCAACAAAATCGAGAATAGAGCAACAAATTAGCACTAAATCATGTGATTAAAAATGCACATATTAATATGAGTGTGAACTAGATCATGAACCTTTAGTTTGGAGTGTTCTGCCTTGAGTGCCTCGGTGCGGTCCCGGAGAGTCCTCACCTCAGCTTTGCTCTCTTTGAGGGCAACCTTCAGTGCCTCCCGTTCGTGGGAGAGTGTCTCGTACTCCGTCGTCAGTCCCTCATGGAGACTCTGGAGAGTGAGCTGGTCCACCAGCATCGTGTGGTGCTCCCCTCGCAGACTGTCCAGCTCCTTCTGTACCTGAACACACCACACCACAACACATCCTAAAAGACAATATCGAGAATAATCTTACGAAAAAAAAAAGTGTACCCCACTTTAAAGATTCTTCAAAAAAAAAAAAGAAACTTTTGGGTGAAACATGTTTTAATGTCCCTCACTGTTTCAAAATGAAGGCCAATTTGAATAAATTATCACTCTTCTGAAAATATTTGTTTACACACAAATCTATGATCAAAATAAACTTTTCTTGTTTCTAAAACATTTTAAAAGAAACATTTAAAAATTGTGTTGCATGTCCACTCTTTGAAATTCTATAGTATCTGGCCTCTTGAAGGTGATCGAATGTTCTGTTTTCTGAACGTGGTCATATAACTGGACCGTGGGTTCGTTCCTGCCATATTGTTTGAATGTTTCCTCCTTTAACGGTTGGTAGTTTCATGTGAAGGTGCTAAAGTTATCAAACAACAGAACAACAGACGCAACCTAGTATACCACCATATTTTTATATATTGAATCTTCAAACATCATGCTACCTGAGATCTTATCAACCACCATTGTGAGTAGTATTCTGAAAGGAGTTTTTTGAAAATCCGGTACACACAATTGGTTTAAAAAAAATTAGAGAGGAATAGGTGGTTAGTTTTAGGGTATTTCAGTATAAATGAGAAGGTAACCTGGTCCTTCTCAGCGGCCAGCTGGGAGTTGGCCAACTGTAGGGCGGCATGTTGGCCCTGGAGTGAGGAGATCTGAGACTGGAGTGTGGCCACCTCCACTTCCAGCTGGGCACTCTGCTCCGTGTCCGTCCGCTCCCGCTCCTCCGGGGTCCACAGCCGCTCTCGGACCGCCTTCAGGATCTCAGGGCTCGACAGCAGTCTGCACCAACACACCACACATTACGTATCTCCAAATATTAACCATCCATATAATTCTTAAAATACCCAATGAATCAAGAAAAGAAGAAGAAAGTGAAGAAACAAAAATAAACGACGTTCACTCAGACCCGAAGAGAAGTGGAAGTGTCCCAAAATATTGTAAAACAATTCAGAAGAAATGCCGGAAAGGAACACATAATTTAACTGCATAAATCCCTAAAAACAAAATTTCAGTATTTTTTTTTCAAGGTCGCCTCTTTATCTCCCTAACGTAATTTAAAAAATTGGATATATTAACAATGTTTTTTTAAGCTTCTCAGGGATGATAGTATGTTGCTTATTTTCCCTAATTGCTTCCGATGAAACGAATGGATCGACACAACATTTAGGATTCAGAAGCCACTATGTAAGTCAAATAGTTGTTGAGTTTTAGCCGAAACGGTCGATGGGCTTTGGAGGGAGAGCGAAAACGTAATTAATACTTGCTGCGGAAATAGTCGGGGATTCACCCATGACTTTTTTTTTTGTTTTTGGAAAAGGTCGCAAATTATCGGTGAAAACTCAAAACTAGGGGAAGTAACAATAATATAAAAGTACCTGTCCGAGAGCGGCGGTAGCTCAGTGGTATGCGTGCTTGCCTTCTGAGCTCAAGATTGTGGGTTCGAAACCCGACCGAGGTCCTTAGTTTATTTTAACTAGGAGGTAAAATAAACTTAAGCACGCCGTCCTTCGGATGGGACGTTAAGCGATGGTCCTAGAGTAGGCAAAATTTAGGACTCCCACAGTAGAGTCGGGCTCATGTCCACCAGAGTGACGAAAGAGCGCTCTGATAGTAGGCGATATTACCTCGAGGTTGAAGCCCGGGCATGAGTCATAATAACTAAGAGTACCTGTCAATGGCCGCCTCAGGATCGGAGAGCTGGTCGAGTGCGAGACCGAGCTGCTCGAGACTCGCCTTGAGGCCCTGAGTGCTCAACTTCTCTGTGACTAGCTCCTTCTGAAGAGCAGTCAGTGTGGCTCGGTCTACCTCGTAGCGACTCTCCAGATCTCGTAGTTCCCGCTCCACCACCTGCAGTCTGCACATAACCACACAATCAGTACATACATCACAACATGAGAATTAAAAAAAAAAAAAAAATGAGAAATTTATAACATAAAATAAACATACCTGGAAATCTGATTATTAGCCTCTTCGAACTGTTTGGTGAGGACAATTTTTTCTTTTAATACGGTCTCCAATTCACTCTGAACTTTGTCTAGTTCGTCAGCTTTGGTCTAAAAACAAATAAAATCCCACTACATATAGAATTAGGTATACAGAAACTTGATGGAGCTAGCTCAAACAGACAAGAACCACTTAAAATGCTTATTAAATTATTTAACTTGATGGAGCACAATTGACTGTTGAGAGGACCGTGTTACATTTGAACAGTGCCATTCACCTTCCAACCAATAGGATTAATTGTTATTACCTTCACCGACGATTCAACACTCAATTGGAAGGCTAAATATATATCATAATATTTATAACTAAAACTACAAATAGTATCTAATGAATTAGGAATTTGATATTCGTTTATCTTCTAATATTTAAAAAAAAAAAAACATACAGGGCTACTGCAATTCAAATTGCATGCGATTCTCTTGGAAAATCTAATTTAAAAAAAAGTTAAATAAAAAATTAACCCGACACAAAAAATAAACCTATAAAAATCGGGTGCGTGCAACTCCGCCGATGCGTGGCGAAATGAGCGTGACAACGTCTGAGTTGCGAGATAGCGAAAGTGTCAAGAATCAAATATAACAAATCATTTCAATAAAATTGTTGAACCTTGAAACAATTTAAAAACAATATAGAAAGAAAACATTCATAAGCATAATAGTAAAAGTTGATTATTAATATTATTAATCTGTATCATATCTGTATTATATCTAATAATAATATTGGATAACTAGGTTATCTGTAGGTATATACAGAAAGTAACAGCTGTACTATAATATAATATATATTCTGTATTAGTAGTAACAGCTGTCTCTCTCTCTCTCGGCGCATGCGCGATACGTGTGTTACATGTTACCGAAAGTAACATAACGCAGTTTTCGAACATGGGGTGCCGGCTACCAAATTATAAGACGTCACGTCAAAAAACTCAATTAAATTATTTTTTTTTCTGAAACCTTGGTGGGGAGGGCTTGAATGGCTTAGGGGGGAGGCTTGGGGAGAAAGAGCTTGGCCTTATAAACATTTGAGCTCTAGCTGTAATAGAGGCCGAGATCCATACACAGGCTCTGATGAAACCTGAAGATCTTGGAAACGGCACACCCTATTTTCACCAAACATGGCTCAGAACCATCTCGCAAATACCAGCTTTTGAAACAAAAAAAAAAAGGGTTTAAAATCGGTTCAGCCGTCTTGGAACTACGACGCCATAGACAGACAAAGGCTTCAAACTTATTACACCTCTCCTTTTGCGTCGGGGGTTAAAAATATATATATTTAGATTATTATTTACCTCATACGTTTTTATATTCTAAGATTTAATATAGTCTGATATAAATAATTTATAATGAGGGCGCCGGTAGCTCAGAGGTAGTGTGCTTGCTTACTGAGCTCAAGATCGCGGATTCGAAAAATGGGCGAGACCCTTACATTTTTTATCTAGGAGGTAAAAACCTTGAGCACGCCGTCCTTCGGATGGTACGTTAAGCGATGGTCATGAGCATTTTTGATGTCAGGCACTCTTGACTGGGCTTATGTCCACCAGAGCACTTTTCGTCGCTATTAAATTCGACAATAACTAATTAAACTTTTAAGCTATATTGATATACAAAATAGTACTTCGTATCAAATTACCTTGACATGGTTATATTATTGTATCGTAATGTGCAATTATTATTACACTCTACTGACCCGATCCGGAACAATAGATCATTACATTTTTCGTAGAATTTATTATATCGTTTGAAGTGGAACATAATAGAGTCGTGAAATATGGAAAATAAATAAATAAATATTTTACCACAATGGTGAGTTTGAGTCGGGAGACGTCTCGCTCGAGGGCTGCTGTCTTGGTCCTCACCTCAGAGAGTGACTCCTCTGACTCTTCCTTCACTTTGGCCAGACTCTCTTCACTCTCAGCAGCTCGCCGCTCTGCCCGCCCCTTCTCACGTTCCAGCCGCTCCACATCCTCCCCTCGCGACTAGACAAACCACAAGCAGGCTATCAGAAATACCATCACTAGTCAATTCATTTTATTAATTTCATTTAAACAAACGATAAAAGCAAATAGGGAACTATTTAATCAAAATTCTATGAAATATTTATTCATCTAGTCAATCAAGATGGTTCGGCGACCGCAAAAAAATGCATGTCATATAAAATAAGCAAGTGAATTACATAAGGAGACATCTGAGTGGGCTTGTATATTTAATAATATTAATTTTATTATTATTGTTTTTCCTTGATGGTGGTGGTAGGAAAAAAACACCGGGCCGTGTCTCCAAGATATATTTAAACATAAACCCGTTTGAATTTTATTTACCAGGTCAGATGATGTTTAATTGATCAAATTTTAATATTGACTACCATATAAAACATAATGATTATAAATTGTTTTATTTTGTTACAAAAGTTTTGATAATGTCAGATTAATGGCGAGACGTTAACAAAAATAATAAATACATTTTTGAATGCCAATCGGTTTTTTTATTTATTTTTTTTCAAACCATCTTCATCAAGTGAACTGGTCTTTTATTATACTGGTCTCAAATCAAGGATATTCTTCAACTTCCAAATTATTTTTTTAAAGTAATATTTAATAGTGGATACACTTAAAGCTTTTAATTCTTCTTGGTAACTTCATTTTTTTTTACTTATGAAGAATAGGGAAAGTTACGTAATGGGTTAAATATTCCATGTCGAGTTTTCACAGGAATTTCATGGTTTAAGTTCTCGAGTATTTTTTACAGCAAAGAAAAAAAAAAAGAGTATTAGCAATGAAAATTGAACAAAAACTTCTCAACAACAGCCCACAAAATTTCCAATTACTTGTTCAACTTTTTTTTGACGTAGAACTACCTCTTTCCCAGCGGTATGGGGGGTTAAAGAGAGAACTTATATCTCCTAAAATAATAATCGTAGAATAATGAACCAAACACCGATAGAAAGCTTGTATTGTAATTATAAAAATTTAAAATAATTGAAATTATAAAAAAGTTTCAACCCTTTTTCTATCATCCCCCAAATACGGGAGCATAAAAACAAAAAAATAGGCGATATACCTCCTAAAATAAAGAAAGAGAAGGATGAGTTATGTATTTATTTTGTTTGTAATATGTATTATTTATGAAAGATGAAGGGTTGAAACTTGTTTTAGAATAAATCGCACTACACAATTGACAACAATAATACAGCTCATTCTACTTCTAGTGAAATTAACTAATAATCGATTATGATAGTTACCATGAATTGTATTTAACATAAATTTATATGAAATAAATAAAATAAGAAATATTTATTTTATTTTTATTTGAAAAACTGAATATATATATATACGAATATATATATTCTACGTCATCGGTAGCGGCACAGTCGTAGCTGTGCTCCTTTTTTTTTTATGTGGAAGGGTAGAAAATATCAAAATGATACGCTAGGATATAATGACACTAGGATAGATTCTTGCCTGCAGTTGCGATTGAAGTGAATCTCGTATATCCTGCATCTTCTTGGTGTCTCGCTGGGCGTTCTTCACAGTGGCCTCCAAGTCACCAAGGTGGGACATCAGTTTCCTTTTAGAGTCTTCCAGTTCTTCTACCTATTGCAAATATGTTGTGTGATAATAGAATAATTAAATTGTATGTTGTATTTAATATGAAGGATTTAGTGAAATAACGTGACACGCCTTTGGCGAAAATTACTTATTCCCATTTTTCATGCAAGAGGACTGTTTTATCTGCGTTAGCTCAACATGATTATGTATTTTGGAAGTGCATAAAAAATGTAAGAGAAGATCCTCCTTGCACAATCCCTTTTCAAAGCAGATGACATAGCTCTCATAGCGGATTCGGAACAGAACCTCTGGGTGGCCTGAAAAGAACCTCTGGAGAATTCAGGAAAAGTATGGAAATAAATACCAATACAATCTAAGTAATGCATGTGGAGAGAAAGACGAGTAAATCCACGGAAGCCAGGAGTTGAAGGAGGTGGAAGCATACGAGTGCCTGGGAGTGAAGGTCTGCAAGACCAGAAGGATAGACCAGGGAGTGTTGTATAGGGTGAACAAGGCCTGCGGAGTTAACTATCAGCTCAGCAACACTCTCCTCGGGAAAAGAGAGGTTAGTCAGCAACCAGACAAAACTGCACACACCCTGTACGGCGCCGAGAGCTGCACAAGCATGTCAGTAATGTCACGGCTGCTGAAATAAAGTTCTTACAGAGAATTGCAGAGAAAACGAGAAGGAGAAGAATGACACGATCCGGGGAAACCTGGGGTGAAGTTTTAGAGAAACGTTAGTTAAAATCGTACGGGCAAGAGTACAGAGCCAGAAAACACCAAAAAATAGTGTGTGCTTGCAACACACGCCAGAAGTGAAACTTCTTTCGCAATTTTTTTTTTTTTGATCCGTAAATATTATTTTTATGTTATTAACTCAACATTTTAGGTTCAAACAGTTTTATTTATTGGCTTATTTTATTTTTATTCATTTGTTAAATCAACATTATTTTCGTTGTTAGGACCATCAGAAATCATTACATTTGATTCCAAAGTAGAGACAATAGGTCTTTGGTAAGAGAAATAAGAAATGTAGGTTTTTGAACGCGAGAGAATAGAGAATGAGAATTGAGAAAGAAAGAGACGCTGTTTATGACGCCAGCAACCCTAAGCAGGCGTACGCTCACCTTTGTGATTCATTATCAGTAGATTGGGAGACTTCAAGTTTCGAGCCGGTGTGCGCGCGCACGCTCTTTCTCTCTCCAACTCTCCCCTCTCTCGCTCTCTATTTGACTAATGGAGAGAGATGATGAGGAGGTAGGCAGGAGAGAGGTCAGGGTGGTGGTGGATCGAGGCAATCCTAGCCAGGAAGGCACTACAGATCAAGGAAAAGAAGTGTATTTTGGGGTAAACCTCTGAAACACGATAAGCCATGCCAAGATGTCTGACCGAAAGACGATTCCAAGCTGCTCCTCAGATATACTTATCAATTTATAACTTGATAAGATGTATAAATACTGTTCTGGTTCTCAAAGTGATTCCTCATTATCTTTATCGAAGAATTTTTCAATATTTGTGGATTCTCATATCCTCGCATCATGTGTGTAATTTCATAAACCTATTTTTCTATTTGGTTTGTTTACAAATATGATTACATTAGTCCTTACGATTATAATTTAGCTCAGTATGGCTGGAATAACTTGAAACAATTTACCAAATGTGGCATGTTACGTGTTTACTTCAACAATGTTGACTGAATAAATAAGAATGTAACTGTTGTCTAGATAGATAAATACTGTGTTATATATTCTACCTGAAGAGATAGTTTCTTCTTCTCCTTCTCCAGCTGAAGAATGCGCTGATTGGTCTGAGAGAGGGCTGCATCCTGCAGAGACTCCACGGTGGAGGTCAGTCGTCGATTCTCCAGCTCCAGACGGAGGGCCCGCGCTTGCGCATTGCTACTCAGCTGTTCCGAGAGACTGCTGTCTCCTTCACCAACTGGACAACATATTATAGATAATTGTATGCAATAATTAATAGCATCCTACCAGTTCTATTATTGTAATTACTTTTATTGTTATTATTATCATTAATTTTATTAGTTATTATCGATATTATATAATAGAGACGGAATAAAGAGATTTTTTCATTTTTTATGTTCCGTTCTTTGTGAATTGAGGAAAGGGAGGTATTGCCCAGTGGATTTTTTTGCCCGCATATATCAACTAGATATTCCTAATAAAATTTTATTTAGTAACTATATAAACAAAATTAAATCATGTATATGGAGAAATGACTAATTTATAAGTATAAATGCTTACAAACGGTCTACAAATATCTCAATTTTGTTCTTGAATTCAAAAAAGTACAATTTAAATTAAGTAAATAATGTTAAAACATTAAATATATCACTCAAATCCTTTTATTTTAGTTTCATCAAAAATCTTACCAGAGGTATCCAAATGTTCTAGATCCAGTCTTGAATTGTCTTGGTTAAAAGATTTACTAAGAAGTGCAAGGCGAGCGTTTTCTTCAATTAACGCTTGCAGTTTTTCTTGCAGGGACTCACGTTCCTATAAAAAAATAGAGAAACAAATGTACATACATTTTTAGTTATTTCCAATTGTTATTAGTTTTAATTTGTGTGCAAAATTAACAACCAACTTTAATTTAGTAGGATGCAATATTTTGTTTCTCGAGTGGAGAAAATTACTGCCA
Source organism: Aradus depressus (assembly GCA_963662175.1). Lineage (NCBI taxonomy): Eukaryota > Metazoa > Arthropoda > Insecta > Hemiptera > Aradidae > Aradus > Aradus depressus. Next base: position 24,011,645 of record OY759214.1, read on the forward strand.
CCAGTGAGGGCCAATTCTACACTCCTCATCCCACTATTGTGGTCCATCTTTTCCGGTCAGGTTTTCTGCTTGTTCAATAGGATCCCGGATGAATGAAAAAAATTCAATTTTGTTTTGAAGGTGAAGGAAACAAATAAATGTTTTATTTATTTTTTTAAATGATACTTCATTTGGAAATATTTGTCGTGCTTTAATCGATTAAATGAGCTCTTCTCCCCCCAGCAAGGCTACTCAATAAATCTATATTAATAAAGCTGAAACGGGGTTTGTTTGTTTGTATGTTTCTTCCAACATCACGCTCAAACCGCTGGACAGATTTTCATGAAACTTCAGATGTAGCATCCTTCTAAGCCAGATTGAAAAATAGCCTTTGTGGCGTCCCAAAATTTTGAAAAGGAGGGGCCTTTTTCCGGGATTTGATGGACTGTATGCCTCATCTCCGTCAAAGTACTCCGGGCAATGCCGGGTAATACTGCTAGTAAATTAATAAAGCGAACTTAGTTTTTTTGAAAGATTGTCCATTCCATAAAAAGATGTATATATAAACAACTGGTTTTGGCATTAGGCCATCGTCAGGTTCAATTATAAACTAAGAATAAGTTAGCTGAGCGCGAACCGTTCTTATAGGTAAATCGGGTAGGTAAGAAAAGGGATGGAATCTGTACTAGGAAATTCTCGTGCCTTCACTGTTAACAATTTGTTTGTTCTGAAATATTTACTTCTCTTTTGTCAACATTAGTAAAATTGAAATAATGAAATTCTAACAAGCAAACTTGTCTTAATTTATAATAAAACTTGACGATGGTGAAATGCCGAGTTAGTTTATATACATATATTTTTTTTGTGGAATAGACATTTCAAAAAATAAGTTCATTTTATTTATTACCAGTTTCCACAATATGTCCGCGTTTCTCAACTTAGAAGTTACTAAATTAATGTTGAATGTAGCTGTCAACCTCGGAACCTTTTGTCTCCACAGTGTGGTCCCATAAATGATAAACATGACAGCTGTACAAGGGGTTAGTTCCGCCAGTATATTACTGTTGTCATACCTTTCGATGGAAACCTTCGTTACTGGCTGCTGGTCGAGTACTGCGGGCGAGCGCTTTCGATGTGAAGACATCATCTTCAAGTCACTGTTAATGTTGTACAACTTGAAATTGAAAGCGCTCGCCCACAGTACTCGACCAGCAGCCAGTGACGACGATATATTTTATAAGTTCTGACATATTTCTGAATACTTATGCTAGGAAAAGTGATTCTATGAAATGAAATAGTCTGAAGTATACTTATATATAAGAAAACGAACTAAATTCCAAATAGAAAGTGTTTTACGAGTACTTGTACTTTATTCAAGCTGATATTGGGCTATATCTATAGCTAATAAAATAATTTTAGTATAAGCTAATAGGAAGTGAGTACTGTAAGCAGCCAGAGCCAGTACAAACCAATGAGAGGTCATTGATGTTCTGTTTCAGCCTCATGATCTCCTGTTCCAGTTCAGCTGAGACCTCTCCCCGCGCCCTAGCTCGCCCCAGTTGCTCTTCTAGCATTTCTCGAGTCTCTTCCAGAACCACGTTATCCTCTCGGAGCTCCTCCACTCGGGACCTTCAAGGAAATAAATACAAAAAAAACAATGAATATCTTCAATTAAACAATTTCTGAATAAACTTTTTCATTCATTGTGTTCAAATATACACACGCACGCTATCAAATGCTCTAAGCACGTCTGCTTGATGTATATATCGCACCCTTGCTTCAAAAGTGCCAAAACTCAAAAATTCGGGTTTTTTAATTAAGACTGCCATTCGACTTGGTTTTTAAGTTTATACCAATCACCTAAAGCGCCAGATAATGCACTGAAAATCCAGCCGCTAGGTAACAGTTGTGTCGTTTTTTATGTTTGCACTCATTAGTCTTTGTTAGGCAACAAAAGGGCCACAACTCAAAAAAACGAGATTTATAGTTGAAGACTTGGAAAATCTGCAGGACCACAATCTATCGTAAATTATACGCATAGTTTTGCTTGGTGAGGTCACTAGATCAACTAAAATTTACCTAACCCAGCTGGAAGCTGTTTTTCGCATTTCCTGAAAAACTGAGTTTTTTGAGTTGTGGCACTTTTGAAGCAAGGGTGCGATATCTTTTATACAATTAAAAATATATATTTGTAACTTAATAAAATGTTTTCTTTGTCACAGATTTTTTCTCAAGTAAAAAATAAAAAATAGTACTGTGTTTCAATAGAAGTTCGATTATATGAACTGTTGATAATGAGAACTATGCCCCCAATTAATTGAAGGGCACAGGGGAAAAACCCCGTCAGTCAAAAAAAGCTGATTTTTAGAAAAACGCATTTGAATGTTTTTTCATATCATGGGGCTCAAAAAATGAACAAAAATAAACCCAAAAACATCTAATTAAATTAGTAACTTATATTTTTACAATTAAAATGTTAAAAAAATATAAGTACATGTAAAAAAAGAAATACTGAATTAAATTCTTGAATAAATGTCCTTGTATCACATCTCTCCAGGTAATTCCTCGTCAATCCAGGGGTCGTCACCGTACTCCTCGTCACTTTCATTGAAAACACTGTCTGAACTTAAGTTTTGGTAAAAAATCCTCGCCTCTGGTTTTTGCAAAAACTGTGATAAATGGAGAAGATCGCGATGTTTCGCAGCTTTTACTGGAAGTTTTCCACTATACAAATTTCGCAGTGGTTCAACAGGAGTGGATGTGTCTTGAGTTTTCTTCTTGGGGTTATTACGCCGAGGTGTTTTTTTCTTTAGGGCTGAAGAAGTATATTTCCCAAAAAAATATGGTTTATAAAACACAAGATCTTTCCCAGTTGCTGAAATTTTCAACATTCTAATTGGTCTGGTAAGAAATGGACATTTTTTGGGGTAAAAAGACGAGAGGTGATCAGTCCAGTTTTGAAAAACCACTTCCACTCCACAATCAATTACTGTAAATGGAGTGGGTTTCACTCGAGCACACCTCAAGACCTCTCTCCAGTCCTTCGGAACCTCTGTGTATGAGTTTTGTTTAACAATGCTCATATTACGATCGCACTCTAAATAAGAGTGGCCCCTTATAGGAAATACGACCTTAATGGTTTCAAAACGTTTTTCCTTTGTAACCAGATGGTGTAAAAACCTAATGAACGTATAATTCTTATTTTGCCCCGCACACGAGTCACAAAATATACACAGTTCACGCACTTCAAGGGGCAAAATGCTAAATACAAAATGCTGAAACATAGAGCATACGTCATCTGCGCCCTTTTTCGCCACAGACTCATCATAAGTATAAAAAATTGCCTGCTGAGTAGACAATACGTGAATATTAAAACTAATAAAATTTAGTTGACGTCGGTAGTATACATCATTTGTACTGATGTTGGGACAAGGCAAGTTTTTTAGAAAGTCCATCGTGATAGCTTCCATCGTGGAAGATTTCATGGAACGTTTGCGGTATGCTTTTTTTAAGGTATAAAAACGCTCAGCTCTCTTTTGGTGTATGTCCCTCTCCGTCTGTTTTGCATGCAGATTTTTGGTTGTTTCTTGGAGGTCGGTAGCAGATTTCAATTTTTCTTGAAGCGCTAAAATCTCTGCTTTAAAGGCATCACATGAACTACACATGTCCTTACGTGGGTACCCGAACGAAATATTAAAATTGTTCTCAAAAATCGATCGAAACGATTCATATGACAGCTTATGTCCTGGATTGTGAGATAAGTACATGGTGTGAAGCTTGTTAATATTTAACTCAGCAGGCAGGTACAGTTTGTTGGTGTCTTTCAATGAATAATGTGATTTTCTTCCTTTGAGAGATTTCAAGAAACTGACTACTTTTTCCATTGTCTCATTGGAAAGTTTATGGGGTCTAGTGGAATGTTTTCCACGACGGTCAATAGGAGACTTACCAGTAGCAAGAAGAGCCCCTCTTACATACCTAACCTTATCTTCACTGATACCGTGTAGCGACATGAATGCTTTTAGACATACCTGAACATCACATGAAACATTGCCTTCCATCACACGCACTCGATATGAAAATGAAGCTACGTTGTGTCTAGGGTCATCATTTCTTGGTCGTCTTTGCTTCACCGGTAACAAGGTTATGAGGCCACTCAAGTATGAGTTTTGTTTATTTCTGTCTTCCAGCAAATTGTACTCCCGTATAATTCGTTTACGCTCCTCTTCTGGAACATTCTGAAAACATTGAAGTCGTTTGCAAAAACAATCGGGGCCAAGCTCGTGAGATCCCACTCGCAAATGTTTCATAACATCCCTGGCTCTACCAGTTTTTTTCCGCTTCTTACTTGTGGGTTTACCGAAGTACTCATCTTCTTCACTGCCACTGCGTGAGTAGTCACTTTCCACTGTTCAACACAGTATCACAAAGAAACTGACAGAACTGAATGAGAAATACAAAGAAACGCGAACTACAGACAAAGCAATAACGAACAAAAACTGAAAATGCTGTTATCTCAGTGATAACATGATGGCAAAGATGACCGTTTGGAGCGCCTTGTTATTGACTCCCGGGGTTCTTCCGTACACGCCCACTGACTGACGGGATTTTTCCCCAGTACCGCGTATTTTCAAATGAATATTTCAGCTGACATACGGGGTTTTTACGAAATGATGATCGACTATTCGAAAAGTACACTACATCAACCACTAGATGGCATCATTGTTCCATTTTCTTGAAAAAACTGACTGACGGGGTTTTTCCCCTGTACCCTTCAATTGTGTTAATGGAGACTGTATATTAAGTGAATTTGAGTTAACCTGTAATAGTCGAGATCAGCCAGTCTCTCCTTGTAGCGTGCCACCTCACCTTCAAGACGCTCCGCCCGTTCTGCTCGCTCCCTCAGCGAGTCCGCCTCGTCTCGGTACGCTTTGCACACCCGAGCTTCCGTCTTCAGCTCCGTGATCTTTCAAAAACAATTACAATTCACCCGAAATATAATAATTTAAATTATACAAAAAAAAATGTATTAAAATACGAAAATGCGATTTTATATGGCCTAGGCTGCGACCGCCTTGATGCATTCGTTAAACGAAATGAGCTAAAATCAATTATTTTTTACTATTCCAACTCCACAAGTGTGGAGAATGTTACTAATTTAGGTCAAAATTAACTTTTCGTGATTTCATATTTTCATTTTTCAAGGTCAAGCAGTTCGAAAATGTAATAGTAGGATGTGTAACACGTTAATAGGAAGCTTTATAGTTTCGAGGAAAAAACGTCGCACTTGTAGAAGCAATATATGCTACAACTTTGTTTGTCAAATATAACTGTTAAAGATTTATTTTTCTCATCATTTTTAACAGAAAGATGTTATTTTCATAAATATTTTGAATCAAAAAAAAAAAAAAGTTGCTGAATCCTCGGCAAAGATAATTTCCCAACATGAATTAGACAATTCGATTTTCGCTCGCCCTTCAAAACTAATCGACCGTTTAGGCTCAAAATCCATAGTTGACATTCATTGGGACTTCTTAATCCCCTTACTGAGGTTTGTGTCGATACATTCATTACATCGACAATTATTAGAGATTTTGAGTACATCCCTCTTCACATTGGCCGATTTCGCGGAAAATTAATAGATCCTGTTCTCAAGGGGTTTTGAATTTAAATATAAAATTTAATGTCGATACATTCATTACATAGGCAGTTATTGGGTATTTTGATTATTACAATAATCGTTATATTATAGGTACAATAAAGTAATAACGTCTTACCTCATTTTTTAATTTGGTCACCAGTGTTTTATTGTATTCTAATTCTTCTTTTGCTTCTGAAAGTGTTTCACTTTTTTCTTCTCTGTAATTTATAAATTTCCAAAAATAAATTAACAAACAAAAAGATATACAAAAGGTATAATAGATCATAATATGAATCTCCATGGAGGTAGTAAGTGCATATAAATGTGATTTTCCGGTCGATATAAAGAAAACCATTGTATTACTTTTTTTTGTTTGTTTTTTTCATCAGTAGATGGTCTTATCAAAATAAAACAAAACAAATCTAAAATAGCAATATAAAGCCGAAAAAGAAAAAAATGAATACAATAGAATGCATTGAAGGGGAAGGACAACCTAAAATATGTAGAAGTGCATTTAATAACTGTAATCATTAGTCAGAGAATTTCTGCATACTTCGCACAACAGCTGGTTTAAAGATAGGGTCGGCTCTCCTTGTCCCAAGAGATATTGATAGCCCTTGGATCATTAAGAAGAACACAGATTTTAGTTGGTTTCCTATGGATCCCACGTCATTAGATAAGTATGCCAGGCGCGCCATACTAGAAGGATTGTCCACATCCGAAGTCCTCGTACGCTATTACTTTATTATTAGTTAATAGGCAACGATTTTTGAAAAACAATTTTTTTCTTGTGGAAAGGGAACATTTTATCATAAATTTGTAATAACAAAAAAGTACCTTTTTTCATTCGTTCAACAAAAATAAAGATAATGGTAACAATCAGATGGAATATAATTAAAGTTAATCTATATGAGAGGAAGCTTTGTCCAATTACGCGATACCTTTTTTTAACTTTCTTTTTTTTTAATTATGTAAATTCACTAAATTTAGGACCCATGTATACCATAAATATATGGAAAAAACAAAACTATTTCACATAATTCGTCGTCATTCAAGGCTTAGAGTATTTTCATTAGACAATCGTCTGAATATATTAGTTGTTACTGTACTTACAATTCCTGCCTCTGCTTTCTGAGTTTGGCCTTCCAGTCGGCCAATTCAACGGCCAAGTGTTGAGACTCGGAGCCCCGCAAAGAATTCGGCCCATTGCCAGCTTTCTTTTCGTCAATTGTTGGTGGCAGCTGAAACAATTAGGGAAAATATTATTCACAATTCATAAAGGGATCAATTAAGAAGTGCCTAGGTTTTCTGTCCTGAAAACCGCAGCATGTCCAGCCAAAGGAAGGGAAGACTACCTAAGCCCCAACTCGTTTTTTTTTTTTTTTTTTACAAATTTTTTATCATTGTTCGTAATTTTTTCTTAGTCCTCTATATATCATTTAAAGACAACATAAAATTCCTAGGTCTTCATATAGTTAGGAAACTAGCTTGGGCTGAACTGCTGTTGTCAGTAAGAAAAAGAGTTCCGTTTGCTTTTTACTTCGCAATCTTAAAAATATAATGCCAGAGAAAAAACTATATTACGAATACTTCCATTTTGTAATAAATTATAATTTAGGAGCTTCTGGCTCTAGTATTAATGTTTTTAGACTTCAAAAGAAAACACTAAGAACAACAAACAATATTAATCAAAGAACAAGCTTCAGAAAAATACTTAAAAACATAAAATCCAGCCTTTGCCCGCGCTGTTTATATTTCAAACATTAATGATTATGAAAAACCAATATATTTTTCCTTTTAACAATACTAGTCATGATGTAAAGGGGAAAGTTTTTGAAAAAAGTATAACTCATAAAGGAATTAATGTTTTTAACGTCCTTGAAGACAATAGAAACAATATGAAAAAATTAAAATTAAACTACAAAATTTATAGAGCAAACTCTCTATTCTGAAACGCAATTTTTTTCTTGTTGTTCAAAAAGAAGGAAATAACCATGTTTTAAAAATCGTGTTTCATATCCACAAACAATATTTGAAACATAACTCTCATTTTTGTTTTCTTGGCTATGTTTCTTCAGTTATTCTCGTAAAAGATCTGTCAAATCTAATTTTTCTTCAATATTTTCATTTCTTATATACTAATTTATTATATTTCCCTTGCTTTATTTTTTTATTGCTATTTTTTTTAAATTTATTTCGCACAATATGACCTGAGGAAGAACCCATATGAAGGACGCCTACCTTAAGTGAGTAAAAATTAAGGATGGCAAAATGTATGGGGACTCCCATAGTAGAGTCGGCCTGTTTGATGAAAGAGCGCTCTGGTAGTAGGTGATATGACCTTGTAGTTAAAGCCAGAGTCATAATATCTAACTATATAAATACTGATATATTAATACCTGAAGACAGAGATCTCTTTGTTTGACTAATCTTTTAATGTGATTTATTAAAACCTCGCTGGAAACATTTTCACTCCCTTCTTGCGTCAGCACCAGCTCTTGACTCTCCGTCACCTTGAACAAGTTTAAATAGATAATGAGTATTTTATTAACATTACTTATATTAGTAATATTACTTTATACGAATAGAATTTAAGGATAGTGAATAAGGATGGTAGTAATGAGGCAACGTTTCAACTTAGCGCATGTGGAAGGAATACCCACCTTATAAGCTCTCCTTCATTACCCGTTTGGCAAGATACAAGGTATTTTGAGTATGCGTTCAGCGCCACAGGCGAAGGGCTGAGCCAACATAATGTCACCACCTAAATTGTCCCTTGGTTGGTATGAAGAAACTGAAGACTTGTCTCAACAGCTGCGCTACAGGAGCCCCCCTCCCCCATAGATTGGATGGTGCTGTTGCCTCGTACTTCTGTAGATGCAATAGCCCTTTAGGGGCAGGTATTGATGAGCCCTTGGAAGAAGAGATGCGTGGACGGTCCAGACCAAAGTCTTCCAAGGACATTTGAATAGATAATGGGAAAATGGCAAGAATGTTGGTCACGAAGTTCGTATGGCCGAACGACTTTCCGAACGTACGGGTACGCGTCGATTCTACCTGGATGTCCCAGATAATTTCAGGTCATGGAGATTTTAACACCAAACTGCTTTAAGAGGAACAACAACCCAAAATGTTAATGCGGGAGCCTCGAGACTGCGGAACATGTCTTAAATGTCCGTTTGGTGGGAGCGGAGCGGAAAGAGGTGTGAAGGGCTGGGGATGGCCGCCGATCTCCATAGATTGACCAACCCCAGTCTTAGCCTTGCAAAGTGCGCCATAATGATAGTAATAAGGTATGATGAAGGACCACGTTGTCCCACCTTTTGAACCACTAGTTCAAAAGTTATATAAGATGGATTATTACATCGGGGACATACTGAATATGTCCGAAAAAGGGTTTTATTCTTTGACCGGACACCGCATGTAGTCAGCTTCAGGAAAAGTAAAATTCACTCCCGTGCAATCTGCTGAATAAAACCAAGAGTTCAAGAAGAAAATATTTCTTGAATGTATGAATATATCATAAATGATACGTAAAATATAATTTAGACTACGCGTAAAACACACAGAATATTCTACAGACTCAACCGTCCTATTTAGACGGGGTCGGCATGAAATTATTTTTTCCTGCTAAAAATTGATTTGTCAAGCGAAAAAGGTTAGGGATGCGCAGTGTGGCAGAGACCATTTGTTGAATATAAAATAACAGTTATGATATATTAACGTTTCTTATCATTTTTGCACAACTTTATGCCTTTCAACTCATTTTATTACTTTATACGTCCTGTATTAGAAAACCTATAGAGTACCAACGCTGCAAGTGCATAAAGGTTGCCTGATCTTGACTATCTGTAAAGATACCTGAAGTATGGAGGCAACGAGGGAGTGCTGAGCGGGTAGAGGCAGCTGTTTGATCCTCTCGATGAAGCCCTGCTTGTTGGGACACTGGACGGCACAGCCCAACAGCAACAACAGAAGAAGTCGCATCTCTTCGAGGCCCTGCTTCCCGGAGGGTTCCCTGGCTAGTATTCCCAAGTCGGGAACCACAAGGACCAGTTGGCAAAGCTCTTCCTGTAACACAAGTCACATAAGTCAGTAAGGGAGGAATGTGGGCCAGGTCATAGCAAAACAGCCCTTCTTGAACTGGGACAGAATGAACAATGACTCTTCTCTTTCACATGAAAGAAGGTACTTTTCCAAGCATATTACACATGCATCAAAAATAAATAGAAGAAAAGCGTCAGTGAATAACCGGTTATGTTCACGCCCAGCTCGAATTAGTCAATTTTCAATCTTCCTCCAAAGCCAATCAAGGACTAAGCTTGTAAATGACGCGCTGAACACCCCCCAAAGCGTATAATCTGTGAGGGCACCGATTAAAGACCCTCAGCCCAAATTTGGACGAAATTGAATGAGTGCTTTGCGCACAGGGGTGAGTGAAAGCATTTAATTTTTTTTTAATTCTGAGAGTGGTAGTTGGGGATCGTTGGGCGGGCTAGTAGAGGGGAGCGTTCCCCACTCCGCCTCGCTCCTCACGTGACTTTCCCGCTTCACTCACCCTAGTTCACCTGGTGAACCCTAAAATCATGACAGTGATACAGACTCTGAATATGAGATAGATGGTCGAGGACCGTCGTCCAAAAAGAGAAAAATTAAGTTCAGAAATTACAATTGTTGCATCATGTTCGGAGGAACTACAATTTTCATATTAATATCCAATCTACTGATAATTAATCACAAAGGTGAGTGTACGCCTGCTTAGCGTTGCTGGCGTCATAAACAGTGTCTCTTTTTGTTTCTCAATTCTCTCGCGTTCGAAAACCTACATTTCCTATTTCTCTTACCACAGGCCTATTGTCTCTACTCGGAACCAAATGTAGTGATTTCTGATGTTCCTAACAACGAAAATAATGTTGACTTAAACAAATGAACAAAAAATATAACATAAAAATAATATTTATGGATCGAAAAACAAAAAAAAAACGCGAAAGTACACGATTTTTTTAATTTAATTTTTGTGATATACGATTCAACTATACATACATAGGTTTCAACACGATCGGTAAGTTAGGTGGATATATTTTCTTACTTCATAGAGTGCTTTGATGTTCTTAATAATACAATCCATGTTCTTCATCCTCAAGGTGGGGTTTCCAAGACTGGGTCCGACTCCATGATGAACCGGCTCAGGGTCACTGTAACAAAAATAAAAACAACTTTATAATAATCATACATTTTTTTATATATATTTTTTTTTTCTGCAATTCTAATTCACATTCCAGGTTGGTTCATTCCGCGCTAGAAGAAAATATGAAAATGATTCACGCTCCTTAACAACGGACATATAATTTTCTTTGAATAAACGTTATACATAAAATATTAGAGTATTTTTTTTCGCATGGAACGCATTATCGTATTTTACATTATAATTTATGTATATGGGAAAAATTGTTTCGATTAACGAATGTTTAGAGTGAGATTCTGGAACGAATTATGCTCGTTAAGCGAGGTTCCACTGATTATATAAAAAATAAAAATTGTTTGAATAATTAAGATGTTATTTGTATACTGAAATAATGATGAACATCAAATGATGTTACTTATTCATTGTATAAAATTGTTTTTTTAGATACTTATGATAGTTCTTCCCGAAATGTCTATATTTGCTAGGTCGTAAAAAAAAAAAAAAAAAAAAAATGGGAGAAAAATATAGCTGATGAAAAATATATTATAGTAAATTCAGAATCTGTTTACACAACCCAAAAGTAAATGAAAATATGTTCCTTATGAAAATAAAAACTTACATCAACAGTAAAACTTCAAATATTAAGACTCCATCAGCCAAATCATCATAGTCGGTAAGACTTTCTGGATCGTGAAGGCAGGAACGAAACTATTAAAAAAGCAAAAAATTAAAAATACAAGAAAACCTGAAATGCATACAATTGTATTGAAAGAATGATTCCTTATCGAAAGTTAGAAATAAAATACAAACCCAGGCGACCAGTGGTCCTTCCATGAACTCGTCAATATCAGTTTTAGTTGTCATGACTTTTTGAAATGTGAAATGAAAGTATTGGAAAATGTTGGTTCCCGAAACACCATTGTCTGAAAACAAATCAGTAAGAAGCTGAATGTAAGTCATAATCAATACAACAGATTCCATAAAATCTTGTTTTATAAATAAAAAAAAGTTGTATCTGTACACAAGATAATAAAAATTCGTATCAGGAATAAAGATAAGTAGTTTTCACAACAATACTAACCTTATAAACTTAAAACTAATCACAGTGACATTCCCAGGAATACATGTATTTATATTTGTGCTTTACTTTCATTTTAATATAATTTCCTAAACGACGTCAAGAAAATATTGTATCCAATATACCTGTACGGAACAACGGGTGGTACAATAAACATCCATTCCCATGTAAAACAGTCGTGTTGAAACAGACTGTACTCAGTGTTGAAATAATCCTGGGAACCAACTTGTCAATTATAATTTTAATTTACATAGTGAGCTTGACCCAATAAATGTTTAATCAATTTTGTTTTCTATCATCGAAATAAAGAGAAGTTTAAAACAAAAATAATTAAATTCCATCTATTAGTTCACTATTATAGTTGGTGGGGAGAAGGGGGGGGGGGAGAGAATGAAAAAAAAGTTATTTCTTGTAATTAGCTTTTATTCCAACTTCGAGCGAATGTTTTAAAAGTTCTCATCTATACACATGTTTTAGGAAAAGATGAGGAACACGTAACATAGAATGCAAGCATGTCCGCTCTTTTGTTTGGTCCATCAATACTTGACTCGTTGAAGATGGAAGAACTAGAACTAGACACAAAAGCTATATACCCTTAAAATATCGATAAGTATTAAAAACAAAATTTTATAAGGGACAGAAATCTAAATATCTGAATGATTTTGTAACTTTCAATGAACAACTAACTGTGTATGCTAATGTTACTAAGAGAGAATTATTATGAATCTTTAAAAAATAATAACAGTTTTTTCAAGAACCAATACCCGGTTCTGGGACCAGAACCTTGGACCCGGTTCCAGTTCTATAACCGTGGAGCTGGTTCAGTAACCGTGGATCGTGGGTCTGGAACAGTGGACCTTAGAGTCTATAACATGATACTATTATGGTCTACCAATAAGTAAAGATATATTCTAGTTGGTTCTAATTAAGATAGCCGAAGAAGCAATATACATTATAGGTGGTCCTTAGCCGAAGAAGCAATATACATTATAGGTGGTCCTTGCAATATACATTATAGGTAGACCTTCAGCCAGTCAAGATGATAGACATCCATACAATGAAGAAAAATATAGTGTGTTTGGTACTAACTAAAATAGTTGAAGAAGAAGTATAGAATATAGGTTGTCCTGGTGGCAGTGATTCTTTATTTTTTTTTTGAAAAAGACATTAATACAGCAATGTTGGTAGATAGGCTTCAACCAGATACGAAGATAGTCAACCATAAATAAAGATAAAAAACGTCGTCGATGAATCACCAACAATCCATAGGCCAGTGACGAGGCGTAGTCTAAAAGTAAGGTTAAGCAACATGTACCCACAAATATAGTAATGATAGTAAAAATTAGATTATAACTAAACCCGACAATGGTGTTTATTTAGGCTTAAATTTCTTTTTGGGTAGACAATATGAAAAAAAAGTGTACCTAGTGATTTCGGTTTTTGCCATGGTTAGCACAAAGCTCATTCAAGTTTGCTAGGTTGTCATATCTGTATAATATTTAGGCTACCTGAGATTACCTAAGACTGTGACACTCTGACCCCTAGGAAGTTCTACCTTAAAGGAACATTCTGTTGGTTAAAAATATTTGAGTTCAAACTTAAACATCAAGAAAATATAATAGCATGAAATCTAGAAATCTAAAGAACAGGGTTCATAGTATATATAATGAATATACCTTTAAGGAATAGGTGAAATAATGACATAATACTGAAGAACAAGAATACAAAAAAATAAATAATAATAGGAATAGAAGAAAACACAGAATATATATATATTAACAAAGAAAAGGCGTCGGTAGTTCAGCTCAAGATCGTGGATTCGAAACTAAGCAGTTTTTATCTGGGAAGTAAAAATAACCTTGAGCACGTCGTCCTTCGGATGAGAGGTTAAGCGATGGTCCTGTGCGATATCAGGTACTCGTTAAAGACCCCTACTCTAGGTAACGAAACCTGGCTAGTTAAAATTTAGCATTCCCCTATTTGGAAATATAGAATATACCTACTTAATAAAAAATTAAGAAAAACGTATGTCTTTAAAAATATTGTCTACTTCCAAAAATATATGGGAGTACTTTCGGTATTGCTACAATACTTCCTAGTATTTTTTTAAGTCGTTGCCGAAGATGGTAGCAATACCCGAAAGTACCTCCATATACATCTTACTTATAGGTTAAGTTTTATGACTCATGCCCGGGCTTTAACTACGAGGTCATGTTGCCTACTACCAGAGCGCTCTTTCGTCACTCTGGTGGACATGTGCCCGACTCTACTGTTGGAGTCCTAAAGTTTGCCTACCCTAAATTTTTATTCACCTAGGGCAGGGGTCTTTAACGAGTACCTGACATCGTACAGGCTCGGAACCATCGCTTAAGTCCCATCCGAAGGACGGCGTGCTTAAGTTTATTTTACCTCCCAGATAAAATAAAGTAAGGGCCTCGCCGGGTTTCAAACTCACGTTCTTGAGCTCAGAAGACAAGCACGCATACCACTGAGCTACCGGCGCCCTCTATATTACTTATAAATACATATTGTGAAATAGAAAATATTTTCTAACACATACTATTTTTATTATTTTTTCTAGCTCTATTAATTCCTGGGTGTTCCAGAGCTGTCTACCGTTTTCCAAAAATGGAGGTTCATTACCCCCGTTGCATCGGTGAACATGTGACCCAAACATTAATAAGTTTAACGAATGAAGATTTATCACCATTTTTTCCCTTATTTCAGATGTATGTTCGGCTGAAACAGAATAATTAGACAATATACAAGTTAAACGAGATCATTGTTCTTATTTATTTTTAATTCTCAACATATTTGTATAGTACATATATTTATTTTCTGGGTTATATGAGAAGATTCTAAAATCACATATTATGAATTATGTGTTAATTTATATTAATGCATTTTAGTGCAAGTAGCCCGTGTTTCTATGAGCTTGTCTCAGCGATTAGATTTTTTTTTGTAGAATGCCTGATGATGAGGGCAACATCGAAAGCCGGCTAGCATAAAATAAATGAATAAAATCTGTGATAGTTTAGGATATATTTTTATTTTGCAATCTGTGAAATAATCACTTTTCACTACAGCAACTATTTTCACATTAGTTAATTCTTTTCAGTAGATCATATAACTCAAAATCCCATATTAAAACAATTCAAAACTACCTACATATATTTATTTTCTGAGTTATGTGAGGAGATTCTTAATTCATACAAAATTTATTATTACATCACTTCTCCCATTTATTTTTGCCTTCTCAAAAAATAGCAATTACAAACATTTCGAGAAGAACTCCAATCATCAGTATTTATAATACATGAATTCTTTAGGTTAAATATTATTTCTCTCATACTGAATATTCCTACTATAGAAGATATTTATTGAGTCGACTTCTACGTAGGATATATACACCCATTATATATTATACAAATATTTGACAAAATAACAATTTATCTCCTTGTTTTAATAACATTCAGAATACAATTCATAGTGAGAACAACTGCCCACTGCCTAGGTCAGTTAATGAAAGCGTGAATAGGGATCTATCGAAACAAGTAAATGCAAGTAAAGTATCGATAATTCTGGCCGATACCAAGTAGGTATCGAATAGATATTACTTGTATCGTTTCAAAGTACTCGTTTCAAATTTCAACAATTAAAAAAAAATTATAAAAATTTTTCAATTCATCAATATCGTTCACCGTTTAATTTCTTACAATTTTCTTTTATTTGTTGTTGCAATAAAATACTGAACTCAAATTACAAATGATATATATATATGGTAATAACCTCATGTGTGATGTGATCACGCAGTCTGCGTGATACGTCCTTATTCTTACCTTAATTACATTAAATGGTTTATCGTTTATGAAGGTATAAGTTTGTTTGATTTTGAACAGAACCGCGAACGTGATTGCGATTTCAGCATTTTATTTTATTTTTACATTCCAATAGATAATGCATCGTTCTAAGGCGAAAGTGTGGATTTATTACACTAAGAACGATTCGATCTCAACGACATGCAAAAAGTGTTTTACAAAAGTGAAATATTGTGGGAATTCGAATAGCCTACAGTAGTTTCATATCCTCAGTAAAAAGTAAGTTTTTAATAATATAATTTT
The DNA here is from genome assembly GCA_963662175.1 of Aradus depressus. Classification (NCBI taxonomy): domain Eukaryota; kingdom Metazoa; phylum Arthropoda; class Insecta; order Hemiptera; family Aradidae; genus Aradus; species Aradus depressus. Next base: position 24,027,649 of record OY759214.1, read on the forward strand.
ATCTTATTCGATTTGATTTATTTGTTTCTTATGCCCACTACTATATCTCATTCATACCTTTCAAATTTTATTATGTTTTTTATTATTATATATATTATACATGGTTTAAAATTATAACGAAGTACTCGATTCAATCGATACGATTTTTATTCAAATCTATATAGATTTTTTAAAATTAATTATACAGAACTACTCGAATCAATCGAAACGAGTAGGTATCTATACTTTTTATTCGAAACTACTCGTGAGTAAAATATCGATGTTTTGTAGTATCGATTAAACTCTAAGCGTGAAAACTCGGAGAGTGGTACAGGAGGTTTCTAGGAGGTGGTACATAAACATTTGTCAACATTGAGGGAATATCTGATTAGATAGAGGGAGAGGTTTTAAATTATAAACAGAATCATCAAGTAGGAAAATATTTGCCTAGAAACAGTATCTCATACCTAGTTAATTTATTTGAAATTATTTTTTGGAAAATAAATATTGATTTATGAAAATAAAATACAAACATGGATAATAATTCAAAACTTAAATCAACGTGTAATACTATCAAGTTAATATTTAGAGTAACATTAATTCATAGGTTTTTACAAACTAAAACACTAAGTACCTATAGAGAAAGTTATGTTATAAATGCCATAAGGACGACATTTATTAATTATAACAGAACTGGGCTCAACTCAAAAACCCCAATAACTGCCGTTGTAATGAATTTATCGACATGATATTTCATACTTAAACTCAAAACCCCATAAGGCACCTATGACCCACACTGGATAAGTTGGCGAGATTGATTGTATGAGAACCATCTCCTTAGCCCGAGGCAGACCCCAGTCCAACCTAGTGTCTTATACTAAAGTTCTATTGATATATTTACAGGAGACTGAATAGTTCATTGATGGTGCTATAGTACAGGTGGTTTTGCAACCTGTGGCCCACACTGGGTAGGTTGGCGGCATTGATTATGTGAGAGCCGCCTCCCTAGCCCGAGGCAGACCCCAGTCCAACCTAGTGTCCTACACTAATGTTCTATTGATCTATTTACAGGAGACTGAATAGTTCATTGATGGTGCTATAGTACAGGTGGTTTTGCAACCTGTGGCCCACACTGGGTAGGTTGGCGGCATTGATTGTGTGAGAGCCGCCTCCCTAGCCCGAGGCAGACCCCTGTCCAGCCTAGTCTCCTATACTAATGTTCTATTGATCTATTTACAGGAGACTGAATAGTTCATTGATGGTGCTATAGTACAGGTGGTTTTGCAACCTGTGGCCCACAATGGGTAGGTTGGCGGCATTGATTATGTGAGAGCCGCCTCCCTAGCCCGAGGCAGACCCCAGTCCAACCTAGTGTCCTACACTAATGTTCTATTGATCTATTTACAGGAGACTGAATAGTTCATTGATGGTGCTATAGTACAGGTGGTTTTGCAACCTGTGGTCCACACTGGGTAGGTTGGCGGCATTGATTGTGTGAGAGCCGCCTCCCTAGCCCGAGGCAGACCCCTGTCCAGCCTAGTCTCCTATACTAATGTTCTATTGATCTATTTACAGGAGACTGAATAGTTCATTGATGGTGCTATAGTACAGGTGGTTTTGCAACCTGTGGCCCACAATGGGTAGGTTGGCGGCATTGATTGTGTGAGAGCCGCCTCCCTAGCCCGAGGCAAACCCCTGTCCAGCCTAGTCTCCTATACTAATGTTCTATTGATCTATTTACAGGAGACTGAATAGTTCATTGATGGTGCTATAGTACAGGTGGTTTTGCAACCTGTGGCCCACAATGGGTAGGTTGGCGGCATTGATTGTGTGAGAGCCGCCTCCCTACCCGAGGCAGACCCCAGTCCAGCCTAGTGTCCTACACTAATGTTCTATTGATCTATTTACAGGAGACTGAATAGTTCATTGATGGTGCTATAGTACAGGTGGTTTTGCAACCTGTGGCCCGCACTGGGTAGGTTGGCGGCATTGATTGTGTGAGAGCCGCCTCCCTAGCCCGAGGCAGACCCCTGTCCAGCCTAGTCTCGTATACTAATGTTCTATTGATCTATTTACAGGAGACTGAATAGTTCATTGATGGTGCTGTAGTACAGGTGGTTTTGGAACTTGTGGCCCACTCTGGGTAGGTTGGCGGCATTGATTGTGTGAGAGCCGCCTCCCTAGCCCGAGGCAGACCCCAGTCCAGCCTAGTCTCCTATACTAATGTTCTATTGATCTATTTACAGGAGACTGAATAGTTCATTGATGGTGCTATAGTACAGGTGATTTTGCAACCTGTGGCCCACACTGGGTAGGTTGGCGGCATTGATTGTGTGAGAGCCGCCTCCCTAGCCCGAGGCAGACCCCAGTCCAGCCTAGTGTCCTACACTAATGTTCTATTGATCTATTTACTGGAGACTGAATAGTTCATTGATGGAGCTATAGTACAGGTGGTTTTGCAACCTGCGGCCCACACTGGGTAGGTTGGCGGCATTGATTGTGTGAGAGCCGCCTCCCTAGCCCGAGGGAGACCCCAGTCCAGCTTAGTCTCCTATACTAATGTTCTATTGATCTATTTACTGGAGACTGAATAGTTCATTGATGGTGCTATAGTACAGGTGGTTTTGCAACCTGTGGCCCACACTGGGTAGGTTGGCGGCATTGATTGTGTGAGAGCCGCCTCCCTAGCCCGAGGCAGACCCTAGTCCAGCTTAGTCTCCTATACTAATGTTCTATTGATCTATTTACTGGAGACTGAATAGTTCATTGATGGTGCTATAGTACAGGTGGTTTTGCAACCTGTGGCCCACACTGGGTAGGTTGGCGGCATTGATTGTGTGAGAGCCGCCTCCCTAGCCCGAGGCAGACCCCAGTCTCCCTTCTACCCCCTAAGCTTCACGTCGTGCCTCCATCTATCCAACTGACGGTGAGCAACTCGTATTTCTTTCTTATTTAAGAATGAAAATAAATACCTCTCTCCACCGTCATATAGTTCTTGTTCATTGAGTATTTTTGTATATTTCAGGGTCAGTTTTGAATAATGCAATAAGACAATTAGGCAACTATAATATTTGTATGACTCATTTCAATTTCAGTTTAATACATTATATTTTTATTATAACAATTTACTATTATTGTTATTTGTTTATAAATATATTTTTTTAGCTTATGTAACGTTACATAAATATTCAAGCAAAAAAAAAAACAATAAATGAAAAAATATATAAATAAATAACAACTAATGAAAAAAATATATAAATAAATAACAATAATTGAAAAAAAATTAAATATATATATATATATATACATATATATAATATATGTTAATATATATTATATATATGTTGTTTTATAGTAAATATATACGAATGTACTGGAATATATGTATATATACATATATTATTGTTATATATATATATATATATATATATATATATATATATATATATATATATATATATATATATATATATATATATGTATGTTTTTAATATTTATATAACAATAATATATGTATATACTGTATATATACATATATTCCAGTACATTCGTATATATTTACTTATTTGCTATTTATTTTTGTCAATAAAATGGAGAAGATATAATAATAACCGTCGACTTTAACCCCTTCAAATCCGGAAAAACAATTTGTGGGAGTCTAGAGGTCGCGAACAAATTCGGTTGCCACATCTGGCGACAATTAACTAAAGTTTAATAATTTTTTAATAATTTTTTTTTGAGGTTGCCTTCATTAATAGGCTGTCTACAAACGAAAAAAAACAAAAAAAAACAAATAAACATAATTCAATTACAAGCTACAAATTCTAATCGTCAAGACAATCTCATAGAAACAGAGGCTACATGCATTAAAATGCTTAATTATAAAAATAAAAAAAATAATTCAATCAATAAATAACATACAATTTTTTTATTAAAAGATATTTTATGTTATTTATGGATTTTATTGTTTGAATTATTTGTTAATTTATATTAATGCATTTTAGTGCAAGTAGCCTTTCTATGAGCTTGTCTCGGCGATTAGATTTCTTTTTTTTGTAGATTGCATGATGATGAGGCCAACTTTGAAAGCCGGCTAGCATAAAATAAATGAATAAAATCTCTAGGAGTTTAGGATATATTTTTATTTTGCAGCCTGTGAAATAATCACTTTTCACTACAGCAACTATCTTCACATTAGTTAATTACTTTTCAATAGAATCTTCTATAACTCAAAATCCCATATTATAAGGTATTTTAAAACAATTAAAAACTACCGTGCTTTTTAAACTTCTAGAAACTCGCAGGTTAGTAACTTTAAGTAGGTTGGTCACGTATCTGACAGGTTGGTAACTTTATATTATATAGTTCGAACGTAGAGTAATAAAACATTTCATCCACCCTCCCAAACAAATATAATATCATTTAATGTTTCGTCTCACATCCCTTATTCAAACTTTTAACATGCCATATGAACTATGTTTGTACTACAAAAATGACAAAACGCAAATTGGGTCACGACTTCAAATATGAAATTTCAAGTCGATACATTCACTGCTTCGGCAGTTTTGGGTTTTTTGAGTTGAGCCCCCATTGACCCCTCCTTCCCATCTGCTGATTCCGCTGAAAATTAATAAGTGTAGACCTTTTCTTTTGGTCGATTTGACGAAAAACTCAATAGATGTCGTTGTAAAAGGGTTCTGGATTCATATATAAAATTTTTTGTCGATACATTCATTCTATCGGGAGTTATCGTGATCACAGACAAACAGACGGAGATATATTTGTTTTCATAATTGGTTGTGATGTAAACTACAGAACATTTTTTTTATATGAATGTAAAAAGTAATTTTTTTATTATAATATAATATATAATATATATATATATATATATATATATATATATATATATATATATATATATATTATATATTATATTATATATTATTATGTTATATATATATCAAGGTCTTGAAAAAAACAAGGGACATCAAATAAAAGAAATCAAAAGAACAGCTGTGAAAAACAAATAGAGAGAGTGGAGTCGTGAGCTAGCCCTGGAACAGTGCACTGTAAATTGAGTTGTTTTTAATTAGTGAAGTTGAACAATAATTTAAAATATGACTAAAAGTGGAATTGAAGTGTGAAGAGTTGTCGGATCTGCATTGTGTGGTAGAGGCGTCAAGGAGGTACTTTTAATCATTTATATTTTTCAATATGCCCAAACAAAAAGAATAGTTTTTAGGTATTAAGTTTTATGATTTTGTTCTATTGTTTTTTTTTTGCTTTGTTTGTTTAATGTTTAGTTTTTTTTAATTAAAATATGTAAATAAAGAAAATAACCCAATTATTTGTCCCTTTAAAATTATATTCTATTCATCTTCCCTGTTGGCCCAGTAATATCATTTGAAAACCTTTGGATTAGAATTAATATTATTTCAAATTATTAAAAAATTGGTATCTCTTTGTAAATCCAAGCGTAAAGTTTGTTAAATGGAATTTTTTTGTTGTATATGTGTACTTTCTTAAAAATTGCACGTCTTAAATTATTGATAATATTTTTTTTAGGGCCATTTTCGAAAAACTACTGTAGAAATCAAAATTTAAATAAAGAAAAGAGATAAAATTTCTACAGGAAATGTGGTAATTAAAATAATTAGCACATTTTATCTGGAAGTCGTAAAACATAAAATTTTGTTGAAAACTCCGCATCGAATTTCTGGTTGAATTCACAACTTTCCCTATACTCCGTATAGGTGGGTAAGTAAAAAAATCCGTGTTATTGCATTTCAAAATATTTTTTCTGAAGTGTCTTCCTCATCCAAAAGGAATCGAGCTGTGATTTCACATAGCAGTTTCTGTGCCGAAAATAAGGTGTTGATGATATATATAGATAGAATCCAAAAATGTATTATCTGGGAGGCAGAGTCAAGTATATATATTTTTTTATTTTACTTACGAAAGTGAAGTAGAGAATACTTGATGGGAAAAGAATAATAGGTGTATGTAGATAGTATGAATGAAATGGACTGCAGTTTGCAGTCAGTCAGGTGTGAAAGTGAGCCGTGTACCGTGAGACAGATGGCAGGTTGGTTACTCTCTGACTCTAAATGCAAATTTATATATATATATATATGTATGCTGTGATAATTAAAAAATGTATATTAAAAGAAATAATAATAATAAAAATTAATAAATAAACAAATAATAAAATTATCACACTTCCTGTAGAAATTGTTTGCTGGTCTTCCACTAAATTTTGATTTCCACAGTGATTTCCGAAAAGGTCCTAATAAAAATATATAAAAAGTTTTTGACCCAATTTTGATGAAAGTGCACGTATTTAAAAAAAAATGTCAAATAATAATTATTTCATTTGGATTTCTTCTAAAATATATATATAATCTGAGATGCCATCAATTTTTTTTCTTTTGCAATAATGTTCAAACTAATCCAAAGGTATTATCTTACTTGGTTGACAGGAAAATGAATAGCATAGAATCGAGAACAAAAATAGGGTTTGTTTAAACTTAACCTACATAATAAAAGAAAGAATAACTTTGTAAAATAAAAAAATTAAATTATTTACAAAAATTCTTACTAATTTTCTAAATCTATATCAGTCTTTTTTCTGTGGCCAATCTTTAAGATTCTTATATTGGGTATTTATTAATACATGAAAAGTAACTTCTTGTGTAGCTCATTCTGTACTTGTACTTGGCTCATCTCCGTACTTCAACTGTGTTACCCCTAAACCACTCTTATTTGACTTAACACTTGAACTGCTCCATCTCTCTCACTCAGAATGTCTCAACCCTAACACAACTCTCCTTCGACTGTGCTTGTCTCTATAAACATTTTTTTTCTATTGTTGGTTGTTCTCCATTAATTTTCAAACAAAAGCGAATGGTTCAGTCTTTGTATATTATATTGAATAATTAATTTACTGATGTCCTAACAGCTGTTTTTATGAAAACTTCTACATTTTAGCTGTTTTTATACAAAATTCAACAATCTAACGATTTTCTTCATCAAAATAATAATAATAGATTTTGGAACATTTTAGTAATTATAATGTGTCTATTTTTTACATCAGAATGTGCTATATCTGCTACGGTGAATGTGAGTAGAACGGTCAATGGGCAGATTCCACTAGCCATGTGGAGAATGTAACGATGTTTAGCTAATGTAATACTCATATTTAGCAATTAGGTTTTTGCTCTCGTAACAAATAATAATAATAATAAATTTCGTTAAAATATTACATAGGGTACCTACATCATAAAAATGTATACAATAAGATGGCTTATAAATTGGATACTCAGCTATTAACTTTCGTCGGACATACAATACCGAGGCCCTTAGGTTTTTTTTTAACTAGGAGGTGAAAAAAACTTGAGTTCACCGTCCTTCGGATGACACGTTACGCGATGGTCCCGAACTTGTACGATGTCAGGTACTTGTTTAAGATCCCTACCATAGATGAATAAAAATTTGGGTTAGGCAACATTCAGGACACCCATAGTAGAGTCGGGCTCATGTACGAGAGTGACGAATGAAAGCTTTGGTAGTAGGCGTTATATATAACCTCATAGTTAAAAACTGGGCTGAGTCATAATAACTAACAAGTGTGATAGTAAAAAAAATACTATAAAAAATGGAATGAATAAATAAATACTAGAAAATAAATGAGTATACAAATAATAATACTAATAAATAGAGTAGATAAAATTTTAAAATTATGATAAATAATTTTTATATTTCTTCCAGAAGTGTCGTTTTGAAGACAATATTTCGGGCAATTCTTACGTCCTCTTCCGGTCAATATGTGCGAAATTTAGAAGAGGAAGAAAAATAAATAAAAAATACAAATACAGTATATACTTACGAAAAGCCTTGTACTACATCACTAAAAGGACCAACGAAGGGTCAAAATTGTATTTTTTCGAAAATATTATTTTTTATTTTCAGATTCCACCGTCGCGTCGCGTTAGTTCTTTTAGTGAAGCAGTACAGGGTTGATAACTTCATAGTTGAAGGCTGTATCTATAGATCCCCGAGCACTTTGGGAAATGTGCACAATCTCCAGGTAATATCCACATTCACCGCCTACTCACTTTTACCGTAATGTAAAGAATACACACATTTTAAGTATTAAAGTAATCTAAAATTAATTATTATTTTTTTAAAGAAAAGAATAGCAGAAGTGTTGATTTTTCGTAAAACAGCTAAAATGTAGAAGTTTTCATAAAGCTGTTAGGACATTAATAAATAAATTAGTGAATATAAATATACAAAAATTGAACCATTCCCTTGTGTTTAAAAAATGACTGGAGAACAACCAAAAATCGAAACAAATGCCAGCGATCAGCTGTTTTATATAGGCAAGCATAGTCGAAGTGAGGTCGTGTTAGGGTTAACACAGTTGAAGTACGGAGATGAGCCAAGGACTAAATATATGCACATCAGTGACGTGGCCCCTCTTTTCTTCGTAAATTAACATCTAATGATACAGTGCCGGTTTACAATGCACTGCCCTGGGCACATTTCCGAGGCCCCGAGGTGGACTTTATTTCAGGAAGTTTATTTATACATATATCATATTATGTATAATATTATACATAATATTAATAATACATTAAAATTATACATAATATGTATAATTCATACGAATAAGTAATATATATAATATATACAGATTAGGCTTTGAGAGTCTTACCAGAATTGAAATTTACAAATATAAACATTAGTCTACTTACGTTAGATGTAGCAAAAAAACAAATTTTTCTGAAAGGTTCTTTTATTGTTTGGAGTCTATGGACTGGAGCCCAGTCGACCCAAGCGTAAAATTGGCTCTGCTCCGACGCATCGACATCTGGCACAATAGCACTCTCAACTTCCATTAGATCGTAATAATAATAATTAATCACAATAAATAATATTTTCATTAAATATATTAAATATAACATTATATTTGTCATACAAAAAATATTAAATTCAAAAAATGTATGCCATTTTTATCATCATTTATTAGATCTTATGGTAACAAACATACATTAGATGGATGTTAATAACAAAATAAATATATAATAAAATATAAATGAATAAAAAAATTATTATAATAAACAGAGATAAAAACTCTAAATTTTTAAGAGGTTTCTTAACAACTCGATCGTTTTGACTAAAAATGAATAGTTGACTTACACAGGAACTTACGAATCATTCCGAATTTCATGTCAATACAAGAGAATCGGAAAACATGAAATTGCGGTGATAATTGAATAATTAGTTATTGTGACTCAGGCTCGGGCTTTAACTAGGAAGTCATATCTCTCTTTCGTCGTGTGATGTATAAAAATAATACACAGATTAAAATTATTAAATTATAAACATTAAAAAATTAATTATATTTATTTTTATATAAAAAGCAAATTTCTTTTAAAACAAATGAGTAAAAATACAAAACATGGCCATCAGCTGTTTTTTTAGTGTGTGGAGAGACGGGTCGAGGCCTGGGTTGAATGGCGACGGTCTGAGTGAAGAAAGAAAGTGCTGCTTAGGCTTAAAATGTAATGAACTAAATAGGATTGAATTGACGGTGAAATTGATCCGCAAAGAAGGTACTGTTGTTTGTTTATATGTATAGGATATACACCCAGAAATGTATAACTTAAATTAAAAAAAATTGCCAAAAAATAAAACAAAAAAATATTGAATTAGTGTTAAGAATTTAGTTTAAAATAAACCCAATATTTGTTTTCGTAAATTCTATTCTATTCATTTTCTTTGTTGGCCCAGTAAGATAATTTGAAAACCTTTGGACTAAATTAAATATTACTGAAAAAAAAAATAAAAATGGCATCTTTTTAGAATTCCAAATAAAAAGTTTGTTAATTGAAGTTTTTTTCAAAAATTACGTGCACTTTCTTCAAAATTGCACGTCTTGAACTTTTGATATCTTTTAGGGCCCTTTTCAGAAATTACTGTAGACACCAAAATTAAATAGAAGACCAGTTATACAATTTCTTCAGAAAATGTGGTAATTTATTGTTTATATTATTATTAGGTATTTCATTATTTTTAATTCAATAATTCAATTATTAATTATTATTTATATTTTTATTTATTTATCATTTATTTAAGTTTAATACTTAAACCTTTTTTACCACAGTCGTTCTGGTGGACATGAGTTCGACTCTATAGCAGGAGTCCTAAATTTTGCCTAGCCAGGTTTATTCCTCTAGACCCCTTCGTCCTCCTTTCAACGAGTACCTGACATGGTACAGGGTCAGGAACATCGCTTAACCTCCTATCCGATGAGCGGCTTGGTAAAGGTTTTTTCACCTCGCGGCTATGAACCTAAGGACCCACGATCTCGAGCTCTCTTCACCGATTTCATAACTTCCCCTATACTTCATATTATCCGTGAAAATAAAAAAAGAAATTAAAGTTTTCAAAAAAGTAATACTACTCTGACTTTTATATCTCTCTTGAGTTTAAATTAGTTTTACAAGACAATCAGAAGAGAGAGGTTTTTAAGTCTACTTGACATTAATAATAACCAACTTAAAAAGTACTATAATTCAATTTGAGTCCTGTAAATCTAAATTAATGAACTTTCAGAAAAAAAAGGTTTTATGTCTGAGTCCTTTATAGCAGCCTCGGGGGACGGACTGAAGTTCTGCTAATCTGCGGAACAAAGCAGGACTTTCTTCCAGGCTGTATACTATAACGGATAGGGCTTATCGTTAGATGATTATAATAATTTCAGAAACACATTATACTATAATTATATATTATATATTAATAACCAACTCCCTCCCTGTGTGAGTGCAAATCACGTAATTAATAAAATAAATAAAATTGAGATCGAAAAATTATTAAAATTGAAAATTATTTAAATCGCGACTTTAATTAAACAATGCCTGAATAGCTGAAAGCACTCCCACGGGAAGAACGGTTACAAGTTCCTAACGGTCAGTTGACATCAGTAATTAACAATAATTAATTACTGTTGTCAACCAGAAGAAGCATGAGTGGGGGGGAATGAAATGAATCAAACCTATAACTTTAACATATTTATTTTTATGAGAACATATTTACAAAACAACAATTGAATATATATAATTTGGCCGTGTGTCTGAAGGACTGAATTATAACTTAATTACGAGGTACCTCGATACGATATCCATGGCGAATGACGGCGTGATCACCCTTTCTGGACTTCCCGTAGAAATCGTCTATTCACATAGTCCCTGAAGATCTGCGTAGTTTCGAGGGCACACCAGAAGTTACACCCCCACTGACTTTGCACCGTCCAAAATCAAAGTGTGTCTCTACGACTAATTCACATATTCAACTAAACTTTACAAAGAAAAGATACGTGGTGATCCACCAAGACATGAGCAAGGAAAAAGTACTTTCACATATTCAAACTGATATTACTTATAGAAAAGATACGTGGTGATCACCCAAGACATGAACGAGGACTGGTAATTTCACATATTCAAACTGATATTACTTATAGAAAAGATACGTGGTGATCACCCAAGACATGAACGAAGACAAAGTACTTTCACATATTCAAACTGATATTACTTATAGAAAAGATACGTGGTGATCACCCAAGACATGAACAAAGAAAAAGTACTTTCACATATTCAAACTGATATTACTTATAGGAAAGATACGTGGTGATCACCCAAGACATGAACAAAGAAAAAGTACTTTCACATATTCAAACTGATATTACTTATAGAAAAGATACGTGGTGATCACCCAAGACATGAACGAAGAAAAAGTACTTTCACATATTCTAACTGATATTACTTATAGAAAAGATACGTGGTGATCACCCAAGACATGAACGAGGAAAAAGTACTTTCACATATTCAAACTGATATTACTTATAGGAAAGATACGTGGTGATCACCCAAGACATGAACAAAGAAAAAGTACTTTCACATATTCAAACTGATATTACTTATAGAAAAGATACGTGGTGATCACCCAAGACATGAACGAAGAAAAAGTACTTTCACATATTCTAACTGATATTACTTATAGAAAAGATACGTGGTGATCACCCAAGACATGAACGAAGACGACTGAGTAAAACTGGGAGTGGCTTCCGATATCTGACCGTGGTGGGGGACGTTTCTCGAGGCTTGATTGGTCGTCGGACTCCGCCCATTTTATTTCCAGCCAATCGCATGTTACCAATTAACATCTGCCTCTAGTTGTGTGAAAACCTGGAGTAAGAAAAAAAACCCTTACTGCTTATTCCTTATACACCGGATGTAGACAATTATCTTGGCTTCCTTTCCATTGTGTCTCTATTATTCTTTATTTTCGCTCCCAGCGATCGCGATTCTCTCGCAGGCATCATTGGTTCCGAGCATTCTCTTCCAAATGCAATTCTCGTTTATTCAACACCACACAACCCATACTTTGCTCCTAGCGATCGCGATCCTCTCGTAGACATCGCCAGTTCTGAGCATTATCTATAGGGTAGACATGCTACAATATCCCCCGTTCCCATTAAAATAAAATATGTCGGCTAAATGACCATTGGAAGTCACATATTTTATTAGTTTCACTTAACACTTGCTCGTTCACTGAGCATATACACTTAATCAATATTCATTAAAAGACTTGCCCAAAGTCATAATAAAATAATTATACATTACAAATACTCAGGTATCGACCTCATTATCATGCGTGACCAAAACATGATTTTAAATTTCCTTTCTATTCGGCATGGCTTGCCTATGCATGCGTGACCAAAGCATGAGTCTACTTTACGCTGTACTTCTTGGAGTTGACCATCTCCATTGGCAAATAACGACGATTCTATTTCTAGCATACATTCACTGACTAGTTAAAACATCAAAAAAAATGCCCCACGCCTCGACAATGTTTCAACTGAATTCCCATATACTCAATCCGCTTCAATAAAAATTTGGGTTGACCAAACCCTAACCATATGCCTCCTTAGGCCTTCGACAGGTATTTACCTTCTGCCGGAACGACGACGAAATATAATAAAAAAAAATAAGCCCACTCAAATCCCATCTCAGTTTCATAAACATATGTAAATTCCGGCATCCACATTAATCAAGTAGCGAAACCCTTTCTTCAGTTCAAACAGTCAGTTCATGGCGTAAAAAAAAAAATAATTAAACAACTCCCGCCCCTTTAAATGGATTCTACAAGCATCAATGGAGTGGCCCCTTCTCCGTGTGTAAGATAATTAAATATTCAATTCTGGGTATCCCCTCCAGTTTATAATATATCTCCCCCTCCAGTCATGTATGCTTCGGCTCCTTGCCCTAGGATTTCTTAAATAAAATAACAAAATTGACATTTGACCTACCGTGGTCGACACTGCATCATAATAAGTAAGGTCCATACCTGGATATATGTGACAAATATATTTACAAGGCTCTCATTGGGTTAACATAGCCCATCATGGTCACTAGATAAAATATGGGTCAATGTGACATTTTCAATAGATACACACGGTCGGATACTAATACAAATATTATTTAAAAATACAAAACAAAACAGACAAATACAATTGGAAGTACATTTACCATACCTGACTACCTACAAATGTGTGTGCCATCGCCTCGCTGTCATCCTACTCAGATCCGCGTCTCCTAATCAAATTTAAATACGTAGGAATATTCCCATGGATGGCCAATCCATATACCGTCTGCCCCGTCCTACAATTATGTCAATTTCAAATGAAGCCACAAACCTATCTAAACTAAATTATCCCAACATCATAAACAAATTGCTAATACTATTTAAAAAATACTCTTACTAAATATATGAACAAAAAATTATCCTAACTTAATATCTAGAATTAAAAGAAAAACTAACCCTAACTTATTATCTAAAATTACATCTACAACCTGGCGATTCACTTCGGAATCTTTGAGCTCGACTAAGGGGGGTATGCTCGATGTTAAGCCCCAGGGGAGTGCCAGAATGTCCCCGTCTGCCTTATCCTATTTACAAAAAAAAAAAAAATAACTAAATAATAAATCCCGTGTCCCCAATAAATGTGTATGTGTGATTCTTTGTGTGTTGTTGTATAATGAGGTGTTGGCCGTTAGTGTAAAATAATAAATAATTCCCAAATAATAAAAAATAGTGTCTGTTTTATGTGTGTGTGACTTTGTCTAACTGTTCCTGGGATAGCTGGGGATGGACACCCATAGAGACGTCACAAATCTCCTCCCTGACTCTAGGGCCGCGATCTCGTCTGCAATAATCGCCCCCCTAACTCGGCTGAAGTAAGATCGTTAATCTCAAAGAGAGCCCTAGCGCTTCTCTAGCCTGCTTGTAAATTTATCCGCTAATACACGGCTTCTGTGATGTCATATAAAAGATTCCTCCTTCCGCTACGTCGCTGCCGAGATGTCCTAAAATAAAAATTTGAGGACTTTCCTTGTCTAAAATCTGGTAAGGTCCTTCCCAGAATAGTAAGAATTTAAATACAAAATGGTTGGGCAAATCCAAAACGCTATTACGTAACGCCACCTCACCACGTTCGTAATTTTTCACGTAGACATCTTGGAAGGTGACATTGCTAGGCTGTTCGCGAGCAAAAGTCTGGTTCGTAGGCCAATTCCTATGTCCTTCGGGTACGGTAAATGTCATTCGGTCATCTTGTTTTAGGGTTGAGATCTGAGTTTGACCCGAAACAGTATCTGTTCTCTTCGAGATATTGGCGAATCTCTTCTCACAATCGGTACTAATAATATTTTGGTTCGAATTTATTTCTTCGACCTCCTTATCTAGATGCTGTGTTTCTGACACGATCCCACCTGTAACTTCATGATAACTGACACCTACCATGTCCCTAACTTTAGAAGTAGGCTTATCATATCTCTCTTCTGAATTGTCCTGCCTAGATTCAGATTGTACGGTACCCATATTACGTTTAATGGATTCGATATTATTTGCCATTACCGAAATTTCTTGGCGCACACCCCTTATCTCGGAAATCTGTTGTCCTATCTGTTCCTGCATGGCCTTTCCCAAGTTTCCCATCTGTTCCTGCATGGCCTTAAACATCGCCTCTAGGTCAAATTTAGGATTTTCTACCGGGGACTCCGGGGGAGTGCGAATGGTTTTCCTAGACCGTGTCTGTATCGGCTCTAAGTCCGACTTCTCTTTCCCTTCCATTCTGATAAGAAATATATATCAAAACAATTAAATGAATTATACGGGAGGTCTGGTGCTAACCTAATTTCTATGGTGACCTGTCAGATGGCATCACAATACAACAATAGTTATAATATGTAAAATAAATGCCTACTAAATCTACATAAAAAAAAAAAAAAAAAACAAAAAAAAAATAAAATTATTTCAATAAATGATGTCATTCATTGTCCCTACCCTCACCCATCCTTCTTCAGTTTTGATTCTAAATACCGACTTTAAGTGAAAATATAACATTGTGGCCTAATAGGCTGGAATCTACGTTAAAAAGCAAAAAAAAAAAAAAATTTTTTTTTTTTTTAAAAAAAATTAATTAATTAATAAGGGACCGATTAGTGGGGTTCATTAATTATACTAATTGGCATAATTAATAAACAAATCAAGTCCCTGTTCGGGCGCCAATTAATAACCAACTCCCTCCCTGTGTGAGTGCAAATCACGTAATTAATAAAATAAATAAAATTGAGATCGAAAAATTATTAAAATTGAAAATTATTTAAATCGCGACTTTAATTAAACAATGCCTGAATAGCTGAAAGCACTCCCACGGGAAGAACGGTTACAAGTTCCTAACGGTCAGTTGACATCAGTAATTAACAATAATTAATTACTGTTGTCAACCAGAAGAAGCATGAGTGGGGGGGAATGAAATGAATCAAACCTATAACTTTAACATATTTATTTTTATGAGAACATATTTACAAAACAACTATTGAATATATATAATTTGGCCGTGTGTCTGAAGGACTGAATTATAACTTAATTACGAGGTACCTCGATACGATATCCATGGCGAATGACGGCGTGATCACCCTTTCTGGACTTCCCGTAGAAATCGTCTATTCACATAGTCCCTGAAGATCTGCGTAGTTTCGAGGGCACACCAGAAGTTACACCCCCACTGACTTTGCACCGTCCAAAATCAAAGTGTGTCTCTACGACTAATTCACATATTCAACTAAACTTTACAAAGAAAAGATACGTGGTGATCCACCAAGACATGAGCAAGGAAAAAGTACTTTCACATATTCAAACTGATATTACTTATAGAAAAGATACGTGGTGATCACCCAAGACATGAACGAGGACTGGTAATTTCACATATTCAAACTGATATTACTTATAGAAAAGATACGTGGTGATCACCCAAGACATGAACGAAGACAAAGTACTTTCACATATTCAAACTGATATTACTTATAGAAAAGATACGTGGTGATCACCCAAGACATGAACAAAGAAAAAGTACTTTCACATATTCAAACTGATATTACTTATAGGAAAGATACGTGGTGATCACCCAAGACATGAACAAAGAAAAAGTACTTTCACATATTCAAACTGATATTACTTATAGAAAAGATACGTGGTGATCACCCAAGACATGAACGAAGAAAAAGTACTTTCACATATTCTAACTGATATTACTTATAGAAAAGATACGTGGTGATCACCCAAGACATGAACGAGGAAAAAGTACTTTCACATATTCAAACTGATATTACTTATAGAAAAGATACGTGGTGATCACCCAAGACATGAACGAAGAAAAAGTACTTTCACATATTCTAACTGATATTACTTATAGAAAAGATACGTGGTGATCACCCAAGACATGAACGAAGACGACTGAGTAAAACTGGGAGTGGCTTCCGATATCTGACCGTGGTGGGGGACGTTTCTCGAGGCTTGATTGGTCGTCGGACTCCGCCCATTTTATTTCCAGCCAATCGCATGTTACCAATTAACATCTGCCTCTAGTTGTGTGAAAACCTGGAGTAAGAAAAAAAACCCTTACTGCTTATTCCTTATACACCGGATGTAGACAATTATCTTGGCTTCCTTTCCATTGTGTCTCTATTATTCTTTATTTTCGCTCCCAGCGATCGCGATTCTCTCGCAGGCATCATTGGTTCCGAGCATTCTCTTCCAAATGCAATTCTCGTTTATTCAACACCACACAACCCATACTTTGCTCCTAGCGATCGCGATCCTCTCGTAGACATCGCCAGTTCTGAGCATTATCTATAGGGTAGACATGCTACAATATATATTACTCGTTACTCTGGAAGGCGGATTTGGAGTAGTTACTTTTTTTGTTGTAATATTGAAATAATTATTTAAATAAAAAAGGGGCTCACGATTTCTGGAATAATAATTTTTTTTTTTTTACTTCCACATCTAAACGAAGTATAGGGAAAATTATAATCGGTCTGAAATTCTATGCGGAATTTTCAACAAAATTTCATGTTTTCCGACCTTCTTTTTCCAAAAATGAAAAAAAAAAAAAAATGTCTGCCAGTTTGTGTGCGTACGATAGTTCCCGATAGAATGAATGTATCGAAACGAAATTTAATGTGAATCCAAAACCCCATGAGAACGACACCTATTGATTTGAACCTTGTTAAGGTTTAAAGTAAATAAATGTTATTATTAATTATTCACTTCAGCCCGGGCATTTCCCTCCACTAATCAGCAATTAATCATTCAAATATTGGTAGCTGGCAATGGCAGGAGGACATGTAGCGATGGGCTGTGCTCGTGGTATTAACAGGTGACTACGAATCGATACTTTTGACATGTGAGCCTGCTCCCACACTCCCGAAACGAGGTTTCTTATCAACATTTCTCTGTTGCTCTACTCCCATACAAATATTATTTGGAGAAAATAAAAAAGTACAATTTTACATTTCCAACTAAATATGTAGTACTAATTTTGGTCAAAATTCACTTTTCGGAATTTCATGATATTTTTACTTCAGGTCCCAAGAATACACAAGAAGGGTTTTTGCAAAAGTTGTCTATGTCAACACGATTGCGGTCAAACGGCGTGGATTCGAAGTGGATCGAAACCAAATTAGATAGGATGTTTGAGATGTAAATAGAAAGAGCCCTTATGTGTTTTTTGGGTTAAGTTGGCTCATGCGCAGAAACGATATATGCTATATTTTTTTTTCAGGTAGAATGGTATACTTTTTATAACGATTTATAAAAGTTATTATTCATGTTTTTGAAAAATGGTGAAGCTTATTAAATCAAAAATCAGGTATGTTAAGTCAGTAGGTTTTGAATTAGGAATTTATATTAAGCGTTAGTTATTGTGACTCATTCCAGAAGTTTAATTTCGCCTACTACTAGAACGCTCTTTCGTCTCTCTGGTGGACATAGCCCGACTCTGCTATGGGAGTCCTAAATTATTCACCTAGGAAGAGTTCTTTAACGAGTACGGAGGAGGAGAGATGAGGCTTGTAGTAGAAAAAAACAAACTTGTGGAATTTCTGCCAAGCTTTCCGGCACTGAGTGTGCCTTCTTCAGGGCCTGTATTGACATATATACATTATTAATAAGTTGATGTATGCTACATTTGAGTAAACGACACGACATTAAAATGAATTTTGACTAAACCAATAATTAACATTTAAGTTATTTACACAAAAAAAACTGAAATATTATATCTAAACAAAAACAATAATAATCTAAATATAAACGTATATCATGAGTGAAAATTTAAAAACAACAAAAAGAAATAATATGATATCTAAACAAAGACAACAGAATCGAGCAGAAGTTTTAAAATATAATATTTTTTGAACAAAACACACATATAAAATAAAGAATGTCAAAAACAAAAACAACCTACATCATTTAAGGCACGCTCAATGCCGAAAGTTTGGCAGAAATTCCAGAAGTTTGTTTTCTTCGACCAAAAGCCTGATCTCTCCTTCTTATTACATCGTTGGTCAATCCCTCACTAATTGATTTAACGAGTAGGTACCTGATATCGTAAAGGCTTGGGACAATCACTTAACGGCTCATCTGAAGGACGGTGTGCTCAAGGTTTTTTCACCTCCCAAATAAAATACCTACAAGCCTCAACCGGGTTTCGAACCTGCGATGTTGAGCTCAGTAAGGAAGCACGCTACCACTGAGCTACCGGTGCCCTCTTTTATTTTAATATGTAAAGTTATTTTCTAAACATTATAGGAATAAAGGAGTGAAAATATATATTGTAGCATGTCCACCCTATGGACAATTATTATTATTATTATACAGCAAGGACCAGTGACACTACGAGCGAATCGAGGCCACTTGGAGCTGATTTAAAGAGGATTTTATTAAGAAGATTAATGCTCGGAACTAGCGATGCCTGCGAGAGAATCGCGATCGCTAGGAGCGAAAACAAGAGCGAATTATAAAAATTATATATTAAATTGTTTTTTTTGTAAATATTATATGTTCTTTTTAAAATAAATATGTTACAGTTCTATGTTTGATTCATTCCATTTCCCCCCACTCATGCTTCTTCTAGTTGACAACAGTAATTTATTATTATTAATTACTGGTGACAACTACACATTAGGAACTTGTAACCGTTCTTCCCGAGAGGAGTGGACTCAGCTATCCAAGGCATTTTTCATTTTAAGTCGCGTTTTAATAATTTTCTATTTTTCTATGCTGGACAATTGGAGCAATCGATTCTACAAACCCCACATTTTTGCTTGATATCCGTTTTTTCTTTTGCATTAAATAAGATTTTACCTAGGTTTGGGCTTGATTTGTATGTTACGTTGACGTTGTTTTTTGTCAACATACTTGATTGCTCCAATTGTCCAGCCGCATACGTAGGTCAAACGGGAAGGAACAAGAGAAGGTTGAAGGAACACTCCACTCTGAAATCTGCTGTCTTTAGACATGGGACTGAATCCAATCACCTACCTTTCTCAGAGGACAATATGAAAATTCTACACATATGCCATAAAGGCCAGTCCCTTAACCTATTAGAAGCACTAGAAATTAATAAACTCAACAAAAACAAAAACTTTATTATGCTCAATGAACAAATAGAACTTAATCCGTCGCCGTTGTTAAACCTAAATATTTAAGACAATTTTGAATATTAATACATTTAAATCTTCAGTACATGAAGTCAAACTATATTTAAAGAGAGATTTTTACATATAAGAATGTTTTATACATACATCAATAGATTAAGATTATATTGTTAACTATTCAATTATGTTTTGTTTTATATTTCTGTGAACTTGAATGTTGTAATGTCTCCATTTTGTACATTATTGTTTACAGTTACTTTCTTGTCAAGTCTAATTTATGACATTGTTTGTCCTACCTTGTGTTAGTTCAGTAGTAATCTCTGTTTAGTTCACTTGATTATGCCGTAACAGGCGAAACTATAGTCGTGTAATTTTGACCAATATAGTGAAAATATTGACAAGTAGTGTTTGGAGTTTATATTCCTTAGTGTGTGTATATTCCTTCATCCTGTTCATTTTTCTTAGTGTTGTTCAGATATTTGTATATTGTATTGTTTGTTCTGAACAACACTAAAGACCAAACTAAAAGTGAAGACAAAAGTGGAGTTTATCAATTACAATGTAATTCTTGCAATCTAGTTTATGTTGGTCAATCTGGAAGATCATTTAAGAAAAGGATTAAACAACACATATCAGAAATAGGGTTACACAACATACAACTCAGTGAAATCAACTTTCGCACAACAAATCAACGAAAACAAGCACCATTTTGGCATAAACACAGGAATACAATATCTAAATTTTTGTGACAAAAGTACATTACTCAACTCACTGGAACAACTAGAAATAAACAGAGCACTACAAAAAGGAAATTGTATGAACGATGAGACCAATCTCACATATTCACCCCTTTTATCGCCAATAATATAATCCTCCAGTCTCTATGTATACGTACTTACTTTCTCCCAATGTATTTATTTATCTTTACAATCCAGCAAATAGACGTTTCGGGAAGAATCATATCGTCAGTATCTTCAATTTATTTCCAGATCTTTATTGTAAACAATTTTCTTTTTGATCATAATATTCT
Source organism: Aradus depressus (assembly GCA_963662175.1). Taxonomy (NCBI): domain Eukaryota; kingdom Metazoa; phylum Arthropoda; class Insecta; order Hemiptera; family Aradidae; genus Aradus; species Aradus depressus. The sequence continues at coordinate 24,048,721 of OY759214.1, forward strand.
TTATGTAGAACCTATTTTATAAGCGTATTTTATGCTAATAGAGATCATAAAAATATGTTCTGCATGAAGAATATTATGATCAATAAGAAACAGAAGAAGAAGGTTTACAATAAAGATCAGCAAAACAATTAAAGATATTTATGATGTCTGTTCTTCCTCAAAAGACATTTACAGATTGTGAAAACCATAAATACATTGGGAGAAGAATAAAGCTGTGGAAATATATAGGTCAGGTGTTTGTTTTTGTAAGTTAAGCCCAACGTCTACAGCCGGAAACTTCTATATAGAAAAAAAAAAAAAATCGTATTTCGTATAAAATATGTCTTTTAGTTTTGTGTACAACTTTTACTTGAAAATATTTTTGATTAGGTCATAAATATAAGCGGTATTTTTTAAAATGTACTTAGGCCCCAAAGTAAAGTGGTCTCGATTTTCGTCCTGCTAAAATTTAACCAAATCTAATTTAGCACTAAGTTAGCACATGTGATATCTTCATTCCAAATTTCAACTTGATAAATACAATCGTTTTTGCGTTAGAGCGCTCACAACTTTCCATCACATACACTCAAAATCTGTTGAAAAGCCGACTTCGGATTTTTGCATGATTACTATACAATCTTATACTGTAGATATAAGAAAGTAATATGTTATACTAGGTATAAAGTGTGAGAAGAAAGAAGAAAAAAAGCGCTGCAATGAAGGAATATAAAGCAATTTATAATATATTCGAAGAGGGCGCCGGTAGGTCAGTGGTATGCGTGCTTGTCTTCTGAGCTCAAGAACGTGGGTTCGAAACCTGACCGAGGCCCTTAGTTTATTTTATCTGGGAGGTAAAATAAACTTAGGGACGCCATCCTTCCGATGGGACGTTAAGGGATGGTTCCGAGCCTGTACGACGTCAGGTACTCGTTAAAGACCCCTGCCCTAGGTGAATAAAAATTTAGGGTAGGTAAAATTTAGGACTCCCATAGTAGAGTCGGGCTCATGTAGTAGGCGATATGACCTCGTAGTTAAAGCCCGGGCATGAGTCATAAAACCTAACCTATTATATCCGAACGACAAGAATATAGCAATTTAAGTACATATAATTTACTAATACTTTAGCCCTTCATTTTGCTACACTTCCTCAAGACATCCTAAGAGCCAATGGCCTAGAGACCTTCTTAGTAGCAGCAGTGATACCTCTTGATATTTTGGCAATGCCATATTTTACTCTTTTAGCACATTTGCTTGTTGTTTATATTATTTATATAGTTGTGAATATCTATTTGTAAATTAAAATAAAATAAAAAAGGCTTATAATGGGTTGAGCGACATGAAGCCTTCCGTGTCAGATGACATACTGCCTTTAGTTGCAGACAAAGTGAATTACAACTTACAACTAGCATAATATTCTTATATTCCAGATGGTTTATTTTACTTTCTAAGTGAATAACAATGATTGAGTTTTAAATGAAAAATGGCTTCATATTCCACTTCCTCGCTACAATTATTGTATTTTTTGATTAACTCTAATAAAATTTCAAGTTTGATTTTAAATAAAATCTTCAAACATTTCAACTGTTTGTCAAGCAGTTTAAGCAACTCAATGAGCTAATAAATTGCTTTAAAAGATTAATGTCTTCAATGTAGTCATATGAACAAGGACAGAATTTCATAAAAATAATTATAGTTTCTGTGGGGTTTCTTTTGTCACCGACCTTATTAAATCCCGCTTCTCAATTGTTCACTTCAAACTTTCCTTTCATGACAATCCTTGTCATCACATTTCCACCTGGGGTCTCGGAGCTCAACATTTGTTATTATGATTTATCATATTACTTTTTACATTAGTTTTCTGTTTTTGTGAGTGTTTTCATATGTATTTAACTTTATTATTTATTTTATTTATTTAGTTTCACCTTAATTTGTTACTTTGTATATATTTATTATTTTGTACTAATACTTTATATTATTATTGTTTTGGTTTCTTATTATTTTCTGTATATATTTTATATTGTAGTCAAACAATCATTTAATTTACCTATGGTTTTTTTAATCGATTGTACTTATATATGCAAATAAAATATTAAAATATATAAAAAATAAATCTCCGGGGAAAGTCAACATTCACTGCCTACTCACTTTTAGTGTAACATATATAAATAAATGCACCTCTGCTTGAGGACATCGCCCCTCTTCTCTTCGTAAAAGTTAGTTAGATATGTATATATTAGTACAACTAACCGCCATTTTACTCAATTTCACTTTTGACACATTCAAAGCCTAATCTATAATATAATTAATTACTGGTTTTATTCATTATTTTTTATATATTTTTCAGTTAATATGTTTTTTTTTTATTTATTATACATATTATATACTCATTTCTTTATTTCATTTTCTTCTTCTTTTCTCTCTTATTACTTCGAGATTACTTCATATTGCCATTATTTCTTTTATTTAATAATATATACTACTATGTACTTTATCCTGAATACCATTTCTTAATTTTATTTCATTTTCTTTCTTATTACTTCATATTGCCATTATTTTATTTATTTAATAATATTAACTATTCGTATCAATTGTACATATTATATTCTATCGTATATGTATAATTAAACATCCTGAAATAACATTTTGGGGTCCCGGAGATGCGCTCAGGGCAGAGGATCGTAATCCTGCACTGCGTCCGATGATCTAGATAGATATAGCATATAATATGTACAATTCATACGAATAGTATATATAATACATACAGATAAAGCTTTGAGAGTGTTACTAAAGGTGAAATTGAGTAAAATAACGATTAGTTGCATTAATATATTAACCTTAGGCCCTCCGCACACGGTGCAACTGTTTTGCAACTTGAGTTGCAAACCAGTTGCACCATTGTCACAAGCACAACCAGTCTGCAACCAGAATGCAACCTCTGTCCGCACACGAGCGCGACTGATTCTGGATCAGTCGGTGTTCTCTGTCCACATAGTTTATAGTCACGAAGCTAGTTTTGGCAATATGTCAAGTAGTAGTTCAGATGAAGAAGACATAATTGCCTATTATCAATATCGCAGAATACGAAGAGCAGTACGAAGAGAATATTGATGTCATCCATATATACAGAGAAATATGAAGTCCAGGCTGTTCGTAGCAGCAGGAAAATTGAATCAAACAGACAGCAAGTTTATAGCATTCTACAGAATGTATAAAGATTCTTTCCTGGAATTAGTGAGTATGGTTGCTCCTGTCATAAAGAAGATGGACACAAATGTGAGGGAATGTGTGACTGCACAAGAAACAATATTAATAACACTGAGGTAAGCTTTATTTATTGTTATTATTATTTATTATTGTTTTCGCCCAAATACAAAATTAAAAAACTACAATTTAATGAAATAAAAAATACATAGAAAAAACCTTAAAATTCTTGTCAATCATAATCACTAAGGAAGTTTATAATTGTACTCCATGTTTCTCCAACAAATGTTATCAATGTTGATCACTCATCATTTCGAAACAAATGTGATTTTTCACCTGCAACCATGCAACTGAAACCGTTTTGCAACTGGTAAGCACGATCGCACGCAACCAGTTGGCAACTGATTTCAAATCGGTCTCATTTGGTCGCCCCGTGTGCGGACCCCCACTACCTTACATGGGCAAGATCGCAAAACGGTTGCGAATAAAAAATAAAAAATTATATATGAAATTTAAAAAAATATATACATCAACACTTATTATTTTATTTATTTATTTATTTATTTTTTTGCCGTAAGACTAAATTGTAGTCCTATAAAGCCGGAGCAAGTATGTTCCGGGTATGGAGGGCAAGGGGGAGGACCAGACCGTGAACCCCGGGGCACCCAACCCGCGAAGACAACCAGACCCAGGGACAAGGTCGCCCGTATTAGCATTTTTGTTTTTTACATGTTCGTACCTATATATACAAGATAAAAAAATAAAAGCTTCTACACCACCTTTTGCAACGTACAATACCTCTACTGACTGGCCCAAAGAGGGTTTGCCTGTATATGGCACTGACCACACCCTCCAAGCCCGGGACCGTATCAGTCCTGAGGCCCCGGTGATGCCACCCCGAACCCACACCATAAGTCCCCCTCCCCCCCCCACCCCCCTCACACCGAGGAATTGACTTTTGAATCTATTTACCTTCTTATTACAATTCTATTTTTGAATTGGTAATAAATTTAAGGATTTTGTTAACGTTTTCCATTTTATTAATGTTGTAGCTATTGTTTTAAGAAATGTATTTTCGTTGGATAGTAGAGTCTCATGTTGTCTTTGGTTGTCGTACTTTTTGCACTTAGTGAAAATGTCTACACTTATTAGTTCTTAAAATAACAAACATACTTGATATGGATAATAATAACAACATAAATAAATATATATGTTACTTCTACAGTGGGAGTCCTAAATGTTGCCTATCCAGTTTTATTTACCTTGAGTAGGGGTCTTTAACGTGCATCTGACATCACAGAGGCTCACAAAGATCCTTTAAGGACGGTGAGCTTATGGTATTTTTTTACCTCTCAGATAAAAACCTAAGGACCTCCGGCTTGAGCAGAGTAGGCAAGCACGCTACTTCTGTGCACAGCCTCCCCAAGCCATTTGTTTTAACAACATGGAAGTAGTAATGTTGGAATGGTACGCAGTTGAATCGAATTTTTTTTATATTAAATTTCGAATTGATAAAATAAATTTAAAACAAATTGAGTGAACCGTAGAGGCAGATTGTCCATATGGCTTCAACAATACAGACTCTGTCAAATATTTACTCCTGACTCCCGTTCTTTTTTTGTCAATGTCAATCAAAATTGTCTCTGGAAAATATATTGTATGCATACAGTAGTACAATCCATTTTCATTAAGTACCAGCTGACCTATATTTCAGGCTGAGGTCATTATGAAACATATATTACAGAGGGCGCCGGTAGGTCAGTGGTATGCATGCTTGCCTTCTTTTTTGCCTTATCTGGGAGGTAAAATAAACTTAAGCGGATGGGACGTTAAGCGATGGTCCCGAGACTGTACGATGTCAGGACTCGTTAAAGACCCCCGCGTGAAGAAAAATTTCCCACAGTAGAGTCGGGCTCATGTCCACCAGAGTGACGAAAGAGTTCTCTGGTAGTAGGCGATATGACCTCATAGTTAAAGCCCGGGCATGAGTCATAATAACTAACAAATACAGAGAAGTGTGATCAGATCATGTAATAATAATAATAATGTTTATTGAAGGGACTGAGCCCTATATTGTTAAGCAGACTTATTTAAATAAATTTAAAAACGAAAAAAATTAAAATTAAATAAATGCATTCATATTTTTACATTATCTCTGTGGAAGAATAACAATAATTAGGTAATACTACTTTTATTCACCTGAGTACCTAACATCGCACAGGCTCGGGACCATCGCTGGTAATCCGGAATCCCCCGGCTTTACCGTTAGCTACATCATGAAATATTTGACAAAACACTAATTTTTCTTAATTTACATAAAATAACATCCTTTGACTAATAAGTAAAAAATAAAACTAAAAAACATAACAGATAATAACATATATATGGAAACCTATAATAATAACAGATAATAACAAACATAGGTGTATGTGGAAATAGAACCGGTTCAGGGTGTTAGCAAAGGGGAATAGTTATAATAATTTGTATGAATGACCAAATTTATTTTAACTATTCCCCTTTGTTAACACCCTGAACCGGTTCTATTTCCACATACACCTATGTTTGTTATTATCTGTTATTATTATAGGTTTCCATATATATGTTATTATCTGTTATGTTTTTTAGTTTTATTTTTTACTTATTAGTCAAAGGATGTTATTTTATGTAAATTAAGAAAAATTAGTGTTTTGTCAAATATTTCATGATGTAGCTAACGGTTAAGCCGGGGGATTCCCTAATTGAAGTGGCACCTTTCACCAGAGATATATTGGAGGGGTCGCACTCTGCAAACTAACTTAGTTCATAACTAGACCTGACGATGGTGTGAGGCCCAAACCGGTAGTTTTATTTTTATAAATATCTTTAGTGGAATAGACAATATTTCAAAAAATAAGTTTGTTTTATTTATTTAACGAAAAATATTCAGGATGAGAATGTTTAATAAATGAAGGGTAATTTTCTGTAACATATATGTAAACCAGAATATCTCAAAATGATCTTTGAGCCACCTTTTGTTTCAAAGCCATGAATTCCTACTGAGCTGAGGACCTTAATGATGTGATCAATGCAGAGAGGGATGACCCTGGGGATGCCTTCATCTGGGGGTAGGTCCGTTGGGGCCCATTACCACGACCTGGCCACGAGATGTCCCAAGGTAGACAGGACGTGAGCCCTGCACTATACATACCTTGGAGTAAAACTGATTCAGAAAATAATAAAAAAACAAACAAGTCGTTGGAGAATTAATAGGTGGCACCCTTATGGGGTTTTGAATATAAATATATAATTTTGAGTTGAGCCCCCTCTGATCCCCCTCCCTCTTCAGCCGATCCCGCTGAAAATTAATTGATCTCGTCCTTATAGGGCTATACATTTATTTATTATATATGAAATTTCGTCTCAATACATACATTACAACGGCAGTTATTAGAGTTTTCGTATTTTCGACTTACATTGGGCTTCTAAATCCCCAGACTAAATATCGGGTCGATAAATTCATCACATCGGTAGTTATTAGAGTTTTCGTATTTTCGACTTACATTGGGCTTCTAAATCCCCAGACTAAATATTGGGTCGATAAATTCATCACATCGATAGTTAATAGAGTTTTCGTATTTTCGACATACATTGGGCTTCTAAATCCCCAGACTAAATATTGGGTCGATAAATTCATCATATCGATAGTTATTATCGAGTTGAGCCCCTCCCATTCATCTGAATCCGCTGAAAATAATAATTTTGTTTTTCATGTGGTTTTGACTTTAAATTTGAAATTTCATGTAGTTAGATAATTTCATTCATTACATCGGCTGTGATAAAAAGCTTGTTCGCTACCACATTTCCTGTAGAAATTTGATCTCTTTTGTTTATTTAAATTTTGATTTCTACAGTAGTTTGTCGAAAATTGCCCTAAAAAAAATATTATCAATAATTTAAGACGTGCAATTTTTAAGAAAGTACACGTATTCAACAAAAAAAAAATTCAATTAAACAAACTTTACACTTGGATTCACAAAGAGATACCAATTTTTAATAATTTTAAATAATATTAATTTCTAATCCAAAGGTTTTTCAAATCATACTACTACTGGGCCAACAGGGAAGATGAATAGAATAGAATTTGAAGAGGACAAATATTTGGGTTATTTGCTTTATTTGCACATTATAATAAAAAAAACTAAACATTGAACAAAGCAAAAGAAAAACAAAGCAACAAAATCATTTAACTAAATACTTAAAAACTATTATTATTATTTGGGCATATTGAAAAATATATATATTATTAATTGTACCTTCTCGACGCCTCTACCACAAAAACCAGACCCCGTTAACTCTTCACACTTTAATTCCACCCCAGTCAACTTTCATCTAATTGTTCAACTTCATTTTTATTTAAAACATATCAAACCACAGTGCACCGTTTTAGAGCTAGCTCACGACTCCATTCAACTCAACACTATTTTACAGCTGTTTTATATGTTTTCTTGTTTTGTTTTCTTAAACACCTTGATATATATTATATTATAAAAAAAAAAATTACCTCTTTTCATTAAAATATTCATTAAAAAATGTTCCGTAGTGTACATCACACGGCATTTATTAGAATTTTTAAGTCCCCCCCCCCCCCCCCCCCCTCCCTCTGACCCCTTCTCTTCGTTATTTTCTCATATATCTCAATATTAATATTTTGGGGTTAGTCCATTATTGCCCTGAAGGCCTCATATTTACATATGTAATTTTGTGTCGATACATTCATTCTATCGGGAGTTAACGTTTCACAGAAAAGCACATAAACACTAATACATTTTTTTTTTAATTTATGCAATCATGAAATTTCGGTGAAAAACTTTGAATTTCTGATCGATTACAGAACTTCCCTTATACTTCATATAGCTGGAGAAGAAAACTATTTTATAAATAAGGAAAAGTCAAAATATTTATTAATTAAATTGACTGCTTGATTTAGTTTTCTTTTCCAATCCTGAAAATACCATTTCCAACCAATCATCTTTTACTTCCTCAGCCATACGAAGTATCGGAAACCCGAAATGTATGTTTTCCGACCCTCTGAACTAAATAATGACAAAAAAAATCGGTGAACACGATAGGGTATCCGTTGAGGAGGGTTTTCGATTTAAAAGTCGTATACACTTCAAAATTCATGATGATAGACCTTTATGATCCTGGAAACAAGTACTAAAGCTGAAAATATCTTGTTAAGTTTATGAGCCATCGTTAATGGTAGAGCTAGTGTACAGAATCGTTTTACAACTACCATTGGCAATTATGTTTTCAATAAGATGGGTCATCAAATTTTTTGTGTAGGTTAGGTTAGGTTAGGTTTTATGGTTCATGCCCGGGCTTTAACAACGAGGTCATATCGCCTACTACCATCAATTTTTTGTGTATATTTGACAAGCGAGTATGGTTTTACATGGGAGGACAAGTATAGACCATTCGTCCCCAATAATTGTATACCAAATGTGGACTATAGTATACTATTGAGGACGCCACTAGAAAATATATACATTAAGTGTATCGGTTGCGGCTTAGGTCATCGTCAACACAAAGTTGTTCTTATAAAGCTAAATGTTTAAACATGCTGGATTTATAATGAGTCAACAGTATCTTCACAATGTTGGGAGAAGTCGAGGTTCTGTTGTCTAAAGAAGAAAAAACAGCCCATATGTGTTAGTAAGATGTTGTTGAAGGAGATTTCTTATAGAAATAAAAGACGTTGTCTTCCCATTGTTTTATTTTTGACCAGAACTTGTTTTCAACGCAACAGCGTCATCATCAGTGGTACATCCCACCCACACAGCGTAGGGGTTAAAGGAGAACTGTGGTTACGCTACGCTTTGTGAGTGGGATGTACCACTGATGATGACGCTGTTGCGTTGAAAACCAGTTCTGGTCAAAAAAAAAAAAACAGTGAGAAGACAACGTTTTTTATTTCTATGAGCAAAAACAGTATTTGGTCAAAGTTTCGAAAACTATTCATTTCCTTCTTTATGGCCGTATAATGATTGGAATGGATGTGTGGGGTGAAGATGATTTGTTAGTTACCATGATTCATGCTTAGGCTTTTAACTTATCGCCTACTACCAAAGCTCTCTTTTGCCACTCTAGTGGAGGACATGAGCCCGATTCATTTAAGTTGAAGAAGAAGAATAGCGCGACAACTTTCTTTTAGTAGGATTCAGCTTTGAAGATTACTGGATCTTTTGTTTAACTTTTGAATAAAAATACAGTTATTGATGCCTTGGTAAAAGTTTTACAGGACCCGGAGCGAGTGGATCAGTGGCTGCTACCAACGGGTATTGAGGTAGCTGTGTCTACTGTATGAATAATGTAAACACAATTTACATGTTGCTTCACTTTCCACCTCGGCTATCATACCTGTGAAGGGAAGAAGGATTCTATAGTGTTGGCAACTTAGCTCAGGCTGACTTCGTGGTACCTGCACTTCTCAAGAAAACTGAACTTTACCCAGCCAAGGTTTTACTGAACTCCTCATCTGAAAAGAGATATAATCAACTCACGATAAATCGAACTTCTAGGGACTTGGCAAAATTGTTCGACTTATCGAGGCTGATGTTCGACTTATCAAATTACATGTCCTACATAAAAAGGAACATAAGGAATATGTAATATACGTATTGTAAAAAAAAAGTGTATTAAGAATATGTATAAATGTACATTAATACATACAAATGTAAATCATTTTTCAATGCCTTTCAAATAGTCTCCTTTTTTTTTCCTTTAGTTAGAAACATCTAGGACACTTCATTTAGGTTGGTAAGAAGCTGTTGTCACAGGTTCCAAAAAGGTCCAAACAATGTTAAATGCATTTCTGGCTTCTCTAGTTGTAGGCGGTTCTTTTTCGGTCACTTCTGCCTCATCTTCATCGTCACTTCAGTGGGTTATAATTGCAGCTGCACTTCCGACAAAATACTCATCTCATAAGGGAATTCACATACGGGCACGTCACAGTCAACTTCCACGAATTCGACAAATTCTGAACCAAAACATTTAAAAAAAAAGTATGTTTCTTAAATTTCTCTGGGATGTTGAAATGTTGATTTTTTCCAGAGGTATCTTCTTTTTTTACTTTTTTGACAATATTTCGGGACACTTTCACGTTTCTTCTCCTGGTCGGTGGGCTCAACTGAAAAACCCCAATATATAGTGTTTTACACCTAGGGACCTAAGCATCCAGTGATCTTATCCCTTCCCTGGAAGCGCTGGGCTTCCCCCTTATTATATTACCTGTATGTTTATACTACCTAAACCAAGCCCTTCATGAAGTGCTCAGTCTCCCAGTTTCCTTAATGAACCTGAGAATGCTCTCATAGTCCAATCTTCTAAAGTCCTACTCTGCGATTTCATCTCCACCAAAGATGCGGAATCTCGTTCGCGCATATCCCGAGCAGATGCCCAGGAAGTGTGCCACCGTTTCGTCTTCTTCCCCACATCTATCGCAGGTAGGACTGTCCTTGACTCCCACAGTGTCTAAATGTTTATTGAACGGACCATGTCCTGTGAGAACTCCAGTCAGTTGCCTAAGCTCGTTCCTTTTGAGGTTCAGAACCCTGGACTCCCCTCCCAGGAACATCTCCGACTGCCTGCATGTGGTCTTTTCTCTCCATGTTCGCGCCAAAAGATCCTTAGTCCATTCTTTAATTCTGGTTCGGTATGTCTCCCGAGATATTCCCAGCACCGGCTCTGGCCCCATGAAAGGATTATTTGAACCTTCTTTGGCTAGTCGGTCTGCCTCTTCGTTTCCCTGGATCCCCGAATGTCCGGGAACCCAGTAGAGTTAGAAAACCCCAATAACTGCCGATGTAATGAATGCATCAACATGAAATTTCATATTTAAAGTCAAAATTAAATGAGGACATAACCTGTCAAATTTCAGCGATATCGAATGAAGAGAAGGGGGTTCAGGGGAAGGGTACAATTCAAAAGCCCCTAATAACTGCCGATGTAATGAATTTATCGACATAACATTTAGTATGCGAATTTAGGAGCCCCTTTGCAAGTCAACTATTGAATATTAGTGCATACGGTAGACTGATTTTGGATTCGGAGCGATAAATAAATGAATTCGTTCTGGGGAAGTGCATTACCGGTGATTTACCGAAGACTTTTTATTTTTATTACTGTCACTTATTTTAACATCAACCATCTTCACATTAAAAACTATAATATATGATTGTGAGTGGAATGTGGAGTGTTGTAGAAGGGAGATGTGGTGTGAGGGAAGTTGGCCAGTAGGCGCCTCTCAAGAGCCGGACTAACTTTATCTGGGGCGTTAAGTGAAGAGTAACGACAACACTTAGCTTACAGTGGAGCACACCACCAGCCTCTTGTCCAGGGACCAACACCAGGCCCCAACAAAAGATAACATCAGACACTCCGAGAAAAGCACACTGACACTGGATATACGACCATTTCTGAACTGAAACTTTAACCCATCAATTTATCTAGATCAACTTACAAAAAGTTACACATAGTTTGCATAAATGGACAAACTGAAACGTTTAAATGAAATGTTCAATGTTATCTGCTTAATTTAATTGCATTTTTTGAAGAAAATAAGAATAAATAAATTAAAAAAATAAAAATGGATAAAATTTATTTCATATTTAATATGAAATTTCATATTTAATATGAAATGTAATAATAATTATTAATTCCTTATTTTGAATGCTTATAATCGGTAATAAAACCATAAGTAAATTTCATGATGCAATTAAAAAAATGAAATAAAAATAAAAATGAAGAAAAGAATGATAAATTCAATTTAAAAATTTATATGTATACGAAAAAAATAATAAAGAAGAAAAATAAAATAAAGAAATAAAGAAAAAGTATATACCTCGATAACATAATACGCAAAACAATATACCTACTATATACAAAACAAAGTGAAAATATTAAACTTAAATAATAATAAAGATAAACAATAACAGTAAAAATAAAATAAAATAAACATAATAATCGTGATAAGTGTTTTCGTGTTATAAACTTCAGAGTATTGATCAGTTCACATCAAGATATCCTGAGGTAGTCTGAGTTTGAGGCGACGGTGTTCAGATAGCTGACCCCAGTCCATAGACGACTGCTCCAGGAACTAGGGGAACAGAGCTGTGGTACTTGTTGAAGTGAAACTTCTTTTAAATCGTTGTGCCTCCTGAAGTCCAAACTGTTCGTGACGAACGTTCAACGGAAGTGACGCTCAATGGGGTCACCGTTCATTATTATACCCGTTATAATGTTTATATTAATTAAAGCTATTAGTTAGTTATTATGACTCATGCCTGGGCTTTAACTACGAGGTCATATCGCCAACTACCAGAGCGCTATTTCGTCGCTCTGGTGGACCTGAGCCCGACTCTACTGTGGGTGTCCCTAAATTTGGTCTTCTTAACAATCCGTCTTCGGAATAGGTTCTCTCGGTAAACGGAGTCATACACTTTAATAACGGCCGATATAATGAATGTATTGACACAAAATTTTATTTGAAAATTTGTAATTCGCAAGTGCTAGGGAAGTACATTGCTAGTGATTCAGTGACGAATTGAGGCGTTGACATTGAAAAGGAGTTAAGTTTACAGCAGAAGCAAAACACGATTGGGAACATGACAACATTATTACAGAACATGAAAACATTATTTACATATGTTGTTATGAAAATCATGGTGTATCTATAGGAGAACTTTCTTTTTTGCCACATTAATAGTAAATACTTTTAGGTTCTTCTGAAATTTTCTCATTTTCTTGAATGTGACGTAACTCTCTTGAAAACTGAACATTCCTCCCATTGATTGTTCCATTTCATTGAAGGTTTTTCTTGACTCATGGGTAGATGAAATTCAGAAATTCGGATCCAGGATTTTTTTGAAATTTGAAGGGCCCCTGTATCAAGTATTCTTCCGACAACGCTGAACGGATTTTTCACTCTTTCTTCAATTTCTTCAGGAACCCTACAGACATTCTTTCCTTTTTCTATGACTGCAGCACAATTATTTTTCTATATTCCATGATTTGTAAGGCGACTAGCTATTGATTCATCTACACCGAAAGTAAACTAAACATGGACTAGAGTATCCAAAATTAATTAATTTAGTCCAAGTATTAGTTGATAGAAGAGAGTTCTGGGAATGTGGAGTACCACTGCTTACATGACTCCTAGAAGCTCTAATGACAAGGAGTCTTTGACGCTCCTAACTTCAGCCAGCCTCTCTGTCTCTTCCGTCCCCATCTTTGAACTTACTAAAGTAATTTAAACTGTCTGCTTTTAATTATATTAGTAGATATAATTAACAATATGAAGTCAAGGGAAAATTCAGGATTAAATTAACCGAACCCTCTCTCTGAACCATTGGATCTAGGATGGGGACAAGTGAAGCCCCATGGGAGGGCGTCACGCGATATGGACCATACGAAAGACATAAAAAAAAAAGGTTGTCGGTGAATCACCGGCTTTGTACTTCCCCAGCACGAATTAATCAATCGCTCTCCCATCAAATCCAATCGAACGTTTCGATGATCGCTTTACATAGTAGCTTCTGAATCCTCATACTATATTCCGCCTTCCTTTCGACCGACTACGCGGAAAATTGATAGGTGGCACCCTTATGGGGTTTTGAATTTAAATATAAAAAAAATCGGGTGCGTGCAACTCCGATGCGTGGCGAAATGAGCGTGACAACTTCTGAGTTGCGAGATAGCGAAAGTGTCAAGAACAGATTTAACAACGCGAGTTGTGCGAGATGCAACGAGCGTGGGTACAGGAGTTGACATCCCTGCCCCATCAGGCTCCGTCGCCATGGCTGTACTTGACGTAGAAGAAATTTCCACATCGACATCCATCGAAGATGTATTGGCCTTTAGAGGCAATGGTTTGTCCTGATGTGGCGTCATAGTTGTATCATCCTGTCATAAAAAATACTAATATTAAAATAATTATAATATAATTTTTACGTTTATGATTTTCAAAACAATTTTATTGCAACATTAAGTTTTTTTTTGTATTGTAAATATATTATTTTCAAAAAATTGTATTTATCAAAAAACATTTACCAACGAAAATGTTTTTTTAATGTTTAAAATAATAAATTATTCAATTTAGAAATACGTACTTATTTCGTTTTGTTTTGAAATATTTTATATTTCAAAAAGTAAACATCAAATCGGTCAGCAGCGATATGTTTGTAAGCGGTACCACGTGAATCGAGACAGGAGAGCAACTATCGGAACGAAGACAGTGTGAAGCGCTCTGTCTCTCTCGGGTCATGCGCGATACATGTGTTACGTGTTACCGAAAGTAACATAATGCAGTTTTCGAACATGGGATGCCGGTCTACCAAATTATAAGACGTTGTCACGTCAAAATATTTCATTGCATTGACGGTTATTTTGAGTTGATCGCCCTTTCCCTCCGGCTGGTTTCGCTGAAAATTAGTAGGTGTCGTCCTTAACCTATAAAGACGACATTCAGTCTGCTTTGAATTTTCATACGAAATTTCTTCATCTCAATACATTCATTACAACGGTATTTAATACAGTTTTTGTATTCAGCCTCCCTCTTAATCCCCCCTTCCCTTTGGCCGATTCGGTCCTTCCAATACAAAGTCCTAAGAACAATTCTCGATGCACCCTTCTGTGTGTCCAATCTTACCCTCCTTAATGACCTTAAAATCCCTTATGTTATTGACCTCATCAAGTCCCGCTTCTCCAAATTCCACTCTAACCTTTCATTCCATGTCAATCCAGTTGATCGACTCTTGTCATCCCATTCCCATCCAGATAATCCCCCCCCCCCCCCCCCCCCGAAGACTGAGGCGGCGCTGGCCGAGAGACCTGCTACAGTATCAACAATATTTAGGAAGTGACGGTGATGAGCAGCTTCTCCCCTCATGTAATCCTCTTACCTTCAACTCTCCTTTCCTTCTTGGCTTGCCTCCACAGCTGGAAAGTGATTGGCAGGGCGAGAAGGAAGGGGGGATCACTCGAGCCCCCGATTAAGTTGGAGGGATGGGGATGACAGAGAACCGGGGGTGTTTTGAGGGGTCTTTAGTTGAAGGGCTTTTATGTTAATTTTATGTTATCTTTATTATTGTTGTTTTATGTTTATTATTATCCAAATTTAATATTTTCTCTTTGTGTTGTATACATATTATACTATTTGCATAGAGACCATTATTATTTTATTACATACATTTTTTTTTTTTTTTTTACCTTTTATTTCGTACATAATCATAATATTATGCATATTAAATTAAAGCATATTATGCTCTCGATGTAGGTATATATTATTATTATTATTTTTTAATGTATATTTTAGTTTGTAAATATTTAAAATAAAGAATTTAATAATAACAAGACATATAAAATTTCGTGTTGATACATTCATTTTATCAGGAGTTATCGTGTTCACGGACGTACACACACACACACATAGACAGTTTTTTTTCGTTTTTGGAATCAGAAGATCGGAAAATGAATTTCGTTGAAAATTCTGCATTGAAGTTGGTCCGAAACTACATAACTTCCTTTATACTTCATATAGCCGGGGAAGTAACAAATATCAGAATTTTATGTGAACTTGACCGCTACTCATTTCGAGTATTTTTGAAGGTTGCTTCGGCGTACTGTACGCCATAGAAGAATACAGAATACTTGTCAATTTTTCCAGGCCCAGTTTTCCCTCACATTGGATCATCTTCATTGCTCTGTACAATTGACAAGTAAAGAATTACATTTAATGAAAATAATTACAATTAATTATATGCATACAATTTTTTTTTACATTTTTGCCACCCAACAAACTATTGTATTATAAATAGTGACCGACCGAAGATTCGGTTTCGGTTTCGGCCAAAAATCAGCCGAAACTTCGGTCACGCCGAAACTCAGTTTTCGTGACTTGTCGTGCGTCGTTCGACTAACTTCGGATGTAGCCTACATGGTGAAAATGTAGATAAACTGCTTTTCTCAGCGTATAACATAAAACTTTTCAACTACGAATACTAAAATTAATTAGTAATCTAATAATAATATTTCGTTTTTTTTCTTTTGATTTTATAACTTTTTTTTTTAAATTAAGTAATTACTTGATAGTCGTACAAATTATTGTAATCGTTGTTAAGACTGATAATTAGGTAACTCTTTAATCACCAAGAGCTAAATACAAGATCTCAGTAGAAAATAAATTAATCTTAAGAATATTGTGAACACAATTAAAATAGGTACCTACTTAATTAAGGAGCCTGTACTTTATGTCTAATCTAAGTGTTGATTTTTGTCAAAGTTTACTTACAAGGGTAGGTCATTAAACACGAGTTAACTGTCTGTAGGTAGGTGTATGTGTAAAAAATACACTAAATTTCAGTATACAATGGAAATTTTAACATGTCTAAATAAGTTTCGGTTTCGGTTTCTGCCGAAGATTCGGTTTCGGCTGAAAATCCTGTTTCGGTCGGTGACTAATTATAAAGTAGACATTTTAAGAGCAAGAGAAGAAGGGTATATAGTATATACCCACCCCTCCTTGCAAATTTTGAGCAAGATTTTCAGAGTTGGCTTCATCCAAATAAACTAGGTCTCGTTGGAGCCTGTAAATAATCTAGTTTGTACTCCGGGCAAAATGTCATTTAAATGCTAAGTAAATATCATAAAATAAACAAGAGGAGGCTACATCGTGGGCATACCTCAACACACTTCTCCAGCTATACAACGTATAGGGGAAGTTATGTAATCAGGTCAGAAATTAGAAGTTGAGTTTTCAACGGAATTTCTTGTTTTTCAAACCCCTGATTCCAAAATGAAAAAAACAAAAACAATTTGTGTGTGTGTCTGTGAACAATAACTTTCGATAAAATGAATGTATCGATACGAAATTTTATATGTGTATCCATAACCCTCTAATGACGACATCTATTGATTTTCAGCTAATTCGGTCGAAGGGAAGGGGAGGGATTAGAGGGAGGATTAGCACAAAAACTCCAATAGCTGTTGTAATGAATGTATTGACAAAAAATTTCATATTTAAATGTATCAATTAATTTTCAGCGGAATCAGCCGAAAGGGAGAGAGAATCAGAGGGGGCCCAACTCAAAAATCTCAATAACTGCCGATATAAGTGGGGCTTCACACCAAAGCCGGGCCGAGCCGGGAGGAAAACGCTTGAGCGCTAAATACGCAGGGTTTACATGGGAGTATTCAAACCAAGGCCGAGCCGCGCCGGGCGAGGCCGAGCGGTTTTGAGCAGTACTACCTACCACCAATTCGAGCGTTTTCTGCCAAGCGGTTTCTTCCGTCATCCAGTCTAGTTCGGTGTTTCAGCCCAGTGAGTTACATCATATTGCGCAATATATTGTTTTTTATTGTTTCAAGTGGTTTTCGTTTTTAAATTTTTTTAATATTATTATGAGTGTTGACATAGAAATATTGATTAGTTCGATTCAAGAAAGACCTCCATTGTGGGATCAATCCGTTCTTCATCTTCTCGTAGTTTCTCGTATAGAGTTACGAACTGTCCATTAGTCTCGTGATCTTTATTTATATTTTGAGTCCAGTATCGCCTTCTTTCTCCCACACATTCATCATCAAGTGATGAACTATCCAATAAATCATCATCATCAAAGTTGATGACATTATTTTGCACCACGTTTCAACTGAGACTGAATAGGGAAGAAGCACCTCTCACTACAAGGCTAGAAAATCTACTGAGAGCGAATCGGCTTCGGTGCGAACGCAGGCAGATTCCGCTCGGCTCGGCTTCGCATCGCTTCGTCCGGCCCGGCTCGGCTCGGCTTTGGTGTGTAAGAAGCCTAAAGAATGTATCAACATGAAATTATATATTTAAATTTAAAACCCCATAAGAATGACACCTATTAATGTTCCGCGAAATAGGTCGAAAGGAACGGAGGGACTCGACTCAAATACCTGTCAATGTAATGAATGTATTCTCACAAAATTTAGTAACTGGATTCAGAAGCCGCTATATAAGTCAATAAGTCAAACGTTAAGTTTTAGCCAAAATGGCCGACTGGCTTTGGAGGAAACGTAATTGATTAATTCTTGCTGGGGAAGTACTCAGCCGGTGATTCAACGACGACTTTTCTTCTAATACCGAGTGGCTCTTAGCTCCAGATATTAAACTATTATTATAACTTTCTCTTCGTAAACATTGGCATTAAGTGCCTTAAAAGAAATAAAGACCAAATTCAAAATTATGATAAAATATTTTATATATATATATAAAATCCGGTAGCTCAGTGGTATGCTTGCCTTCTGAGCTCAAGGTTGTGGGTTCGAAACCCGGCCCTTAGTTCATTTTATCTGGGAGGTAAAATAAACTTAAGCACCCCGTCCTTCGGATGGGACGTTAAGCGATAGTCCCGAGCCTGTACGATGTCAGGTACTCGTTAAAGACCCCTGCCCTAGGTGAATAAAAATTTAGGGTAGACAAAATGTAGGACTCCAACAGTAGAGTCGGGCTCATGTTCACCAGAGTGATGAAAGAACGCTTTGGCAGTAGGCATTATAACCTCCTTGTTAAAAACTGGGCGTGAGTCATAAAAACTAACACATGTGATAGTAAAAAAAATAGTATTAAAAATAATATGGAATGAATAAATAAATACTAGAAAACAGATGAGTATACAAATAATAATACTAATAAATAGAGTAGATAAAGTTTTAAAATTATGATCAATATTTTTTATAGTTCTTCCAGGAGTGTCGTTTTCGCGACAATATTTCGGGCTATTCTTACGTCCCCTTCCGATCACAATGTGCGAAATTTACAAAAGAAAGAAAAAGAAATAACAAATATAAATACAGTATATACTTTCGAAAAGCCTTGTACTACTTCACTAAAAGGACCAACGGTAGGATCAAAATTGTATTCTTTCGAAATATGATTTCTTCTTTTCACATCCCACCGTCGCGTAGCGTTGATTCTTTTAGTGATGTCCACCAGAGTGACGAAAGAGCGCTCTGGTAGTAGGCGATATGACCTTGTTGTTAAAGCTCGGGCATGAGTCATAATAACTGACTATAACTTATTCTCGATTAGATTGACCATCAACTATTATTATCATGGCTCATTTTCCCTATTTGAATTTTCTTAATGAACTATTATTCAATAAATTTCCTTCATTTTTTTCTCTTCATATTTATTTTTGTACACAATATATGTCCATATATTTTGGACGTTACACCCTACTGTTGGACTCTGTAACCCAGATAAGTCTGAAAATGGCCTTATAAATCATGAGTTTCCATTGTATGGTTTGTTTATCTAAAACCACATTTCTGGGTAATTGTATAGGGGGTAACGTGTATAGAATCTAGTAAGTACATATGTGGGTAACGTATATAGAACTGAGGTAGTCTTGGCTTCAATGTAATTGCAAGGGGAGAGAGCGTTATATGTAGTGTTTTTATAGCGAATTAGTTTTTTGACCAAAAAGCCATTTTGTAGTAGGTGTATTGCAATAATAAATAATAATAATTTTGCATAACCTGTGCGCCTGGCAGTAAAAATACAATTTTGAATAGAAACAAACCTCTTTCACAAACAAACTGGAGTATTCTACAGATTATTTAACAAAATTATAATGTTCCCCCCCCCCCCCCCCCTCCCACCACCCCCACCACTCCCATCTCTTATCCAATAATAAATAAACAAAAAAATTTGCGCAAGTATGATTTAATTTTCAGAAAAACATGACACATCTTCATAAGACAAAATACGTTGAAATAATAGCTTATTCCTAGTTTTTTAACCGATAAAAGTTTAAAAGAGTAAAAAGTTTGAGACAGTAAAATTATTCAAAATTAAATTTAAAAACGTAAAAATATTATTATCAAACTGATCGTTTTCGCTTTTTCTACATTAACCCGTTCCTGTTCTGGAGGACAAAGAATATCGTTACACTCTTGTTTACAAAACTGCCTTATATTTTGGAACAGATATTGTTTCCTTTTTTTAGTCATTCCTGCTGGAGTAATCAATCACTTCGGGGAATCCTTCGGACATCTTGTCGGACATGCACGCACTCTTTCTTTATCACTATTAACACTTATAATTCGACACAAAACCACTAGATTGCAGCAGAATACAAAACTATTTAACATAAAATTTATTTTTATGAACGAAGTTATAGATTATGAAAAAGGGACCTCTTGTCGGATCAATGTTATTTCTCCATAACGACAAGAGGTCCCATTTCATAGACCAGACCTGACCTGACCCCTTTTAATTAATTTTTTCAAATATTTCTGAACTTAACTTATTTTTTCTAACAACTTTCACAGATAAAGGAGATAGTAGAGTATTATAATTAATAAAAAACAGAAAATGCCATTTTTTGACGCTAACACCTTATTTTGATTATACTGAACATTTCACTCTCCCGACAGGGGTAATTATTACACACATTATAATTATTAATATATTACAAAATCAATTATGATTATTTGTATAATAAAAAAAACAGCTGTTAGGAGTGAAGTAATAAAATTAATTAATGAATAAATATACAAAGATGGACTAGTCGCATTTTGTTTAAAAAAGAGTGGTGAACAACCAATAAATGGAGAACAAACGCCGACGAACAGCTGTACAAATATTTAATTTATTTTTAATTATATTTAATTTAACATTTTTTAAAAATTATCACAGCCGAAAGCTTGGTAGAAATAGTAGAAGTTGGTTTTTATCGACCAAAGCCTCTCCGCCTTCCTCTTAGGCAACCTCACATTAGGCCATTCCGGAGGGACGCGACAGATACTCAAGTATCTTGAGGGTATCTTAGAAGTCACTTCCTATGTTGAGTGGTGGGGAGACACAAAACCTCCCAGGAGACGCGGTATCCTACCAGTCTCACGCTACCTGCCAGGAAGTTCGCCCGTCCCTTTAGTCTCCTGCGTCGCGTCTTGAAATGGCTCGTGAACACGTATTCAATATAAAATTTGTGGGTGAAATTGATAAAAAAAAACTGAAACCCCCTGAGAAACAATGCCAATCATGTATAGGAATGATTCCTTCGTCATTCGGTAGAATGCTACGAACTTGGAATCCGACTTTTCCAGCTCTTTAGCAGCAACAAATAATCTGCAGCTAACATTCCTTTCGATGTAAGAATGGCGCCATAATCTTCGGATTTCCCTTTTTCTATAATAATAATAATAAGCAACAACGACATCTTCATCACTTGAAGAATCTTCACTTGATATGGTGAACAACTCAGCTTCTCGCCACGGCTAGATGGAGACTGAAGAGATCTTAGTCGCTGCACAGTTTCCTCAGTGTAAAGGAAAAAAGTTTCCTACGGGTATCATACCCACAGGTAACTCAAATTGATGATACTTGATACTCGTCGCATCTTTTCGGAATTGCCTAATGTGAGGTTCGCCTTAGTCTATAATACTATAATACTTCCAAATCCACTGAATTTCATTCCTATTGTAAACTTTTTTCCACTTATTTTTTTTCTTTCTTATACCTATACTATAACGAAGTATTGTAATCGTGCGAAAACTTGAGATATAGTTTTGAACGGATTTTCACGTCTCAAGGTCTCCTGAATACAATATGACCATTCTCGCGCTGATGTGTCTGTGAGTGTATGTGATTGAAACGTTGTAAGCGCTCTAACGATGAAACGATTGTAGCTGCGAACTTGAATCTTAGATTGGAAAAGTGTGCTAACTTGAATCTGATGAGATTTTGGCTGAAAGTGGACGAAAATTGAGACCACTTTACTTCAAGACCATTTTACAAGGTACCGCTTACATTTGTGATCTAATCAAAAATATTTACAAGTAAATGTTGTAGTGAAAACCAGAAGACATATTTTATATGAAATACGTTTTTTTGCAGGTCGTACGGTTTTTGATACACATGCCGAAAAACGTTCTGAAATGTCGTTTTGAAACACATATTTTTAATAGTTTCCTAGATTTATTCGAAAGCTGTTAGTACTGTCGAAAAATTGTTGATTTGAGATCTCAATAGTCAATAGGACGAAGGTTATCTCAAGGAGTATAAAATGAATTTCCATAGGAAATATTTCAAGGTTAGGTTTTATGACTCATGCCCGGGCTTTAACTACGAGGTCATATCGCCTACTACCAGAGCGTTCTATCGTCACTCTGGTGGACATGAGCCCGACTCTACTGTGGTAGTCCTAAATTTTGTCTACCCTAAGTTTTTATTCATCTAGGGTAGAGATCTTTAACGAGTACCTGACATCGTACGGGCTCGGGACGATCGCTTAACGTCCCATCCGAAGGACGGCGTGCTCAAGTTTATTTTACCTCCCAGATAAAATAAACTAAGGGCCTCGGTCGGGTTTCGAACCCACGATCTTGAGCTCAGAAGTCAAGCACGCATACCACTGAGCTACCGGCGCCCTCCATTTCGAAGTAATGTTTAAATTGTAACGCATAGCAACTAATTATAATTATTTTTTATTATTGGTAATTTTTATGAAAAATTATAAAAAATGAAGAAAAAAATAAAATAAATGTGATGTGGCCCTTACAGGACTTTTTTATACCAACCACACTTGCAGATCAATCTCTTTCCCCCTTCTCAAAATTATTTTGGCATTACTGGGTATAAGAGAGTCAGTCTCAGGATTACTTTCTGCAATGAAACAAAAAAATACCGCTGACGCTAACTCACTACTTTCATATATTCAGTAATGCCAGTATCAAATGATTTTGAGAAGGGGGAGGGGAAAAGCGTGGTTGGTATAGGAAAGTCCTTTAATGGCCACATCATTTTTAAAGTAATTTTCCTACAATAGATTTATCCAAGAGAATACAATTTCCAACCACCCGTTGTCCTTTTGTTTAAGCAGAGGAAATATAGATTTATCCGAAACAATAACACTTTAACACTCCCATCTGTATTTTTATTGAAACGGTACAGGTTTCACTTCCCAGCTATACAAAATATGTGAAGTTGAGTCTGTGAACACGATAACGCTCGTTAGAATGAATGTATCGATACGAATCCCAAAACCTCTTGAGGACGAAACAATTTGAATTTCAGTCAAATCAGTCAAAGGGAAGGGAAGATTACAGGGGGGCTCAACTCAAACATCTTATTAACTTCCGAAGTAATGAATTTAACGACATGAACTTTTCTTCGTACTAAATTTTGCCTACCCAGGTTTATTCACCTAGGATAAGGGTCTTTATCTGACATCATACAGGCTCGAAACCATCGTTTAACTTTCCATCCGAAGGATGGCATGCTCAAGGGTTTTTTACCTTCCTGATAAAAACGAAAACGTTGCTAACATGTAATTTATGAATGAGGAGTGTTGCATTGATTTAATTTTAAATACATCAAAAATTTGAACTTTTCGAAAATTTTCCACCATTTATATTTTTTCAATGTAATTTTTCTTTAGAGTAATTTATCCGTGAGAATACAATGCCAAACCTTCCATCGATCCTTTTAGTGAAACAGAGATAGTAAATTTATCCGCAACAAAACAATGTTGACCCTCTCGTCGGTTCTTTTAGTGAAGCATTTCAGGTTATTTTGTCGTATGTATTGTATATGTAATCTATTTCAAATTGTCAGAATACATTTCTGCTGGTTCGAAACCCGGCCGAGCCACTCAGGTTTTTTTATCTGGGAGGTGAATAAACCCTGAGACTCTGTCCATTTAAGGGATGGTCCCGAGCCTGTACTACGTCAGGTACTCGTTAATGATCCCTACCCTAGGTGAATAAAACTTTAGGGTAGGCAAAATTTAGGATTCCCATAGTAGAGTCGGGATCATGTCTACCAGAGTTACGAAAGAGCACTCTGGTAGTAGGCGAGTCACTTGGGTCACAATAACTAACTAACAATAACAAGTCATAAATCTATTGGAGATTATTGATATTTAAAACTTAATATGCTTTTCCGACATTTAGTTTTGCGAATAAAGTACGTTAGAGAACATATATGAGTATAGAAAACTTGAAATTATGTTAAAATATTCAAGGTATGATGTATTGCTTTTGGGACTTATGCCCGGCCCTTTATCTACGAGGACATATCGCCTACTACCTGAGTTCTCTTTCGTGGCTCTGGTGGATAAAAGCTCCATTATAGTCTTCGACATAATAATGTGGGAGTCCTAAATGTTGCCTATGTTGACCGCGGGTTTTTTCACGTCCCAGATAAAAAAAAAACCTAAAGGCCTTGGCAGCGTTTTCGAACCCGCGATCTTGAGCTCAGTAGGCGAGCACGCTACCTCTGAGCAACCGGTACACTCTAGTGGCGAGGTAAATTCTGGAAAAGTACTGAATATTATTGTTACAATGATATGTTTAAGGATTTGGGAAATGTTAACGTCTGTTGTAAATAATAAAAGATACATGAGGGAGTTCTCTGACATGGCCAGAACATAAATCACAAAACTTTAATCATGTTGTGAGTTATGAGAGGAACTAATTAGGTACCATTAGAAAGACAGCAACATGAAGCTCTCTCATTTTCATAAAATTATGCATATATAATGCATTAGTACTTTTGTTTCCAATCAAATCACTTTTTTGAAAGTAATAAATATTGTCATATGATTTTTTTCAATTATAGAATTTAGCTAATGCATTTTCATCTGTAGTTATTGTGACTCGGGCTTTAACAACGAGGTTATATCGCCTACTACCAAAGCTCCCTTTTATCACTCTGTTGAACATAAGCCCGACTCTACTAGGGAAATTAAATATTGCCTATCCACGTTTTTTCATCGAGTGTCGGGATCGTTGACGAGTACCTACCTGGCACCGTACTGGCTCGGGACCCATTCGAAGGACGGCTTGCTCAAGGTTTTTTCACCTTCCAGATAAAAAATCTAAGGGCCTCGACCGGGTTTTCTAACCTTCTTGAAGTCAGAAGGTAAATGAGGAGGTGGAATTCATAAACAGGTTTCTCACTCAAGACAAAAATTTGGGAAATCAGGAAAAACGTTTTTGCTTTTTTTCTTTCAGTTTGTGACCTCAATTTTTTTTTCAGAGGTGTACTTTGGTATTGTCTTTCCAGTGCCAATAGGTTCCAAAAATGTTTTTAGTATTTTTTTAAATAAACAGAGAAATGTTTAGGAGAAACCTGGTTATGATCCAAACACTCCATATCTGGAGTGTTTTTATGATATATATAAAAAAATTTTCATTTGTCCTTTAAATTATTTTTTATGAGCAGCAGATCTATCTGCTTGTCTACAATTCAGTTTAGTCGACTGATATGGAATAGGAAATAAACAAAAACGTGCAAGTGAAAAATGACTCTTATTGTTTAAAAAAACCTAAAATCATTAAAATAAATCAACAAAAACACGGACAGTAGGGTGGAACGAAAATGGCCTTTTAAAATTTTTTTTAGTTATTAGTTTGGTAATAGTGGAGAAAAGTTGCCTTTTAAGTTCAAAAAGAATTTTAAAAAAATTGGTTGCAATACTACAACATTTTAAACTTTGATAAATTATTTTTTATGAATTTCTCGTACATATAATGTTACAAAAGATGGTTTTAAATACATATATAAGCATTAGAATTGGAAAAAATTATTAATTATAAAATATAATAAAAATAAAAAATATTTTGTAATGTCAAACTTTGTATTTCTTACTTCTGTATCCTTAATGATTACAAATGTTACAGCTGCAAAATGTTTGTTTCTACTTCATTGCCACATTAAACTGGTCCTTGCGGCACCTCAAGACGTACTCCAATATTTTTCATATTTTTAATTTATCTCATCTACACTAAAAGGCAACTTTTCTGCGCTATTCCAAATTAAAAATCACATAATCGAGACACGCAAAAATCTTTGAAAAAGTTCCAAAAAAGTGTGTTTTTATGAAACTTTAAGGTCCTTGCGGCACCTCAAGACGTACTCCAATATTTTTCATATTTTTAATTTATCTCATCTACACTAAAAGGCAACTTTTCTGCGCTATTCCAAATTAAAAATCACATAATCGAGACACGCAAAAATCTTTGAAAAAGTTCCAAAAAAGTGTGTTTTTATGAAACTTTAAGGTCCTTGCGGCACCTCAAGACGTACTCCAATATTTTTTATTTATCTTATCTACGCTAAAAGGCAACTTTTCCGCGCTATTGCAAATTAAAAATCAAAAGGTAATTTTTTCGTTCCACCCTAACGGACAGCCACCTCATGCTCGAGGCAAGCGCAATATTCATCGCATTCTTCCTCCTGGTGTCCATCATCCATTGAGAGAACTCTTCGGTAATACTCCAGACTAGATTCGTCTCCCAGTTTTCACCAAACACGAGACTCAGCAATTCTTAACATCCTTTTTCTTTTCACTCGAAATTGGGTGAACTAGGGGAACATCCTCTATTGACATTGTATTCACAGAAAGGGTATTTAATACTCTACCTGAGCTATCGGCGCCCTCATATATTACTTTAAGAAGAGAAAGATAATAACTTAATAACTTTATATTATGTACATTTGATTCATAGGCAAATAAATCAATCCTGTGTTTTAAACTAAACTCGAAATTATTTTTTCATGCAATGCACCTATAACACTGAAATTTGGCATGAAGTTAGTTTTTTAGAAGCGTATAAAGGGTAAGATACAGCCCCGTCTTGTCTACCTCATTGAATGGATTTGATGTTCCAAAGCTGTAAGCTAGAACATCGGCTTTTTCAGAATTTAACCGCCATTATTATTTTTTTTTTTTAACTTTTTACTTCACCAGCTTTACGAAGCATCGGGGGAAGTTATTTATTCTGTTAGAAATACGATGTTGAGTTTTCAACGGAATTTTATGTTTTTTGACCACCACCTTACTCCAAAAATGGAAAAAAAAAGTTTGATGTGGCCATTACAGGACTTTCTTATACCAACCACACTGTACAGATCACCCTCTCTCTCCATTTCCCCTCTCAAATTTCTTTCATACTGGCATTACTGTAAAATTATAGAATTTTATATGGAAGTAATGATTTGGCGTCTGCGGTTTTCTTTGTTTCATTGCAAAGCGTAATTCTGAGTGTGACTTTTCTATACCAACCAAGTAATGTCATTATGAAATACATTTGAGAGGTGAAAGGGGGAGAAAGATCTGTGAGCCTGGTTGGTACCTATAAGAAAGCTTGTAATGGCCACTTCCTTTGACCTTATTTTTTAACTAAACCATAGTATTTCTTCACAAGGGTAAATGTGTAATGGTATCATGTAAATACCGTTTGAAAGCTTATCAAATGAGAAAGTTAAAAAAAAAAAAAATATGTCCAATAGGAATATTTTGCTGGGAAAAATTGAGCAAAAGTTAGCCAAACAACTTCGGAATTATACAGTATTCGGGTTTCTGCTGCGTATAAACTGTCAAATTCTCGTAATTGAAATAATGTAATAAACTCTTTTTAAAGGAAATTTAGCGTTCTATACGATGGTGTAATTACATTTTTGTTAACGTTTACAGTTAAGGAGTCATACGAGATTTTAGGCCAAAAAATGTGCTAAGTGAATAAAATCGAAGATGTTGAATATCTCTGAAACGGCTACGAATCGGGATTATGTTTATAGGAACTTTTTTGTTCAAAATTAAATTTCCTAAACAGTCTTAACTTTTGTTACCTCCATCCTGGGACATCCTGTCTTTATTTTTTTATTTTTTATGAAAAAACTACCAAAAATAATTTTTTCAAAAATAATTACTGCAATACAATTAAAATAATTAATTACTGCAATACAATTTAAAGATTATTTGGAATATTTCCTACAAAAATATATTTTCCATTGTTTGAGGCTCTATAAAAGCGGTCCTATTGATCGTATCTCAAATATAAAGACTTATTAGCTATTGGAAATTTAATAAGGAACATTCTTGGTACGAACCAATTTATCACAGACATCATTGTGAAAATGGTGAGAATGTTCAGGGGACCTTAATAAAAGGTGAAAATCCATTGAAAACTCCTCGGATTTTTTCCCGATTACAATACAGTAGACCCTCGATTAGCCGCCCGCCGATTAACCGGACTCCGGATTAATCTCTCTAGAAAAAAAATGCGAACGTTAATTAGCGCGATTAAAAAAAAAAAAAAATTATCATGTTAATAAATGAATAAATCAAATAAAAACGAATAAAAATAGAATGTTGGCGGATGTTAAATGATGCAAGACCCTTATTTTTCTAAACATTTATTAAAACTCCCTTTCTCCCCCCTCATTCCTTCTCTAAGTAAAGTTTGTTTACAAAATGAACGAACATCTTTTTAGATATTTTAAATTCAGTTTTTGTCTGACTTTTCTTGCGTCAACATGGAGTTTTCGCTCCATCAGAATGTGGATCATGATTTTTCTTGATTTTTTTTCGAAACAAGAAAATATTAGAGAAAACGCGTCGTTCTCTCTATTGAAATTAAAAATGAGATTCTTGATGAAATAAGGGAAAGGAGTTTTGATATCGCTGCTTTCTAAGGAATGTAACGTTGGAAAAAATATACTTCAGGACTTGGTTAAAAAAAAAAACAGCTATTCGTTCTGAGTGTTCAAGTTCAAGAAAAACTCTCAAGGCATCGAAAAATACGCAAATTGGAGATGCAGTCTTGAAGTGCTATAAACAACAGAGAACTTCGCGAAGTAATATTAAAGAAACAAAAGAAAAATGTTAACAAAAAAAAAACATAGTTTTTTCCTATAACAGTTTCATAAAAGAAAAAGTACATAGGCATGTCGTAGAAATTTTCATACTTTTGTTATTTTGATTCGATTCAGTTTTTGTTTACTACATGCATGTAAATACACATTTTCATGTTTTCTTTTTTATTATATTTTTTATTCATCAATATATTATTTATTTTTTTAACGTCAACATCCTTACAATGACTTATAATTCATGAGATGATTTATATATATATATTTATTTATTTTGAGTAAATAGACATTTATTTCTCAAAACTTAAAACCCTCGGTTATCCGCGCTTCCTCTGGAACCAAGGGCCGCGGATAATCGAGGGTCTACTGTACTTATACTAATGGTATAAGAAAAAGTAATAAAGAAATACATGAAGATAGAAAATGACTCATTTTCCTTGTGTTAGACAAACGAGGGGAGGTTGGATTTTCCGTCTTTACTTGGCTGGTAAGTCACTTTAGGGCACCAAAGGTACGTCCCTTGAGGCTCCTTCTGCTGTGGTTCTGTCCCTTACCCTTTTGTACCAATTGCTGCTCCCAAAGGGCTTCTTCAACACGTCATCCAATAACATCCATTAAGTCTACCTCTTCTTCTTTCAGCGTATAAAAATTTCCCTTAAAAAAAATAAAATAAAAATAAATAATTCTGGTAATTTTCGGAAGCTTGTTTTTGCCAACCCCATTTCAAGCCAAAACTCACAGTTATAGTTTATTGAAATTCAAATGTATTTATTGCTACGGGATTGATAATACATCTCATAGCAAGGAGTTAAAGTAAATAAAATACATAATAACTAAACATATGGAACTTTTTAACGAAAGTATATAATAATGGAGGGCGCCGGTAGCTTAGAGGTAGTATGCTTGTCTGCTGAGCTCAAAATCGTTCGTTCGAAACCCGGCCTTTGGATGGAACGTTAAGCGATGGGCCCAATTCTGTATGATGTCATGTACTCGTTAAAGACCCATTCCCGTTGTGAATAAACTTAGCTAGGCAAAATTTAGGACTGCCATAGTAAAATCTTGCTCATGTCCACCAAAGCGCACTGGTAATAGGTGATATGACCTTGTTGTTAAAGCCCTGTCATGAGTCACAATAAATAACTAATTAACTTTAATAATAATAGAAATAGAATATATAAAACATACTGAAAATAGGGAATTGACAGTAATTGAAAATTACACAATCCCATCTTGAAAAATAATAATATATACTTATATAATAATAAAGTTTCATAACCAAGATAAAACAAAACTAGAAAGAACTATCTGGAACAACGCAGAAGAGTAAAAGAATAAATATATACAAAAGGAAGAGCAGCGATAATGGGAAGAAAGGAGAATAGAGAGATAGAGAATTAACTTTCTATTTTTAGCTTGAAATTTAATTCAATTAATTTAATATTTTAAAATTACACCGAGATGTTATGGATCCCATTATATTTATAATGTTATTTATATGTAAAAATAAACTTTTCAAAATTTGCTTCTAGTTCTAATTTTGTTTATAAATTTGCCTTTAGTTTATTTTAAAAGACAATGTGATGTTATTACAGGACATTATTATACCAGCCCTTTTTCAGATCTTTCTCCTTCCCTTACCTCTCTGTTAATATAATTCAATACCGACCTCACTGGTTGTATGAAAGTAATGTGTCCTTGTTTCATTGAACGCGCTGCGCTATTCAGTTGCGAATTGCGTTTAATATGATAGTGATTTTAATTTACCCAGTAATGCCGGTACGAAATGGTTTTGAAAAGCAGGAGGAGGGGGGAGAGTGATATGTAACAATGGAGTTGGTATAAGAAAGTCTTTATGGCCACACGCATTTTTCCTACATTTGTATCTTTTTTATTAAAAGACTACCAATAAGAATATATATTTTAAATTTTGTTGCTATGTATTACAATTTAAACTTTACTTTGAACTAGTTCTTACCGATATTTTTTTATTAATTTCTTGTTCACAACTAGGTTATATACCTATATATTCAGTTGTAAATATGAAATTAAACAAAATCAATAAGAAATAGTTCAAAGTAAAGTTTAAATATATATATATAAAATATAACAAGCAAAAATGATACATGAATAAATAATAAAATGTCTTTGATATTGAAAGAGAAATCATTCATTAATGACACTCCATTATCTTGTGTATCAGCTAATGAAAGAAATAGAAAATAAAACGAGATAAAAAATTGTTAAATGATAAAAGAAAGCTATGTTATAAAAAATGTGTATGATTAAGTCTTCAATCAACTAGTAGGTCTCGAGGCCATTGCCGCCTCAGCCTCCGAACATGAACATTGGGAAGGGTTCTTGTGGGAAGTCTGCGGACTAAAGGATTAGGGTGAAAGGAAAGGGTAGAATGGAATTTTCTGTAGCGGGATTTAATTACATCCCTTACAAAGAGAATCTGCAGGTCATTGTAAAGGATAATAATAATAATTTATTTTCGATAAACTATAACAGTAGGTAACAGGATACGTCATAAGAATGTTTACATTAAGATAACTTATAATTTATATACTTAAACAGATATTAACTTTTAGAATCTGACACACGTGGATTAGAAATAACAATACTAGGCACTAAAAAATAATAATGAATGAATAAATAAATACTTGAAAATAAGAATACAAAAATAATAATATTATACCGTAGATAAAGAATGTAATAAATGCAGTAGATACATTTCTTTTTTAATTTTCTTATAATTAAGATAATCATTTTTGATAACTTTTCCGGAAATGTCTTTGTTCATGCCGACATTTCGGTACGTTCTCACGTCCCTTTCTCAAGTTACAATGTGCGAAATATAGAAAAGAGAAATAAAATAAAATAACAATAACAATTATAAAATATATATATATATATAAATAAATTAAATAAATAAATAAAATGCTAATAAAAAATACAAAAAATAAAATAAATTAGTATATAAATAATAAAAAATAATGATTTAAACGTAGATTCGACAGACCTTAGAGAGGATGTCTATGGAGGAACTCTACCAAAAAAATAAATATGAAATCACAATATTATTTAATCATTAATGTTTGAAATATAAACAGCGCAGGCAAAGGCAGGATTTTAAGTTGTTTACATATTTATTTGCAGCTTGTTCTTTGAGTAGTATTATTTATAATTCTTAGTGCTTTCTTTTGAAGTCTAAAAATATTAATACTCGAGCTACCAGTAGAAGCTCCCAAATTTATTAAACTGTAATTGATTAAAGAATGGAAATATGCATAATATAATGTAGTTAATGTTTCCTTTGGCACCATCTTTTTAAGATTACGAAGTAAGAAGCAAACGGAACTCAGTTTCTTACCGATAATAGCCGTATGTTCAGCCCATGTAAGTTTCGTATCAATATGGAGACCTAAGAATTTTATATTATCTTTGAATTGTATGGAAATAGGATTTCTTCTAGGATCTCTTCAGGATAGTTTCTCTTCTGCCAACTTATTTCTAGTTTTGAAGTTTAAAATAGTTGTTTTAGACCCATTTAGCATTAACACATTTATGAGAAGCCATTCGTTTAATGATTCAAGAGCTTTAGATATGGATTCTTTCAAAGAGGTTGGGTTTTTTTGCCGTCACGAGAATAATAGCATCCGCAAAAAGAAAATATAGCATTAGAGACGTAGAATGGAGCGTTTATGAATTTAGAAAGGATTCGGGATTGTAGGGTTTGGATTCTATAAGAATTCGAAAGTTTAGTTGAGCCCCAAAGTTCTGCTCCATACGCCCATATTGGCTTTAGTAATTAGTTGTGAGTCTTTTATTATTTAATGTAAGTTTCTATCTCTTGTCTAAAAGTCGTAGTAAGAGTTTGTATCATCGATTAAATTCTTGTCTTTTAAGTCTATGAGGATTCCATGTCAGGCGTCTGTGCTAAATTTCTTGTAGATTCTTTGAAGCGTGATGTATGAAAATGGAAAGTGGTCGCTTATATCCGTTCAAATTTGGGTCGAAATCAGAGGCCACTTAACTTTGGTTTTCCAAGTACATGTTACAAGCTTATATTTATGACTTAATCAAAAATCTCTTGAAATAAAAGTTGTAAAGTAAACTAGAAGACATATTTTATATGAAATATGACTTTTCGAAGGCCGCCATTTTACGAGATACATCCTAAAATTAAGTCTAAAACCTTGGTTTTCATCTCTTCAAATGAATTTCAGAGGAGGACGGGGGAGAGAGTGATTGATGTAAGAATGTCCTATAAAGTGCCCCAGAGACGATCAATTGAAATTGACAATTGCAATTGACACTTTTAATTGAAGGCGTGATTGATCGAGCTTCAGTCATCACATCAATTCTAGTTTCAACTTCAATTGTTCTGTTTTGACAGTGTTCTCGCTGATATTTTAATTTGTTGATTATTAAAATTAATATTTATTTTAATTTTAAAATGGCCTCGAACTCAGACATGGGATTTCTTGCATTAACTCTAGCCCTCTGCACTTGGAAGAAAGAAAAGAAAAAGAGACGTTGGTTCTAAGAATGGTATAAACTGAGAAGCCGTTTTATCCACGAAAATTTATTACGTATCCTTCGAGATACTGAACCCGAGAGGATTACAAAAAATTGTTCAGATATTAACAGAAAAACAAAGTCTCTTTCCTCGAACGAAACCACCTCATCAGAAACGACACTCATATTTGCTGTCTGACGAACAACTGACGGAACGATTGTCAATTTGCTAGTAACAATATCAATCACTGCCATCAATTGCTCTTATCAATGACCTTCAATCAAAATTTCATATCAATCGCCGTCATTTAATTGACAATCGCGTCAATTGCCTCCTAGACGATCAATGAGTCCCATCAATGATATCATTGACGATTGCAATTGTCAATTTTATTGGTCGTCTCGGGAGCACTTTATGGTCATATCACATATTTTTATTTAAGTTTGCGGATAATTTGACACAATTTTGCATTTTGGTTTCAGAAAGGACTTAAAAAAAAAAAATTAATTTTTGCTAAATTTGTGTTGCAGGAAATGGTCAAACATCGATGGCTCCTTTTTGCTGCGGTTCTTATTTCTGGTAAGTATTCTTTCTGTTCAGAAAAATATCTGAAAATGAAAGTCTGAGCTCTATTTTTGGGGTACTATAAGAACAAAATTTAGAAAAAGCCTTGGCTATAAGGTAGCCACCCTACTTTCTTGTCATCCTCTAATCTCCACCCTCGGCTGTTTTATTATAACATAAATAAACTTCCCAGAACGAATTAATTAACTTTCGCTGCCCCTCCTAAACCAATCAAATGTTTGGGCTAATAATCAATAGTTGACTTACACATTGAGTTGAGCCCCCTTCCCCTTCGGTCGATTTTGCTGAAAATTAACATGTCCTCATGGAGTCTGGGGTTTTTGAGTTGATCACCCGCTCCCTCCTTAATTCCATTCTTCCCTTTAGCCGATTCCGCTGAAAATTAATAAGTGTCGTTCTTATGTGGCTTTGAATTTATATATGAAATTTTGTATTGATACATACATTACAACGGCAGTTATTAAAGGTTTTATGCTATGACTCTCCCTAATCCTCCATTTTCTTTGCACGATTTGGCTGAAAAAATCAATATAGGTTAGGTTAGGTGTTATGACTCATGCCCGGGCTTTAACTACTAGGTCATATCGCCTACTACCAGTGCGCTCTGGACTGTGGGAGTCCTAAATTTTGTCTACCCTAAATTTTTATTCATCTAGGGCAGGGGTCTTTAAAGAGTAACTGACATCGTACAGGCTCGGGACCATCACTTAACGTTCCATCAGAAGGACGGCGTGCTTAAGGTTATTTTACCTCTCAAATAAATTAAACTAAGGGCCTCGGTCGGGTTTTGAATCCCACGATCTTGAGCTCAGAAGACAAGCACGCACACCACTGAGCTACCGGCGCCCTCCAAAAATCAATGTATATCGTCCTTATACACATATAAAATTGTGTGTCCATTCTTTGAATCAGAGTGTGCTCAACTCAAAAACCCCAACAACTGCCGATGTAATGAATGTATTGAAATAAAATTTCATATTTGAAGTCAAACCCTAATGAGGACTTCTAAAGGGTAACTTCTAAAGCTATTTAACAGAAGCATTGCACAAATAATAAAAATATATAATTGAGTAAAAAAATAAATGAACCTTGTTTTTGAATAATGGAATCACGACAAGTAACCATTATTAGCTTTCCTTTTTGTATGAAGAAATAAACTTGTAACATGCGATCTCAAAAAATCCTTGACATAATATTTATGTATCTAATTAATGAAAAAGAAATATTGGAGTAATTCAAATTATATTGAAGTGGTCCTTCTGAGTTCAAGATCGAGGGTTCGCAACCAGGCAGGAGGCCGTTAGGTTGTAGTTCCGAGACTATACGAAGTATAGGATAAAACTCAATATTTGACTTACATAGTGGCTTCTGAATCCTCATACTAAATTTTTTTCGATACATTCCTTCTACCGATTTCACGGAAAATTAATTGGTGCCATCCTTATGTGGTTTTGAATTTAAATATAAAATTTTATGTTGATACATTCAATACATTGACAGTTATTGGGATTTTTGAGTTGAGCCTCTCTCGACTCTCGCTGATTCGGCTGGAAGGTTTCTGGATACATGTATAAAATTTCGTGTCGATATATTCATTTTATCGCGAGTTATCGTATCCACAAGCACACAAACAGACAGATATTGTTTTTTTTCATATTTGGAATCTAGAGGTCGGAAAACATGAAATTCCTTTGAAAACTTCACATTTATGGTCCGATTACATAACTTCCTCTATACTTCGTATAGAATAGAGTTTTATTTGTGTTAAATTTATGATACACTAGCAGTAATACCCGGCGTTGCCCGGGGAACTTTGACTTTTCTCCCAATATCTCCTATAAGGCTATTCAGTTCCTCGACAATACATTCATGATGTTATAATTTTCAATTATTCATACGGAATAAGGCCTATAGTCCTTCAACTGTAGTAACGCTAGCTTTGGAGCTAAAACTAATTTATTCAAAAAGATTTCTTATTAATCGTTGCAATGGTTTTCGAGTTACAAAGATTGCGTGAGTGGATGCTGGGATGGACCAGGGGCTGATTAAAAAATAGACCTTAACCTTCCGGTAGATAAAACTTATCTATTCAAAAAGATTCCTCATTAATCATTGCAGCGGTTTTTGAGTTACAAAGATTGCGTGGGTGGATGCTGGGATGGACCAGATATTGAGGTACTAATACGCCTATAACCTTCCACAGACGATGACGAACAAATTAAAAAAAAAATTAATCAAATCTATCAAGCCGTTCTTGAGTTATAGCGGTACAACGCACAGACATTTTCAGCTTTATATAGGTATATGATAATGTTACAAATAGTCAAAATTACAAAATATCAAAGTATTGTAAAAGTATCTATATCTTTTATAGAGTAGATTGGCTCATGAATTAACATCCTTTTAATTACTTTTAAAAAACGATTCAAAGGAAGATCTTTCACTTCTTGTGGTAACTTATTATACAATTTAATTCTTATTATCTCAGGATTATTGAATACTGTTTTATATTAACAAAAATAAATAGAGCAGATACTGTCATAACTCTCAATTTTTTAAAAAGTGGTTTACAATGTTCTCCATATTTACTATTAAAAAATATTCTTAACGCCTTTTTTTGCATTTTCAACATTTTTTCCGAGTATTCTACTCCTCCCCAAAACTCTATTCCATACATTTTAGAGCCCTGAAATAAGGCAAGATAAACAAGTTTCAATATTTTCATATTTACAGTACTTTTTAATTCATATAATATAAGACAAATCGATGCCAACCTTTTTCCTAAGACATCTATATGATCTATCCAGTTCAGTCTCGAATCTAATTGACATAGCAAAATGTTTACAGTCAAGACTTCTCCAGTTAACGAAAATGTTAAAAATTGATTTTTTGATGGGTTTAGCATCAAAAAATTTGCATTTGTATAACTGGGGAAATAAAAATTCTGTATGTGTGTGAGTGTGTGTCAACCCGATAACTCTGATAGAATGATGTATGCATGGTTACAAAATTTTATATATCTATCGAGAAACCTTTAAGAACGACACCTATCGAGTTTCAGCCAAATCAACAAAAGGGAAGAGAGAATTAGGGGGGAGGCTTAACGCAAAAACTGCCATTTTAATTAATTTACTGACACGAAAGTTTTTTGGTTTTTTTGGCCTTATGTTCGATACATATTAGCCATGTCACTGTGTTATCTAATTATTTAAAACATCCATGGCCCCGGGAGAGAGTTCTATCTACAAAATAAAACTTACTCCCGGACGGGATTCGAACCCGCAAACCATGGTGAGACAATCCGACTAAAGCTCTAGCCCGCACGGCCACCATGGCTCCCTAAGAATATGTATTTTGTAAAAAACTCCACTCATTCCCATAAAGCTTGTATTCTTCAGAGCAATAAAAGTTTATCTATCTATTTATTTATTATATAGCCTCGTTTCTCAATTTAGAATACAGCATAAGAGTTGAGTATTTTCCCAACCACTAAGGTTTTTTTTGAAAAATCGCTAGCCTTTACACTATGAACTAGATCCATTTGTTTAGAGAGATGTAAGGAACGACGAACACACCGAACTAGAAAACTAACAAGAGATACCTCCTACTGAATCATTTATCTTGTTACTTTTTGACATGAAATATGAATAAAATACTTGGCATTTCTTATTTCAAATGCTCAAAATATTTTTTAAAAAAGTCGGTGTACATCCCCAACACGATTCAATTAAATAATTTTTCGGCGCACAAGGCCAAAATCTACCGTTTGGCCTTAAACTCAATATTTGACTTATATAGTGGCTTCTAAATCCTCATACTAAATTTTGTGTCGATACATTCATCACGATGACAAGTTTTAGGGTTTTTGTGTTAAGCCTCCCGCCTAATCTTCCCCTTCCCTTTGACCGATTTAGCCAAAAATTAATAGGTGTCGTCCTTATGGGATTCTGGATACACATATAAAATTTCATGTCGCTACATCCATAATATCGGGAGTTATCATCCGCATCGAATTTCTAACCATAATGTCTATACCATTTAATTTCTATATTTACTTTGTATATCTGGGGAATTAAAAAGAAAAAAGTTATTTATTTGGATAAAAAAAAAATATATAAAAAGATAAATAAAAAAAAAAAAAAAAACCTACACAATTTTTTTTTTACTCAAACCTTGGTGGGGAGGAATTTTTTTTTTTTTTGTTGGGGGGGGGGGGGTTGGCTTTATAAACATTTGAGCTCAAACTCCAATTCTCTAGCTGTAATAGAGCCCGAGATCCCTACACAGGCTCTGATGAAACCTGAAGATCTTGGAGACGGCATACCCGATTTCCACCAAACATGGTTAAGAACCATTTCGCAAATACCAGCTTTTAAACAAAAAAAACGCTTTGAAATCGGTTCAACCGTTTTGGAGCTACGATGACCATAGACAGACACACACACAGACAAAGGATTCAAACTTATAACACCTCTCCTTTTGCGTTGGGGGTTAAAAATGAAAACTTGAACCCAGGCACAGCTGATAAGACCTATACATTTCCTGTCCTTACCAGAAGATGGGTATTTGATAACGGAAGTGGTTCTGATGACTGTACCTGCTCCACATTTTTTGTTCGACTTCCGTCTACTTCGTTCCGTCTAACTTTTTCTCTACGCAACATTAAATAATACATAATACATTGAGAAAAGTGAAATTTCAAAATTGAGCACAACTCTATGCTAGCATCCTTGGAGAGTACCAATCGGGCTTCCGACGTGGAAGAGGCACTTTGGACCAGATATTTGTTCTCAGACAAATTCTGGAAAAGCAATGGGAGATGCAACAGGATACCCATGCACTATTCATAGACTTCCGAGCTGCTTAGGCCTCGATACATCGGAAAAGTCTGTGGGCTATGATGAGAGAATTTAAATTTTCGGAAAAACTCATAAGAATGTTAAAGGCATGTTTCGAAGGCGCAAAAAAGCAGAGTTATGGTCCAAGGAGAACTTTCGGAGCCCTTCGATGTTAGGAGTGGCCTCAAGCAAGGTGACTGCCTCTCCCCTCTCCTATTCAACCTGGCCATCGAGCGAGTGATAAGGCAGGTGATGAGGAACGAGGAAGGCACCCAGATAGCCGGAGAAAACGGAGTCCTGGCGTATGCGGATGACGTGGCCTTCTTAGGAAACAGCCCAGAAGAAGTTAAAAATAAGGCGGGCAAACTACTTAAGCACATCTGCAGAGAAGGGCTGGAAGTTAATGTCGACAAGAGCGACTACCTTATAGTCAGTAAGAATATCCATCTGGGGCAGGAATTAAATGTGGGGACCTTCTCCTTCCCAAGAGTTGAGAACTTCAGGTATCTCGGGTCCACGGTAACTAGCATCAACTCGATGCTGGAGGAGGTGGACAGAAGACTTCTGCAGGCCCAAAGAGCGTATTTCTCTGTCATCAAGCTGCTACGGTCCAGAGCCTTGTCAAGGAACCTGAAGTATAGGATCTACAGCTCCATGGTAAAGCCCGTTCTGATCTATGGGTGTGAAACCTGGACCCTGACCTCACATTTGGAGAAACCTTTCCAGAAAATAAAGTGCTGAAGAAAATAGCAGGTCCGTTCAAGGATAGAGAAACCCAAGAGTGGAGGATCAGAAACAACAGGGAGCTGAGCATAGTTGCAGATATGAAATCATGGCGCTTAAGCCATAGGACGCATCATGGACGCTCAGGTCCAAGGAGCCAGATCACGAGGAAGACCACGGCTGAGGTGGACTGACCTGGTGAAGAAGGATGCTGTGGAACACCACGTGGTGAACTGGCGACCGGTGGCGCACGACAGATCGCGGTGGAGAAGGCTAGTGTGGGCGGCTAAGGATCTTCAGGGTTCGTTGCCAACGGAGTAAGAGAGAGAGAGAGTAAGTAATGCTAGGATAAATTCCTTAAATTAGATCTTTTCCTCTTACTTTTATGCTAATTTGACATCCGAACTTGTACCCTTAAGGTAGAAATATAATCATCTGAGAGTTTGAGTCTTTGTAAAATGAGATTCAACAACTGTTCAGAGTGACTACTAAGGAAGGTGGAATAATATCTCAACTTGACTGTATTTGACAGCTTCAAATAAATCCTCCCTTTACAGATATAATAATTGTATTCAATATTGTACAATATACAATTATTAGTTTTCTCTCCTTTTCTTTCTTTATATATTTTTTTTTTTTATGGATAAAAGAAAAACTTTTTTTTAATAAAGAATAATGAGGAGTAATATCTTACAAATTTAAAGTATTCATTTCTCTCCTGTTATTATCTATATAAAATACAAGAAAGAAATAATATAATGAACTTCATAATTGCAAAAAAAAAAATATATATATTAATTAACAGTTGTTAAATAAAATGCAGGTAAAGAACTAAAAAGTAAAAACATAAAAAATAAGTTTTTCAAAAATATATGCTATACTTCAATTATAGTTATACTTCAATTACTGAAAAGTAGAAAATAATCCTTTTTTTTTTCTCAATCGCCTGCGGAAGGTGAGTAGGGTGAGAATATAAATAATATAGATTTTAAAAAATAAATTCTAAAATAAATATACTGCAAGTCGCGCATTGTATGTTTCACCTAAAGACTATAATATAGTCCAACACCACAACAAAACAATTTTAGATGTGATCAATGAATGAATGTATGTTAGCCTGTTATTTATGTAAATATCAAATATCAAGTAAAATATATGTATTTTATATTGTAATTACTACTGGATACAATAACTATATACACATTATCCACTTGATGTAAAATGACACTTACTTTACATTTTTTGGTGCGGAATAATCTTCATAGGAACATCTGATAATTGAACGTTGATATGCCATTGTGTTCAAGGCAGCCACATAGAAGCCGAACAATAAGATCTTGGAGCAAAGATCACATCACCATCTATCAGTAGAGCCTCCTCCAACTCCTAATATGAAAATACCATTTTACAACTTTGAAAATACACTTCCAACATTGAAACAATCAATAATCTTCGAGAAAAAAACCAATTTCACTCATAATAAAATAAATGAATACTTTTAAATAATTAATTTGCTTAATGAAACACAAAATGGAGAAAATACAGTACAGAATACACAAACAAACTACCTACTTAGGGGAGGACAAATTGATTCATTGAAAAATAAATAAAAATGAGTCTAAATTGATTTTGAAACTAAAGGAACTCCCAAGAATGGGGCTCAATGGTGAACCTCAAGAATTTTAAAAAGGGATCTTCAAAAATGTATGAAACTATTAAAATTCAAGGAAAAATCATGAATTTGCTACAAAAATAATGCTTAATTAGTACTACAAACACGAGAAATAGATTAGTAAAAATACAACTAGTTTTGGGAGGAAACCGGGTAATTGAATAAACATTTGTGAAAATTAAATAAAAGAAAACTACATTTTGGTTCGAGTTCTTGAATTTCCAATAACATAAATAGCACGAAAAGATTTCTGGATTAGGACTAAAAATAAAAATTATTAATTAGGGGCTCGAAAAACATGAAATTTTGGTGAAAACTCAACGTCGAATTTTTGACCAATTACGTAACTTCCCCGGTAATTATCCCACAATGCTTGTGAAT
This sequence comes from Aradus depressus, assembly GCA_963662175.1. Classification (NCBI taxonomy): domain Eukaryota; kingdom Metazoa; phylum Arthropoda; class Insecta; order Hemiptera; family Aradidae; genus Aradus; species Aradus depressus. The sequence continues at coordinate 24,090,288 of OY759214.1, forward strand.
GTATGTGTGGATTTTTATTAATGATTAACGTGAGATGCTAATTAGGCCAGAGGTAGTTAGTCTTGCTGGTTATGCGTAGTTAGAGTTAAGATCAATACGACTGAGAGATGAGTGACTAGTTAGAAAAGGAAGGATGCGGGCCAAGCTTGAGACATCTCTTCCTTCACTATTTGACCAGTGGATCATTTAATATTTAATGGAGCTACTAGCATCATAACTCAACGTGGTCGCGGTCCACTTCTCTGTACTAACACTGGCCCTGGGTCTTAGAGACACGTTGGACGTGAAATATTGTTTTCCAACTGGAAGATACTGATGTATTGAGTTGAAAATACTAGAGAAGCACATAGATCATACTTCTGTATATAGCGAGCCCATTGCTATTAGGATATCATCATACCTCTATTAGGGTGGTCCTTAAAGTAAAAAAGTTGAAATTTTAAAACGTGCTCCCCCTAGGTCGAAAGTTTTTGGCGCCGAAAAAACGAGAAAACATATTAAATAACCCGTCCCCCATCGAGGTTGAATTTTAAATGGGATTTAACATGGGTTTCAAAGTTTTCTTCAGTCGATCGATTACTGAGCCGTTGATTTCCATCGCTTTAAGGTAGAAAATGGTACTCAGGGGTTTTCGGGGTCGCTGAAGCAGAATATGATGTTAAAAACTCATTTTAATACAATCAAAAAACCTGTCATTATAATTTACTTTTTTCATAATCATGGTTTTTTCAGTATTATCATTGTCGACAGCTGTCAAGTGTGAAAATTATTTTTAGAAATTGTTTATATATCGAAAAATGTTTTCCTTACTTTTTTTAATCGAAACTAGTAGACATTTTTGTTTAGAAACTGATAATACTAAAAAAAACGTGATTATGAAAAAAGTAAATGATAATGACAGGTTTTTTGACAGCTGGTATGTATTAAAATGAGTTTTTAACATCATATTCTGCTTCAGCGACCCCGAAAACCCCTGAGTACCATTTTCTACCTTAAAGCGATGGAAATCAACGGCTCAGTAATCGATCGACTGAAGAAAACTTTGAAACCCATGTTAAATCCCATTTAAAATTCAACCTCGATGGGGGACGGGTTATTCAATATGTTTTCTCGTTTTTTCGGCGCCAAAAATGTTGTTTTGGGAACTTCTTTCGACCAAGGGGGAGTACGTTTTAAAATTTCAACTTTTTCACTTCAAGGACCACCCTATAGAGGTCCTCTATATATAGTGAACTCATTGCTATTAGGATCCCATCATACTTCTGTATATAGTGAACTCATTGCTACTAGAGTACCATCATACTTCTGTGTGCAGCCTGCCCACTACCATATATGTATTCAGAGCATATTGCTGCCAGACTACCATCACACTTCTATATCCTACGTAGGTACAGCGAGCCCAATGCTATTAGAATGCCGTCACACTCCTGCATATAGTGAGCCCATTGCTATCCGACAGCAATGCCACTCCTGTGTGCAGCCTGCCCACTGTCAGCTGCAGTTTAGCATTGGTTTGACTAGGTACTCCAACTATGCATGGTTCATATTCAAATTATGTATTATTGCTGTCCTCAGGTCCATTAAAATGATGGACGATCCTCATTGAATTTTAATGGTCGCTCTGTTACTAAAACACAATTTACGTCACACTTGTCACCAACATTTCATATTCACCCTATGTTTTCTGAAGAGAATTGACATTTTGATCATACATTTTATAATGTAGTTATGATTTAGCTGTTGATTGTCATCCCAGGAATATGAGGATTGCAGTACTAAAGATAATTTAATTATGTTGGTAATAAAATTGAAAATCTTCTGACCCCAGTTATTACCTGCCCAGAAAATAAGATGATAATAATAAAGTGCCAGCATCGAAAAAATGACTAAATCCACAAAAGTAGTAGCCCATTGATGTAGTTCCTCACAAAAATCAACACATAAAAATGTGCAACACACCACTAAACATATACACCGTTAAGGCGAAGGGGACGACAATCAGAAAAGTGCCATATTCGTAAAATCCATTTCCTGGCTACACAGATTTTCGTTTTTAATTCTGAAAAATGAATTGAATCAGGAACCAATTTCTGTAGTTCGTAAAGTCATTAAAATTGTTGTGAATGTTTTTTTTAGGTTATCAGGTGGCAAAAAATCGTATAAAAAAGTTGAAAAAAAAATCTCCGGTAGTCATTTTGTAGATAGCTTTGCCCTGAAGATAGATAGATATGATTTTTAAGGGCAAAAAACTGCAAGGTTATAATCGCCCTTCAAATGTAGTTATAAAAATGTTGTAAAACAATCAGCAATAATAAACTGAGTGGCCCAGATCAGACAAATAAAAGGCCAAAAACGAGACCGAGGGCACCAAGCAGGCGCGACCCAAACCTGGCCAGGGGGCAAGGAGCAGCACCCCAAGGTCACTCTCTGCAATGAGTGCTAACGCAGTGAGACAGCAAGAGTTGCTATGGAGGGTGTGCATTAGGGTGTCCGCTAATTTGAAAAAGTCCGTTTTTTCGAGGTCCCTTCCCAAAATCGTGTGTAGTTTGGTGAAGAAAAATTTTGTGAATTTTTTCAGATTTTTCAAAATGAATTTAAAGGTGCCTGTGAGAGGTCAAAGTTTTACATGCAGTTTAAATGGGGTTTTGGAGCTGTTTGAGACTTTTCAGCGTAGTTCCCGGTATTTCAATCGAAAAAACCTGAAAATATGTACATTGGGGTTTTGAAGGTCGCTGATTTCAAATTTCATGTCAAAAATGCACGTTGAAAAGTTGTAGTCGTCAAAAAAACGGTATAAAAAACGTAAATTATCATTTTTATAGAAATATCAATCAAATATATCAATTTATATGTTTTTAAGGTCTCTAAACTCAAATTCAATGTCAGATTCAACATTTGACAATTTGGTGGCCGTGCGGGCTAGAGCGTAGGGCTTTAGTCGCATGGTCTCACCATGGTTTGCGGGTTCGAATCCCGTCCGGGAGTGAGTTTTATTTCGTAGATAGAACTCCCTCCCGGGGCCATGGATGTTTTAAATAATTATATATAACACATTGACATGGCTAATATGCACCGTACATAAAGCCAAAAAAGAAAAAAAAAAAAAAAAAAAAACATTTGACAATTACAGCTGTGAGAAACAGTCATTAATTTGTCAAAATTACAGATGTAAAAATCTAATTTATCTAATTAATGACTGTTTCTCACAGCTGTAATTGTCAAATGTTGAATCTGACATTGAATTTGAGTTTAGAGACCTTGAAAACATATAAATTGATATATTTGATTGATATTTCCATAAAAATGATAATTTACGTTTTTTATACCGTTTTTTTGACGACTACAACTTTTCAACGTGCATTTTTGACATGAAATTTGAAATCAGCGACCCTCAAAACCCCAATGTACATATTTTCAGGTTTTTTCGATTAAAATACCGGGAACTACGCTGAAAAGTCTCAAACAGAAGTCTCCAAAACCCCATTTAAACTGCATGTAAAACTTTGACCTCTCACAGGCACCTTTAAATTCATTTTGAAAAATCTGAAAAAATTCACAAAATTTTTCTTCAACAAACTACACACGATTTTGGAAAGGGACCTTGAGAAAACGGACTTTTTCAAATTAGCGGACACCCTAGTGTGCATGTACTGCCTGCCGTCCACACCCTCCCAAGCCTGGGACATAAATAGACCAGAGGCCCCGGCGGCGCAACCCTAGGCCCCCGACCAGGCCAGCACACGCCAACCTGGAACCCCACAGCCCCGCATCAGGCCCCCCTCCCCCTCACCCCCCCCTAGACCCCAGGAGCGATCTAACTTGTCATGGCTTTGCCCTGAAGAGAATGACATATTGTACATTCAATAGAACAGTCGGAATCGTTTGCAGACGATTAAACGATGGCAAAGGTTGAATTCCTGGAACTGGTCTTCAGGACAGCCCTCCTCCACATGTTTAGAGGAAGGCAGCAAACTAAATTATTGAATTATAATAATTCAATTATCCCTCAAACAGCCATACGTCTAAGTGAAATTATGTACAGTGTTTCCAGAAAGGGATTTTAAAACCGAAAACGGGATTTTCAGGGTCTTGGTGGGATCGGATGGGTGGATTTTCTGGGATATTTTTAGTTACGAACATACAAAATATATGTAAAAAAAAATTATTGACAATAAAGTTTTCTTATTACTAAAAACTTAAACTGTTAAATAAAAACTTAATGTTTTAATCGTTCTTTTTATTTACTTCTCCCATTCGATAAAATTTTAATATAATGTTTACTTAGTAAAATTATTTTCTAGTCTGAAATGTCTAGTGTAAAATACTCTAAGTACATATTTTCTTAATTAATTTTATTGTTTAAATGATTATTATGTTTTGATTATTGTTTTGTATTAAAACTTGTATTATGTACATATATCTTTGATGGGAGGGAGAAAGAGTACAAGTCCATTTTTGGCCAAAACAATATTATTACATATTTCACAACGTGAAGTCAATCTCTAGAAGTGGTGAGAAGAGGACAAGTCGGTAATGTCTCTGACGCAGTGTAGACCTAATTTTTTGACAGTTGAAAAAAAATTTGTCCAGTGGCAAAAGACACTTTCTGTTCTCCTGAAAAATTGAGTCTTTTGACTTGTACTGTTATTGCCTCTCACCAACGTTTTTTACGAGATCCATGGCCCCGGGAGGGAGTTCTATATCCGACATAAAACTCACTCCCAGACGGGATTCGAACCCGCAAACCAAGATGAAACCATGCGACCAAAACCCTACGCTTTAGCTCTGACGGTCACCATGGCTCCCAATTGATTAAGTTATTAACACATGATTTCATATGTTACGGTTTGCACATATTTCATATGATTATGTACGTTTTTTCTCGTCGCATCAGGACTATAATTGCATAAAACAATTGCATACAACTAAAATATTGTTCATTAAAATTATAGATACCGAAGGTGGCCGAAATGTCTATGTAATAAAATAAGTTTTTAATAAGTTGAGAGACAAAGAGCGGCAACCAAAAAAATCTTATGTGTTACTTTATAAAAGAATAATGAGTTGTACATCATTATAAAGGTTTGGACACAGTCTCATTAGTGTGGATAAAACTTTGAAATAAATACATTCTGAAACACCACTTGCAGATACATGAGATGTTGTGAGTTGCTGTACATGGTTGGATATATCTGGTAGGAAAATAGCAGAGAGAAAATTCTGAATATATGTATTTGGAAGAGAAAATTAAAAAAACATACGAACTCCTACATATGAGGTCTTTCCCATGGATTGCATCCTAGAACGCAAAAGAAGTTTCGTCCCCTCCCCCTCACAGCTGAAGTAATACATCCCTTGTAAACTCCTAATACAAGGGATGTCTACTGAGTTCAAAATCTCGGGTTCGAAAACCGGCCGAGGTTCTATTAGGCTTTATATCTGGGAGGTGAGAAAATCCTTCGGGGACGTCAAGCGATAGATCCGAACCTGTATCAGGTACCTACCTACTCGTTAGATACCTAAATGAATAAACCTGAATTGGCAACATTTAATAGGCGATGTGACCACATAGTAAAAGCCCGGACATGAGACACGATAACTAACTTATAGACTCACACCAGATGATGGCAGATAATTGCCGAAACTAGTTGTGGTGGTAAATTATTTTGTAAGACTGACACCTCCATATTACTTAAATTGACGAGGCCTATAGGTTTTTTATCCGGGGGTAAAACATTGAGCATGCCATCCTTCGGATAGATAGTTAAGAGATAGTTCCGAGTCTGTGCGATGTTAGGTACTCGTTAAAGACAACTACTCTGCGTGAATAAAAATTTAGGGTAGACAAAATTTACTCAACTATAGTAGAATTGGGCTCATGTCTATCAGAGCTATGAAAGAGCATTCTGGTAATAGGCGATATGACCTCGTAGTTAAAGCCCGGGCATGAGTCACAATATTTAATTGAATTGAAAGAAAATGAGCATGGGGATGGGAAAATATAATTTGCAAATCTGATTAGTGTTTAACCCTCCGAGAGTAAACACTAATTATTAATTCATTTTTGGAATTAGGGGATGGAAAACATGAAATTTCTCTAAAAGGACAGTAATAAGATAAATTTACAATTCAGCTACGAAACTCCCTAACGTAGGAGTGTTTAGCACAATTGTCTAATATTTTTGTACGTAGAAGAAACAAAAGGTCTGTTAGTGTGTTATAAGGATCTGAATACATAAGAGGATAGACAAATACAGTTTGGTCTTTGTATATTAGATTAGAGTTGGTGGATATACCTCTAAATGAAGTTAGTCAGTCTAATTTCTGTCTGTACAAGGTAGACAAACAATCGTGACATCACTCAGCCCCTCAACTCATCCTCCTCTCCTCAAACCGTTTACCATTTAAATGTTAACTTTACGGTTCAAACATTACTTCCACAGTTATACATAAGTATAGGGGAAGTTATGTAATGTAGAATTAGGATATTTGAGTACAACCCTTCTCATTTGGTCACCGAAGAATATATAGTAACATGAGGACGTCGGTAGCTCAGTGGTATGCGTGCTTGTCTTCTGAGCTCAAGATCGTGGGTTCGAAACCCGACCGAGGCCCTTAGTTTATTTTATCTGGGAGGTAAAATAAACTTAAGCACGTTAAGCGATGGTCACGAGCCTATACGATATCAGATATCCGTTAAAGATCCCTATGCTAAGTGAATAAAAATTTTGAGTCCCACAGTAGAGTCGGCTCATGTCCACCAGAGTGACGAAAGAGAGCTCTGGTAGTAGGCGATATGACCTCGTAGTTAAAGCCCGGGCATGAGTCATAAATCCTAACCTAACTTATAGGTTTTTTAGGTTTAGGTTTTATGACTCATGCCCGGGCTTTAACAACGAGGTCATATCGCCTACTACCAGAGCGCTCTTTCGTCACTCTGGTGGACATGAGCCCGACTCTACTGTGGGAGTCCTAAATTTTGCCTACCCTAAATTTTTATTCATCTAGGGTAGGGGTCTTTAACGAGTACCTGACATCGTACAGGCTCGGGACCATCGCTTAACGTCCCATCCGAAGGACGGCGTGCTTAAGTTTATTTTACCCCCCAGATAAAATAAACTAAGGGCCTCGGTCGGGCTACGAACCCACGACCTTGAGCTCAGAAGTCAAGCACGCATACCACTGAGCTACCGGCGCCCCCCCTAACTTATAGGTTAGGTTAGGTTAGGTAACTTATAGTTTACAGCAATATTATGTAATTCTAAACAATTATTTTGAGTTTCGAAAAAAACAGCTGTTTGACCGGCATGGTAAAGTAGCTATAAAAAATGTAAAATTTAAATTGTTGTGAAAAGTGATTTAATTAGTATTTTGAATAGTGCAATTGTGCTTTTTGAGAACTATTTAACCCCCCCCAACCAAAGACAATAATGAAACCCTCCCCTATCAAACATCACAACTTAAAATTAATACATATGAAAGAAGCTAACCTTACCCCATGGATGGACGAGCTTCCAAGCAGTGATGAAGAGTTTTAAGGTGAGATAATAGGACGTAATAATAATAATAAGAAAATAACTAATGATAAGTCGAAGAGGTCCTTGCCTAAGGAATGCAGTGTCAAACTTGCACGGCCTCAGCCGCAAACAGAAGGTGCCATGTTAGTGAACCTTCCGCATTCTACCGAGCAAGATGACATGCCGCAACCCAGGCCAAAACGGCACAAGTACCAATTAGAGCCTACACCAATCACAACACGAAACAGATACTCAGTGCTCTCAACATTACCCAACGACCCTCCATCACTCACAACACAGCCCAAAATAAACACTAACACCACTGAAACAAACACAATCACCAAACCGAAAGTTCCTCCAATATTTCTCATTCAGGCTGACAATTATCAAGAAATTATTACTGATATAAAAAAAGTAGTAACTTCACCTTTCGAAACAAAATTATACAATAAAAAAATTAGAATATCCCTGACTTCCATAGGCGACTTTCGAAAACTTGCGAAATTCTATGACTGCTCAGACGTAAAATATTACACATTCATTAATCCTGAAGATAGGAAACTTTCAGTCATAATTCGCGGAGTGCCTTATTCTTTATCCGATAAAGAAATATTGGAGGAACTTTCGCTAAATTATCCAGTGGTCAGAGCAACGAGACTTCTCAATCGAGAGCACAACCCAACTCCATTAGTAGCTCTAGAATTGGAAAACAATGAGGCCGGGAAAGCTATTTTCCAATTAACCCGAATGTTCTATACAGTGGTACAGGTGGAGCCCCGACGGAAGTCCCACAACATCCCTCAGTGTACCAACTGTCAGCTTTACGGTTATACCAAGAATTTTTGTCATTTAGATCCTAGATGCGTCAAATGCGCCCAGGACCATCATTTCACCAACTGTCCCTTAAAAATCACCCCGACCCCAAAGTGCGTAAACTGCCAGGGGAATCATACCGCGAATTACCGAGGCTGTATAACTCGCCAGAAACTGCTAACTGCAAGACAGCCTGCCAAACGACCAACCGTGGAGTCAGTTGGCCAAACCCGGACAGAGGCAGCCCCACCCCCTCCCGATAATCCCTGGTTCACCAAGAATCAGAACCGGCCCTTTTCGCGACCCAAAACCCCGGAACATTCTCACACCGCTCCACATAACACCCAGTCTGACCCCACTCTCACCATGTTCACTGACATCATTCTTAACATAATAAAACCATTTATACCACAAATTCAATCATTCTTCACAACATTTCTAACTTCCCTCTTCAATCAATCCATCTCTCACAATGCTTCCCCATAGAAAATACGTCTCCAATATCGAACTACTAAATTGGAATGCGGACGGTCTGAAACGTCAACGCTCGGTTCTAATCGAATTTCTACGCAGACATGAGATTGATGTTGCATGCATCACGGAGACTCACCTCGACCCCTCCGAGAGTCTTAGAATCACAGGATACAAGCTCTACAGAAAGGACAACAACTCTCGTTCTGGGGGCGTTGGCATCCTTATCAAGAAGAATATTTCCCATTCCGAACTCTTGTTGGGGCGGATGCTGCATTTGGAGGCTACGGGTATTAGTGTGATTAGGGACAACAACACTAAATTGAACATTGTAGCTGCATATAAGGCCCCCCATCATCTTCTGGTTCAGACCAACCTGGAGCAACTCTTCACGGGACATCCTACCATCATGGCAGGCGACCTGAACAGCAAGAACCAGATCTGGGGATGCAGGCTGAGCAACACAAGCGGACGGCGTCTTATGGACTTTTGCGGCGGACTTGGGATCCTCGTTTCGGCGCCTTCCGAACCAACATACTTCCCATCACAACATCGCTATTTACCGGACATACTCGACATTACACTAATTCAAGACTTCAACACACCTCTTTTTCACACAACAGTTCCCGAACTTGACTCCGATCATGTACCCGTTATCATTACTTTTGATAACAAAATACAGACAACTCCAACTCTCCCTCAACTAATCAATGGCAAAATAGACTGGGACACATTTCAAAATGAACTGGACAAGTCTCTACACATACCAACAGATTACAACGTGACAGACAAAATTGAAAAAGCTATAACTGATTTTACGCAGCATATCAAATCATCCATAGCCTGTGCAACAGTCAAGAAAAATAGTGACAAGAGACAACGACCACATCATCCCATTCCAAACTACATACTAAAACTAATTCAAGACAAAAACTGATTATGACATAACTGGCAACGTACCAGAGACCCAAACACTAAACAACAACTGAACCGAATGACACGTCAAGTGAAATGGGAACTGGACTATCTACGAATTGACAACTATCGCCAGCACTTACAGGACATAACTCCAGGAGACCCAAATCTGTGGCGAGAGACGAAACGGATACTAAGACAGACCAACTCCATCCCTCCATTAAAACGGACTGACGGCATCGCTGTGACTGACGACGAAAAATGTAATGTTATAGCGCGACATCTCGAAAACACTTTTACACCCACCATCATCAGCAATTACTACACGCCGGAAATCACATACTTCAAGACTCACCCTCCACACACAGCAGAGTCACCTTTACAATTTACAACACCTTCAGAAATCGAACAATTACTTCACAAATTACCTCTTCGGAAGGCGCCAGGCGATGACCTGATTCCAAATATGGTTCTCAAGAATCTGTCTTCAAAGGCTGTAGCGTACCTGACCAGCGTTTTCAATGGTTGTCTTCGATGCGGGTACTTCCCACAACAGTGGAAGAATGCCATTGTCACTGTATTCCACAAGAGCGGCAAGCCCAAGGACGAAGCATCTAGCTACCGACCTATTAGTCTCCTTAACACTCTCTCAAAGTTGTTCGAGAGGGTAATCTACCGTCGGCTGTTATGCTTCCTCCAAGACATAAACTGTATTCCCCACCACCAATTTGGATTCAAGCCGAAACACTTGACCGTTCACCAGCTGCAACGAGTCACAGAATACATTGTCACCGGCTTCGAGAGGAAGGAGTACTCTGTAGGACTCTTCCTCGATGTGGCTGCTGCATTCGACAGCGTATGACACGACGGCCTTATCTTCAAGCTTCGGAGGACGGGAGTTCCTCTATACCTCCAACGGATCATCTTGGGGTTCCTTTCTGAACGGACGTTTCAGGTCAGAGTGAACTCCTCCATCAGTGGGAAGACGTCCATACATTCCGGAGTACCACAGGGGGAAATTCTAAGTCCGATACTGTTCAACCTCTACTGCGACATGCCAGACTCTCCATCTACGCTGTTGGCTACTTATGCCGACGATACGATGCTTGTGTCTCAACACAAGGATCTGTCTTTGGCCGCAGTAGCCCTTTGGCGGAGTGTGGAGAGTGTGACAGAGTGGTTCGACAGGTGGAACGTGAAGCTCATTACTGCCAAAATAGGGGCCAAAGTTTTCTCACTTCGTAAAATTAACACTAACACACTAACACCACTTAAAATCAATAATACAGACATACATTGCACACCCAATGACCAAACAGTCAGATATCTCGGCATACACTTCGACACTAAACTTACTTGGACCCAACACATAAACAAACAACCGACTGACACAATTATACCCACTCATAAACAGAAACACTCCACTCAAGCACAAAGGTACTACACTTCTTTACACCTCATTACTCCGACCACTGCTCACATACGATTGCCCTGTCTGGCTGGGGGCCAGCAAAACAAACATTAACAAATTAAGGAAGTTTGAAAACCAGGTTCTCCGACTTGCAGTAAAGACCCCTTGGTTCGTCCGAAACAGTCAAATCCGGCGTGAGTTGGGAGTGCCGGAAGTTGCAGACCATATCACCCAGGTTACACAGCAGTTCCACGATGGTCTTGTCGATGTGCCGGCCGCTACCTTCTTCACCCTCGGTCGGACCACCCCCAACAGGCGACTCAAACCTCGGCTATACCAGGACATTATATAACCCTTCTATATAATATGCTTTGTTTCTCTTTTAATGTGTAGAGCACTAAGTGTGCTGAGCCAATAAAAATGTTTTTTTTTTGGGTTTTTTTTAACAATAATTATTATTGTTTAATTGTTCCAGTGAAGTATGAAAATGGCTATGTTACTATATATTTCGTAGAACATGCTCATCAAAATATCAAACATTATAAGTATATATATAATAATATAATCAATAATTTATATGAATAAAAGTCTCGCCAAAACTCGCCAAACACATTTTTGATTTTAATAATATAAAAATACTAGCAGTAATACCCGGCGTTGCCCGGGAAACTTTGACTAACATTCATGATGTTATAATTTTCAATTATTCATACGGAATAAGGCTTATAGTCCTTCAACGTCAAACACCCCAGCTAGTAAGTTTTTAGGACCCCTGGGCATCACAGCTAGTATGCGTCTTTCAACGGCGGAAACCACAGATAGTGAATACTTAGCATCGCTGGACATCCTAGCCAGTGCGTACTTAAGAACGCTATTGACCGCAGCTAGTAAATGCCTTGCAACAGCGGACCCCACAGCGAATACATAGTTACTACTACTACATGTGAAATTCATGCCAATCCGCTTACCCTTTAACAGTACATTCATGATGTTATAATTTTCAATTATTCATACGGAATAAGGCTTATAGTCCTTCAACTATAGCAACGCTAGTAAGTTTTTAGGACCCCTGGGCACCACAGCTAGTATGCGCCTTTCAACGGCGGAAACCACAGCTAGTCAATACTTAGCTTCGCTGGACGTCCTAGCCAGTGCGAACTTAAGAACGTTTGTGACCACAGCTAATATATGCCTTGCAACGCTGGGCACCACAGCTAGTACGTAGTTAGGAACGCTGGGCACCAGAGGTGGTATATGCCTTGCAACGGCGGATCCCACAGCTAGTACGTAGTTAGAACGCTGGTCACCGCAGCTAGTATGTACCTCGCAAGAGCGGACCCCACAGCTAGTACGAAGTTAGGAACGCTGGGCATCACAGCTAGTAAGTGCCTTGCAACAGTGGACCCCACAGCTAGTACGTAGTTAGAACCACTGGGCATCACAGCTAGTATGTGTTTTGCAACGGCGGACCCCACAGCTAGTACGTAGTTAGAAACGCTGAGCATCACAGCTAGTATGCTTTTGCAACGACGGACCCCACAGCTAGTACGT